>BMAO01022795.1:0-440497 GCA_019973975.1 Trichonephila clavata
AAAGAAATGATGCATGGAATTACAGCAAACTTTTACAAATTCGCTTATTGACATTTATTTCAAATTTGTTTACGGAAAGAATTGTTTTTCTTTTTGTTACGTAAACAAAGGAAATTTGATACTTACGCTGTCATCGTCAGAAGCATTGCAGTCGCCATAAATTAAAAGCATTCCTAGAAGGGAAATCTCATTAAAGGAACATAAAATCTCTTCCAAATAAATTTCAGGTATATTTACAAAAGACAACAATTTTACCGTAAGATTATAATTGTTACAAGTACAGAGACAGGGGTAAATTAAGTCAAAAATTTAGGGATACATCACACAACAAAATTATAAATTTGTTTTGATACGTTATATTAATCACACAGCTATAAGAGCGTTATATTTTAAGTTTATAATGTGTTGAAGGTATTCAAAGTTCAGACGTTTCATTAACTTCGATTGTGTGAAAATTTATACGATTTGACATGAATACTAAAAAAAATTGAAAAAAGAAATCAGAGAGAAACTTTAATAACAGAAACTAAAAGGTTATAGAGTTTCAAGCTGAATTTTTTTGTTTTTTTACTTTGTCGAATAGCAAGTGAATCTTTCAAAAAGAAAACATAATTTACAGTCTTATGAATAATCACTAAAATAAGTTAATACGAAAAAATTAATTTTAAAAATTAAGAAAAAGAGCATTTATTATACTTAAATAAGCAACGAGAAATAATTTTCTTACCAATTACTAGAAACCATACACCCATCCTTGTTCAAAAATTATGTTTCGATTGAGCAACCCTGAAATAAATGAATACAATAAGTTCAAGATGTTGAATTGCATTAGATTAAAGAAAGACAATTATTTTTAAATGAAGTGACTCATGGATAAAAAAAATCAGCGCACCAAGAACTAATTGCGGGATCCTAACGAAACTTGGCATGAAGATACATGTCGGGGAGATATGTAAATGATTAGAAATGCAGCGTGATTACGCATTACGTATAGCCGGCCCATAATGTCGTTCTCCGTGAATTATAAAACAGGTAACCAAAGCTTGTTTGAATGTGCTGAATCGTTTACAAAGGAAGTGCTGAAGTAGATATGCCATTACGCCATTTTCGAAGACAATATGAGCAGCTGTCGCAGTTTGAGAGAGGAGAATAATCCGCATGTTGGAAGCTGGATGGTCAGCTAGGCGAGTATCTCGTCAACTAGGCCGCTCTGATTGTGTTGTGAGGAGGTGTTGGGACCAATGGATCCGAGAGATGTCATTTACACGAAGACCAGGCTCAGGACGTCCTCGTCAGACCAGTCGTCAAGAAGACCGCCACATCGTAAGAAATGCACGCGTACAGCCGCTTCATCGGCCACCATCCAGGCACAGGTAGCACCTTCGCTAGGGGTCCCTGTGTGAAGGACATTTGGGATCGCGGCGCCCATTACGTGTGCAGCCCTTGACGCCCACCCATCGACGCCTCCGTTTTGGATGCCACGCACGAGGAAGCTAGACTGCCGCGGAAGGGAACCAGGTTGTCTTTAGCGACGAATCCAGATAGATTCAATCTCAGCAGTGATGACAATCGTGTTCGTGTGTGGAGACCCCGTGGTAACGCCTCAATCCTGCCTTTGCTTTACAGCGACACACCACTCCTACAGATGGTGTGATGGTATGGGGTGTCATTGCCTACAATACACAGTCGACCTTAGTATTGATCCGTGGCATCATGATAGCCCAGCGGTATGTCCATGACATCCTGCAACCACATGTGTTGCCACTCATACAACGGCTCCCAGGAGCCATTTTTCAACTAGACAATGCTCCGCCTTACACGGCAAATGTATCACAAGACTGTCTCCGCACTGTTACAACCCTTCTTTGACCTGCCCGATCCCCAGATTTGTCTCCAATCGAGCATATCTTATTATTTGGGACGGCGATTTGGGCATCCCACCAGTTTGAACGAACTAGAGGCAAGATTACAGCAAATATGGAACGATATGTTTCAAGACATCATACAGAACTTGTATGCCTCAATGCCCGATCAAATCGCCTCGTGCATTCGCGCTAGAAGGGGTTCAACAGGATATTAAATCCTCCGTTCTTTTGCTTTTTCCTCTGAAATAAATGATTCCTTTTCTTTGATTTCCTAATCATTTACTTATATCAAAGTAGTCATTACGTATGTAAAATTTCGTTTCATTTTGACTACTCCTGGTGCGCTAATTTTTTTGTCCATGATGGTATTTATTTTAAGCGTATAAAAAAGGAATACCACATGGATTTGAATATAAATTTTTGGATTAAATACTTGATGGAAGATTCCTTATGCAAATTAATTAGTTATGCTATGATACGATAGTTTAATTTTCTTTTTAATTTTCGGTTACCTTTCTTCATTTTCAATGAGAATTTCGAAAATTATAAATGGTGTATTTTTTATAATTAAACAAAAAATAAATAAAGACTTAAAATAAAATAAAATAATATATTTAAAGAACATTAAAATCTAAAAAAAAAAAAAAACACACAAAGTAATAAAAATTTTAAGTAGTATACCTGTTAAAGAAATAATGTTCAAACAAATCCAATTTACTTTTAATATTAGATATTTTTTTAATAAGTTCTAAATTGCGCTTAAATGTTTTCATACCAGTGAAAAGTTTAGTCCTAAATGAGCCGCACAATAGAAACTGCATTAAATTTACTCACAAATATTAACTATGTTATACGATGTTGCATAGAAAAACACCTTTTATCCGTAAAAATCCAATACAAATGCATTTAATGAATTCTACAGCTTTCCATATATTTTTCTCCTTTTACAATTGAATTCAATTTGAATCAAAAAAATCCTTGCTAATCTTTGTGCATGCAAAAGAATAAGAACAATCACTCATCAACGCTTTTGAAAAATGTGAAAATGTAATTAATATGCTACCTTTTATTATTTATTTTTATAACATGCTTAATTTTCTATAAATAATACTGGAATAGCGAGCAAAAAGTATTTACGAATGTGTAAAAATAAATTTATTTCCCCATCATTGAAGAGTTTTTAAAAAGAAGAAGCATTTCTGACACCATTTCAATTCTTCTACTTTGGGTTAAATTACAAATTTTAATAACTGAGGGCAGAACACAGAGCAGAATTTGAAAACAACATAAGTACGCTATGAAAAAATAATAAAGTAAAATCTTAATATTTGCACACAAAAAAAAATATTTACTTCCTGCATAATGTTTTCAGAGGTAATCGATTTCTTTTCTGTTTCCTGCTTTTGAAATAAGGGAAAATTTTGCAGATTACAGAAAGAAAAAAGATTTGTTTAAAAGTAATAATTTCTGAAAAGTAGAAATTTTAGCTTTTAAAATTTAGTATAAAAAGCTTTAATAAAAATAATTATTTATACAGAAATATATTTCTTCAATTATTTTTGTTCAGAAGTATATTTATAGAATCTTTCATTTATCTTTTCGCATTAAAAAGAATAGATAAATAAAGAAAAAGTTTCATTCAATCCTATACGAAAATTGTTTCAAAAATACATTGTTTTCCACAGTTAAAAGTCTTGCAAATAATCCACATATTCCTTAGATCCATCCAGAACAAAAATGCAAATTTCTAAATAATAAAGCTTTATGACGTAATTTTCATTACAAAATATTAAAAAGTATTTAAATTTGATTAAAAAAAGTAATTATATATTAAACAGAGAAACCCTTTCTTTCTCAAAGAGATCTCGAGGAGATTTTTGAATAAACCCCAGCTGAAGAACTGTATAAATCTTAAAACATTTTTAACACATTAAAATTCTCCATAGATATAAATAAATGTCATTGAAAAATATTTTAGTTAATGACATCCAACATATACTGTAAAAGTTTCGAAAATATACACAAGAAATAAATATTTTCCTTTCTTTTTTCCTTATTACTATGTTTTTCAACTTAACTAAGAGATTAGTTAATGAAGTTTAAGGAATAATGCAATAAAATGAATACAAAAAAAAAAGTTTCCACAGCACAAGTCAGGGGCATAGATTCAGCCGTATCAATGATACGGGGCCCCAACATACGTAAGCAAAAATCGTTAAGTGTTAAAGGAAAATGTTTGCCCACTCAGGACTAGCTACGCCAGTGTCTAGAATGAATTTGTTGACGCTCAATTCTTATCCAACTAGCCCTCTGACGGTCGCTAAAAAAGCACAGCTGCAGTTTTTTGCAGTACAGTGGTTTTTGAAAAAAATTTTATGCTTAGTTCCCCAATCAGTTCAATCCCATAATCTAGATCCTGAAAAATATAAGTATTAAGGAACGTCCCCCAGATCAAAGAAGGATAGGATACGTGACAATTTGAAACTGCGTGCATTTTTCGCACATTCAGATCGATAGAAGTCACAAAAAAAAAAATGCAACCCAACGGAGGGTTAAAAATAACTATTAAACAGGAAACGGTAAATACAGGAAATTAAATCTCTAATTTTTTAAAAACTCTTAAGAAATATATATATTTTTTTTTTGAATATTCAAAACGTCAACGAATTAAGTTAAAAAAATCAGATCCATATTTTTTTCCTGATAATATAAATAAGTAAATAAGACCGTAAAAATGTGAAAAAAGGAGCATTTTCCGATTTTTTAATAGTTTTATTTTATTTTCGATGTACAGCCATCAATATGTTGCAGTTAAAGAAATTCTGTGAAAATGGAAATGAATGCGAAAATTTTAAACAGTGTGGTCCTTGTTTGAAGTCATTCAAGCATTTGAAATTGATTCCCATCTGCAATGATCAATTTTCTATCATGGTGAATAATATTCAATTACCAACACAAAGGAACTAGTTCCTTAAAAAGTGATCTGACAAATGAGCGCCAAAAAATATTATGTTGTTGGTGCTAATGTCACCTGTCTGACGTAGTCAGATCGAGGCCCACGAAATTCATCATGGCTTCGGGCTATACTGTGCGCCTGTCGTTAACCGTAGCTTTGAGCACCATGCAGGTGACAGTACGATTTGGCTCAGTTCCATCCCAATTTTGAGGGAGAGCACCCTGGGAACGGTCAAGGGCTTACTTCCTCTCTTCCCCTTCCACCCACCTCACGAGAGGACTTGCGGCTCGACGGCTATTTAGAGTACCTCCATGCCGCGAAGGCACTACACATTTGCAAACATCCATGCCTTCTCCGGGATTCGAACCCAGGCCCTACGGTATGGTAGTCAGCATCGCTAACCACTATGCCGGATGGGCGGCATTAATTTTCTAAAGATGTCAATCGTATTGTCATTTCTTAATTGCATAGATACATATTCTTTTAATTTTAGGAGATTTTTCAAACGAAGAATGAGAGAGAGATTCATCTTATAAAAGCGGAGGCAACAATATATTTCTTATTTTTATTAATATTTATGAAATGACTCATTTTTTAAAAACTCGATACTTGACTTGGATGTATTAAAAGAAATTTCTGTTCCTTGTGAGATGGATTGAAGTTAGGATGAAGTATTTCCCAAAGATCGGGATATGGGGTTGTCGCAAAGTGACGGCCGATTTTTTTAAGCCTTTTTAAAGAATTCGATGGGATCAAATTTCATGTTTCTTACCATTGATTTCTATGGATTCAAGAGTAGCGTTGAGCCAAAAATATCCAATAGAACGTGAGTCTCAACACAACCGCCTCGAAAAAATGGACGCTCACTTCCTCCACGATTTTGGCTGAATGGCTTATCGGAAATTAAAAAAAATAACGACGTTTGAATCTATAAGCTTAAATGTCCAGAATGGATTAGACTCAATTCAAAATATCAAAAACTGGGTTTTTGCTAGACCTCTGAAGAAAAAGTTTCCAATTTCATGGATTTTTGTTATGTTTTTGCTGTAAAAAAAAAAGAAATATTTTGAATTTTGGAATGATCGTAGTCCATTGGGTGCGTATATATGTGCTGAGTCTACCCTATAAATTTCAAGTCATTCGGTCAAACCGTTCTAGAGATTAGGATGGAGGAAAGTTTGAAAAACAGTTTTGAGAAAATCGCTTTTAAGGCGACACGGTACCATCTTTACAATTTTTTTTATTTTTAATATTTGACATTTGGTTTGAATTGTATTTTATAAAGGTTAATATTTAATAATTCCATACAAAAACTTTTTAATTTCTTGCAAAATGTTTGTAAAATTTAAATTTTTTAAATCCCTAAGGCTTTTTTAAATATGTTTCTTTTCTTTCAAAATTTTTTTCCAAGTACCTTATAATATACTACATAAAACTGTGCATCGGTTTTTTTCTGCTGCTGCTTTTTAATTTTTTATTAATTTTCTTATTGTTAAACTTCCAAAAATTCTCGAAAAAACAAATTTTGATTTTGAAATTTTTTTAAAAAAAGTACTAAACATGTTACAGCTAATTCCATGCACAGTTTTACAAAACATACATTTCAGAACATGTATAAAAAGTTTCAAACCCTTACTTCAATTATCAAAAAAGTTTTAGGGTTTTGAATAACAGTATATGTACAAAAATTCAAAATGGAGAAAAATGACTTAAAGTTTTCATTCCTTGAATAGCATGATGAAAAATTCGTCCAATAATCTGAAACTTTTATGGAATGTTAATTAGTTTGTTTCAAACTGCTTACACCATAAATTTTTTAAAAAATTTACAAGAATAAAAGAATATACTTGTATAATGAATATATAAAAGAAAACAAACAAAAAGGTCAATATTTCATAAAACATTATCTTAACAATTTTAAAAAAAAATTAAACACACACTTTAGAGTTAATTCCATGCACAGTTCTATGCTACCATAATAAACAACATATACACAAATATTCATACTATTTTTTTTATAATTTTAAAAACCTTAATATATTAAAAACTGTTCCGAAATGGAAGAAAATGCACACAAAAACACTCTTTTCAATTTAAAGCTTTTTATAAAGAACAATGTTTAAAAAAAACATAAAAATTGGAAATTAACCAATAATTTGCTTAAATAAGTTTCTTGAATGTTTTTTTTTATAGTAATTACATGTTGAAATTTCAGATATGGGAAATAAAGCATTACTAAAATAAAGTATGCAAAACTACGAGAAATTCGAAGTTTCACTGTTGACTGCAATTGCTTTTCTTACAAACCAAATCTCGTACTCAGCTGAATTTTTTTTAAGTTCACCTTTGGCTATTTCACACTCTTTACAATATTTAGATATCACTTTAAAATCAACAACATCTCCAGTCAGCATGTCTATGACACAGCCAACTCCAATCTGAGATGCATGCCCCCTGGTCAACCAAGTACCATCAAAGGAAACAGCAATATTGGTTACACCACTGTTTTCTGCATTGTATGCTTTCTTAATTTCACTTCTGATGTGATGGAAATGTTTCTCGGGAGAGAGAGTGAGAATATTAACGTCGCACTGATTAGCAACACGAGGGCTTTTTGGCGACGGTCCGCGTAATTTTGAACCATGGTCAAGTGACGCGGACGACACCTGAGCTGGCACCCCTTCTCCTAACTACCACACCACACCAACGGGAGGACGTTTGATCTCTCGACAGATTTAACGTGCATCGCTCCCCTACACGGCGGGTCTTTAGTGGTACTAGGATCGAACTCATGACACGCTAGGAAATGTTTCTCGGATGCTTTCACAGATGAAGAATGCAGCAGCTTTTTGTAAGTGTTAAAAGTTCTGCTGTACATTAAATGCATATTCATAAACATGCAGAACTTTTCAAGAGCTTGATATCCACGTCCGAAACTCAAAAATGCTTGTGTAGCTCGCAAATTAATATCGTAGGGCTGATTTTTAGTCCATTTTTTTCATTACAAATCTGCTCAGAAGTTTTCATTTCATTAATAATATCAGCGCAAGAATCACACACAACTTGAATATTTTCACAAAATCCATAGGCTCTTCCAAAATTTACTCGCAAAGAATCATTTCTGCAAGTATTCCATAGAGTATTTTTAAAAAGATTCGTTAATGCATTTTTATCAATAATGACGTATGTTGGAGATCTGGATTTACCAGTATATTTTTCATCCAAACGAAAAAAACTCTTGCGTTCTTCTTCAAGTTTTGCACACCTCAAGTTAGTGTTTTGAGAAACTTTTGAACTTGTCTTAACATCTAGAAACCACCTCTTCGAAGCTTTCATTGTGGCAGATTTAGTATGTCTTTTAGGCCTAGGCATGTTGCACTTTTAAACTTTTTCAAGAAATTAAATTAAATTTTTAAATGAAAAATATTTCAAAATGCCAAATTCCTTGTCGTAAAGCAACTTTTCTTTCTCTTTAGAACAAAGAGTACAAAAATATAACTAAATTTGCAGGAACAAAACTTCACAGAAAACGCAGTAGAATAATTCTCGTATAATCAAAACAAAGCAATGATTTCATTTCAGTTTAAACACTAGTCAGCGTGGAATAAAAAAAAATTGTTCCTTATTTATCAGGCTCTTTTCTAGCAGACGATCTGAAAAGTGGGCGTGGCAGCTTTGTTTAGTCTACAGTCATGCAGCAAAAATGGATAAATACTTCAATAAAAAAATACAGCTACAGCTCTGAAATTTTGCAGACACATTTAGAAGAATTAAAAGTATCATATAAGCCAATAAAAAAAAATCGATTGTTTGACGATTTTTAGGGTACCATATCGTCTTAAAGCTTCAAAAGTTCGGTTAAAAGAATGAAAATCTTAACTTACCATTAATCAGCGATGCCCGGTGGCGAAAACTAAAACAAGTTCGACGAAATATTCAATAGCTATAGATATTTCCTTTTAAATTTCTACAAACATGTATGAACGAATAGTTGCATAGAAGGGTCAATGGTATCAAGCCGACTGTACACAATAGGCCCAGCCTTGGATTGCCCACTCAGCCACTCCGAACAGCGACTCTTCTAACACTTGCTTCTTTCGCTGACGCTGACCATCATTGGGAAACTGGAACGCGAAGCGTTCCTCCTTCCCATACTGAATGTTTTGGGCTCTTGTTGTTGGGGGGCCTTCATGGAGACTGGGCGTCCTGATTGGTTGATACGGATGGAGAAAGTGGGAGTGGCAAAGCTGGCTGATTTCGGCGGTATTGGAAAATTTTCTAAGATCATACTAGCAGACGAGTAGCTCGCCTGCTATTGGTTGAAAGGGATTGGTGAGTAAGCACTCTATTTGCTGTCCTGGTGTCAAGGAGATATTTGAAAAATAAATGAGAAATATAAGAAGTTAGTTGCCTGTGTGGTTCGCAGAGAGCTAGAGTTAAGGGGAATGAAAAAATGAGAAAATATGAGATAAAAATTTAGATTAGAGGGGGTCATTCGCCATATGGGAATGACACAAAAATAAAGTTAAGGGGGATTGTATGAGTCCAGTAATATTCTTCTGGGCCTCTTTCTATTGACATTAGCATCGTAATTTTCTAAGTTTAAAATATTTGTATTACTGATGTTAGGCAGTTGTCGAAAAATTTAATGGCTAGTTTTTGAATGTGAGCTTTAAAGGTAGGGATTTTGAGTACTTTATAAATTTCTTTATTTTTAGTATATCTGTAAGCTTTGGTGATATTTCTGATGAGGGAGTTTTGTGCACAATTTAGAAGTTTAATGTTAGAATCTGCTGCGTAGCCCCACACAGGACAGCCATAAGTTAAGATGGGCCGCTAGACGGCAGTGTAGAGAAATACTTTATTGTATAAGTTCATTTGAGAATTCCGGCTAATTAAGGGGTAAATTGAGCGTACTGCGTTCCGGAATTTATCACGTGCGTGTAGGATATGTTGTTTCCATGTTAAATTTTTCTCTAGGATTAGTCCTAGGTATTTCGTACTCTGAGGCCAGTGTAGTGGTGTGGTATACAGGGTAGGAGGTGTGCAAGGTTTTCTTCTCCTGGAACTTGCTTCTTTATAATGACTTCGAATTTAAAGAAATCACCTTACCACCATATTCTAGAATTGTTAAAAAAGCATTTTATGGGGAAAACACTTTTTGATTCTTTGAACCCATCACATGGGTGACCCCCCTTAAAAATTCTGATGAGTAACTTAATTACTTCTATAGGATTGAAAAAAATAACAATCATTTTATGTGGATTATGGAGATTTCCCGCGAATATTATGGATAATAGTAAACTGGTCTTGATTTTCGTAATAAATCGGTTTCTTTAAATATAGGTAGCTACACAGCAAATAATGGATGACAACGGAAAAACAATATTTATTTAAAGTGGAGCAAATACTTCTAAAGTTTATTTTCATAAAACCCCTTTAACCCTTTGAAACCCAACTCACACGATCGTGCGGGTAAGATATTCTTATACGTTTTTGCTTCTGGAATAGTTTTTCGTATGTAAGAAAATCCCAAATTCAACGATTGCCCGTGTTTGCAGAAAGTGTAAAGTATCATTTTTTATCAACAGACAGTCCATGTTTTACTTTCATTTGGCAAATCTATCTTTGTTTTCAAATACAACGAAAACACGTTTTCTTTTATCTGTGGTAAAAAGGTAATTATGAATGTATTTCTAATTACTTAGATACAATTTTTTGTATTAATGTTTAAATAATTGTAAAATAGAAAAAATATTATATAATATACTCTATTAATGTTGCTTGTAGGACTCGGGATTTCGTTACCCGCAGGACCGTGCGGGTTGGGCGTTACTTGAGTCACTGCAGCAATAAAGGTAAGAGTTGCCATATGAGTTTTCTTTTCTGTTTCAATTATATTGATAGAAGCTTAAATAAAAACTTTTGTACAGTGCCCCATAATGTAGGATATGAAATTGGTATCTGTTAAGTAACCAGAAATCGTGGTATCCTTGTTCAAACATTGGTTCACATTTCTCATTTGTGGATAATTCACTAAATAAACCATTGTTTGCTAAAAATACAACACCAAGAATGAATCATCAGAATTAAATGAAATTTAATGCACAAACGACTTGTATTAGTACAAATAAATGACGAAATTTTTAAGCAAGAAAAACAATATTAAGAGTCAAAAATCAATATTTGGTGTAGCCACCACGCTCTGCAATAAGTGTTGCTATACGATGTGGTATGGAGTCAAACAGATTTTGAATGTCTGCTTGTGGAAGAGAATTCCATATTGCTTGTATGCGCAGCAAAAGTTCGTCTTTTGAAGCTGCAAGACACGGATCACGAGCGAGACGCCGACCAACCAAATCCCACACGTGCTCAATAGGTGACATATCCGGCGAATAAGCAGGCGAAGGAAGAAGGTGCATGTGTTGGACTGAACAGAAGTCTCGAGCAGTCTTTGCAACATGTGGGCATGCATTATCCTTCTGAAAGATAGCTCCAGTGATGACTTGAAGGAAGGGAACGACTTCGGTCTGTAGCACTTCATGTGGTTTATTTGGATATACTTCGCAACAATCTAAAGAAAAACGATACAAATTTGGGTTTAGATGGAAATTTCATTGTCCAGCAAAACAATGACCCCAAACACAGGCATGTAACAACAAAATGTAGTGTCCTTTTTACTGTAAACAGCAGTTACAAACACCACTATAGTTCTCCGACATCAATGTCATTGAAAGTCTGTGGTCCACACTCGCAACAGCGCTTCAAAAAGATAAAGAAGCAAAACTCATTGAAAACAAAAGTTGCAAGGAGATTAGGATAAAATATCTTCAGATACCACCAAAAAGTTCCTCTATTAAATTCGGAATTGAATTTTAGAATTAAAAAAAAAAAAACATTACAACATTTGGAAATTAAGGAAATTAATTATATCCATAGTTCTTGCAGCCGAATATATATGTAGATTTCTGGGAAATCTATATATCTACTCTCATTCCAACGATATACAAGGGGTGATCAAATGAAAAGGTACGAAACGACACGGTGGGTACAAATATAGACTTTATTCAAAATATACACCATAGGCCTGAGCACAACGATCCCACTGATGAACAAGCCGCAGGATTCCTTGTTCCCAGAATTCCTGTGGCTGTGACGAGACCCAGTCCTTCACAGTGTCCTTGAGTACGTCGTCCGAGTTGAAGCGCTTTCCTTTAAGGTGTTTCTTCAGTGGACCAAACACATGGACATCGCAGGGTGACATGTCCGGACTGTAGGAAGGATGGTCCAACGTCTCCCATTGGAACTTGTCCAGTTCCATTTGTGTGACTCTGGAGACGTGTGGACGCGCGTTATCATGGAGCAGAACCACACCCTCCGTGAGCAGCCCCGGTCTTTTGTTCTTGATGGACCTGCGTAGGCGTCGGAGTGTCTCACAGTACACATCGGAGTTAATGCTTTTTCTGTGCTCGCATCATTTGGACGCCGCTTTTTATAAGAGCCTTTGCTCTCTCTTGCGCATGCGGGCACCCGCGCATGATCCGATCCCAGTCAGAGTCTCCAATGGCATCCCGAGATGTCTCGCTACATTCTCCCTTGGCGGAATATGCAAATATTTAACTGTTTCATTTTTATGTCGTTTCGTACCTTTTCATTTGATCACCCCTTGTAAGTTAGTAAATATACCACTCTAAAACTAATTTTATTCTACCGAAATATGTGGATGATAAGAAGATTAATCAATGATTCTGAATGAGTTCATGAACCGGCATTTAGCCAGCTTCTGGTATAAGCTTCTATGCGTAAAAATCGCGTAAAAAGCGTAAATTTCGTTCCAAAATCAATCGTCTTTCTGCAGATGTTGATTTTCTCATTTGAGATTCCAAAGTCTTTTATAGATAAAGAAAGAGAGTTAATTATCTGCTGCTTTCTTGTCAGTTCAACTTACTTGGAAAGAACGGGATCATTTCTTTATTGAAAGAAAGTCACAATAATCTAATAAAATAGTAACAGACTTCGATTTTATCAAAAGTAGGTTTTATCGAAAAGAAGGAAATTTTTTCAAGTGAATGTGGGCCAGCTAAGTGATTAAGCGATTTAATTTTAAATAATTCTAAAAATATATAACAGTTTTTGAAAAGCGTTTCACTTTAACTTAGTTCTAAACAAGGATTACTTTCCAAGTTTAGTATTAATTATATACTGCTGTTTATTAAAAAATGCAACACCTTGAAAGAATCACCAGAATTAAATGAAATTTAATGCACAAACGACTTGTATCAGTACAAATAAATGACAAAATTTTGAAAGCAAAGCCAAAAAGAAAAAAGAAAAAACAATATTAAGTGTCCGAAATCAGTATTTGATGTAGCTACCAAGCGCTGCAGTAAGTGCTGCTATACGACGTGGCATGGAGTGAAACAGATTTTGAATGTCTGCTTGTGGAAGAGAATTACATATTGCTTGTATGCGCAGCAAAAGTTCGTCTTTTGTAGCGACAGGACGTGTATCACGAGCATGACGCCAACCAACCAAATTCCACTCGTTCTCAATAGGTGACATATCCAGCAAATAAGCAGGCCAAGGAAGAAGTTGCATGTGTTGGGCTGAACAGAAGCTTTAAACAGTCTTTACAACATATGGGCATGCATTATCCTGCTGAAAGATAGCTCCAGAGATGCCTTGAAGGAAGGGAACGACTTCGGGCTGTAGCACTTCACGGACGTACCTGTTGCTATTGAGATTACCCTTAATTCGTAACCAATTGGATCATCTATGATACGAAATCACACCCTAAACCATAACTCCGGGTGTCAGACCACAAAGTCGCTCGATAACGCACTCTGCAAGGCAGCTTTCACAGGCATAGCGTCTAACACGAATGCGGCCATCATGGTTCTATAAATTGAACTGTGATTCATCTGAAAAGACAACTTGGTGCCAATCAGCTTGCCAGGCTCTGTGCTCATGAGCCCATTGCAGACGCAGCCGTCGATGGTTTGCCGTAAGGGGGACCCTGTATAAAAGCACCCTTGCACGCAATCCACAGTGCAGCAGATGTCGACAAATTAACGAACCCGACATTAGTACACTTGTAGCAGTAGACCAACGTGCTGCCAACTGCCTGGAGGAAGCTGTATGGTCATTCACCGCCATACGGAGCAGGTGCCGATCGTCGCGCACCGACGTCACCTTCTGTCGTCTACTGCCAGTTTTTCCAGTGGTTCGGTGCTCATTGGTCTTCAGCTTTCAAACTCACATCCCTGTGGAACTGTTTCACTGCACACGAGCTCCTATTGCGCGATAGGAAATCCTCCTCCTCGAAGGCCGATAATCCTACCCCGTTCAAACTCTGTGAGTTGTTAGAATTTCTCCTTATTTCGTAGTGGAGGCATACTTCGGTCTCACTAAAGTTTCGCCACTACCAAATAATCATTAAATATTTTCAACGTCACACTACAGCCTTCTATTTATATGCTTTCAGCATCAGTTCAGATGGCGCTGCGCACGCCACGCATGCGCGGGGGCTCTATTTTCGTAGCATCCTATTCTTGATATTTGGTGCAAAGTTCATTTAATTCTGGTGATTCCTTTATAGTGTTGCATTTTTTACTAACAACAATGTAGTTCCTACATTAGTATAAATCCACCTGAGTTTGTAAGTGTACAGTGGTGGCCAAATTTGTGGACACTTTTGAGAATTGTCATGTTTTTTAAGTTTGCATGCTTATAGAAAATGTCATGTTGCACAAAATGCAAAGTTTTTTTATATCATTTTAAAGAGAATTTAATACTAAATTCAATACAAGAGCAAAATTAAAATATTTGCAATGTAAAGAAAGTTATGCTGCAATAACTATAGGTATACCTTAGATACTGGTGATAGTAGTGGGTTGTCAGTACTTAATGAGGTAGCCTTTATTTTTTATTTCAAATTCACATTGGTGTTTCAATTCAGCTGAAAACAGTTTTAAGCTCTTCCTTCGTTATTACATAATGCCAGGAAACAATTATAGCCTCAATTAGTTGCCCTTTATTTCATAGGTAGCTCATTCGGTGCCACAAGTCTTCATTGGGATTGTGGTCAGGAGTGTTTCCTGGCCAGGACAACAGCGCAATGTTCTTCGAATGATGCCAATCTTTCTTTTTCTTTACTGTGTGGCAAGGAGCAGAATCTTGCTGAAAAATAAATGAAGCATTGTTGGTAAATAAATCCCTGATGGAAGGTAGAAGTTCGGGTTCTAGATTGGTGTCAATGTATTTTCTGACATTCAGTGTTCCATCCATGATATGAAGGTGACCTATACCATCTGCTTATATGCATGACAAAATCATAAAATTGTGGGTACCTAGATGCCTGGATGCAGTCAGGATGTAGCATTTCTACTATTCTACTTCGTACGCATTTTCGGCCATCGCTACGGAATAACGGTATCTTAGTTTCATCCCTCCGTATAATTTGTAACTACTAATCATTTGAATAATTAATGTGTTCCATTGAACACTGTAATTTTTTTTATCGCTGCTGAAAGTTGAGTTAAGGCTTTTTTCGTGGAATTCCACTCTTAGTCCAACATCTTCTAATCTTCTCCTGATTGTTTTTGACAGAAACACCAGCATCATTCAGATAAATTCCGATGACCATTAATGACATTCTTTTATCTTGGTAACGTAGCATTTTGTTCTTCTGTCATCAACAAATGTGTTGCACCTTTTTCGGCCTTTTCCGGATTTGTTTTTTATTAAATTTGTCTCCTCACATCTTAAACAAAACTTTCTGTCTCCAGATGTAGTCACCGAACCACCCACCTGTCTTACAATTTTAATGTAGGAAAGACCCCTTTCTCGTCACACATCTCTTTCTAGGTGTCGAATCTACTCTTTTATTTGATATCATTGCTTCTTGACTAAATACCATTGTTGTCCTCGCCAGGAAACCGCCCTGACCTCAATCCTATCGGATACTAGTAGTATCGTTTGAAAACTCTGGTGCCAATGAGGTGCCCGTGAAATAAAAGGGAAATGTGATTGAGGCTATAATTGTTTCCTGGCACCATGAGATAACGAAAGAAGAGCTTAAAACTTTTCTCAGATCAACGAAATGTCGATGTAAATTTGCGATAAAAAATAAAAGCTACCCCGTGAGACCTTGGGCCCAGTTAGCCCTGGTCTTAAGCCCAACCTGAGATCTTTAAAAGTAAACAATCTATAGCACGAGGTGTCAAATACTCGTTCGAAAGGTATTTTGTAAAAAATACGACTCAAAAATTTGGGCACAAATCGGTTCAACCAATGGCCGCATATCGACTGAATGAATTGAATGATTGCTTGTGGTATAGGCCTAGTGATTGACAACGATCCTCGTGACATGCAGTTTGAAATGACCTGTTTTTCGGAGAATATGTACGGGAATAATATTTAATCATTCAATTTATCCTGATCATGATCTTATTAAGATAGAGGGGAGAAAGAAACGAGGCCCCCATCCATGGCGAGGCCTAGTTATCCCTGGCCTCCCTGCTTACCACTGTGTTTTATTTTAATTATTATTAAAATCGCCAATATTGAATGAAATGAGTAAAACATGCAATTGATATGAGTACAATTGCTCTCAGTTTATGCTAAACCAACGGCAGCGTGATCCCATTTTCGGTACAAAGATAAAAGAGAAGCGCGATCGCTCTCTTCTGCATTTTTGGCCACTCAAACGGTTCAATTGGGGGGGATGGATGTTTCCTGACATTCATCAGTGTTGGGCCTTAATCTAAACAAATGTATTTTATTGTTCTATCAATGAATTCAAATGACCAGGGAAGGAAATGCACTTATATTTGAGCAAAAGAGAGTTAGATGAGATATTTAATTATGAGTTGAATCACTTACTCTTGTAAACTTTTGGTAACCTACGTTCTAAATAATCATAATTCCTTTCTCGGATAATCGATTTCTGGTCGACATGGTTCTGATTCAAATATCTTATTGACTAAAAAGTCAATTATCAATCTTAAATATTAAGTAATTAATCGACGAGTCACTCTTGACTAGCTATCTACTACATTACGTTAATAACTGACTTCTATCTCTCTAACCTCTCTCTCTCTCTCGAACCTAAAAGTTAATGCTTAAATATAAGCCATGATTTACATAAAACGCATCTTCGGGAGAAAGTTTTCGATATAATAATACTTAAAGAGGTGGTTTTTCTCCAATAGGATTAGTCAGCTACTCATGAATAGACCCTTTACAAAATATGAAAATAAGCTAGTCGTCTAATTTATGTCACTTTTTTCAATTTAAATCTTTGTCTTTACTTTCTAGGAATTCCTACAGGGAATTACGCAAAAGCTGGCACTGCATTCTCCAAGTTTGCACACCATGCCAAAGAGAGAACTTTGAACCGTGATCAATTTAACGTGCATCAGCCCCTCTGCACAGAGGGTCTTCATAAGACTCTTATCCACTACACCACAACGCCGGTCACCATTGCCTTTTCAGATCTCAAGAAAACTTAATTTCATATTAATGCTGGAGTTTATCCCTAAAATGAAATAAAGTAGCTATAAATGGTTTAAGATAATGATCAAATAAATATACATTTAATTTCTAGATTATGCTTAGGATTCATGTGCAGAGACGTCTGAAGGCATGGGCCAACTGGGTCCGGGCCCAGGGCCTCGCCCTAGGTGGGGGCCTCGTGTCGTTCTCAATTATGTCTTAATAAGATCATGATCCGGATAATTTTAATGCTCATATATTATTCTCGTACATATTCTCCAAAAAACAGTGGATTTCAAACTGCATGTCAACTGACAAAAGTGGTAAGTCTGCATCATGTGATGACCAGTGTCCATGTCCAGGCTTAGGTCTAATATCATAAACAATCATGCAACTCATAAAGTCGAAATATAGCCATCGACCGAGCCGGTTTGTGCCTAGGTTTTTGAGATAGTTTGTCGTGCCTATTTATTTGTTTCAAATGACCGTTTGAACGAGTATTAGACAATGCAGTCTACTTTTAGAATTTCCGGTAGAGCCTACTTTTGCATAGGGGCCCAGGGCCACAAAAATCTTTTCTGGCCTCAAAGAGTCTTAAGACGTTCCTGTTCATGTGATTAGAATTTATGCAGATCTTTGGGATACATCTCTAAATATGGAATAAATATAAAGTCTTTACTTTTTGCGTACGACTTTGCTTCATTTGTAAAAGTAATGTGAATTAATTTTAGTGTTTTTGCCATCTTAAAACTGTAAATAAGAGATATAAGAATGTTTTAATTCTCTTTTACATACTACTATTTTTATTAGTTTGGATTTTTTAAGTATGTGTTTTTTTATATAAATTCAATTTGAAGCTTGGTGAAAACTTTTATTAAGTAACATAAAATTAAATAAAATATTTTTTTATTAAATAATATTAAATGCATTTTAATTTGTTCTTTTTATTCTTTCGAGGGTTGCAGAGAGTCGTTACTTTTGTGCCATGTGTGTGTTTACGGCTAATTCTTGTGAACGAAGACTAAAATAATTTGTGTCCTATTTTTAATCTATATCTAAATTATTAAAGTAGAATCGATTGAAAAATGCAAAGGAGTTCATAAGAGAATTGAATTTTCAAACTATGACTGCAGACCATTGAATGTAATATTATTTATTTATCCAAGAGAAAATATATTTTGAATTTTATTAGATGCTTTAGTCTCACACTTAAGATAATCATTGGACTCGTAGAATTAATTCACAAATTTGATGGTAAAAAATTTTTCCAGTAAACTATGTTGAGTTTTTAATTATGTATCTAAGTTGGTACTTCGACAGTCTCATACTTTTCAAAATTGAATAATCAATTTCATGATAAAAAGAAAATTCAAGTCGCTTTATCTGAGTTGATAATGTAATATTGTACTTAGCTTGTAAATTGATTGTTGATTATTTAATTTGTTGGTATTCGAATAATTTTTAAGAGAGTTATAAAATGTTCATATAAGAATTTTTTTTTCTTAAAACGTACTCCGAAAAACATTGTTTTCTGATTGCTTTACCATTCGTAATATTGATAGAATTTCCATATTTTTCAATACATAAATGTAATTTTGGAAAATGTTAAGTATTCAATTCCCATGAAAAAAAGTTGATTAATTGCTTAAAATCAAAAAATAATTTAACACGAATAGTTTTTTGTGGTACCAATTTATTTAAACAATATATAATCTCTCTAGTTGTACAAATTCTACCTTTACATAAATGTACATACTAAGTTTTGTACTGTAAATCTCTTTATACACATTTAAGTCTAATTAATATGTACATAAAAACACATAAATAGAAAAATGGCAAAAAGTATCTTCGGGATGGAAGATGAAGGCGACCTGCGAAAAGACAAAATTGCAAATGTTTAAAACAAAACTATTGAATTTTCTTTTTGACCTTGAAATAATTAGACATTATCGTAAAATTATTTTATCATACATTAGACTAGATATTTCTTATCCTGTGGTGCCTCGGGTGCGGACCTCCCATAGCCCTTGATTTTTTTCCGATTCATTATAAAATTCTGTGTGTATAGTACGTAAAATTTAAATAAGTAGTTATTTATAATTAATACTGATTACTTGTTCAATAATTAGTACTAATCATTAATAAAAAAGTTTTTTCACCCGAAAATCGAAAAATCCAAATAATATGTTTGGCGGCGTATTGGTACCAGAACGGTGGACTTTCGAAAAACTCCTGTGTGAGCTACTGTTGTTATCAGCTAAATAATGAAAAAAGAAAGAAAACAATTGTGTGCTATAAAAGACAGCCCAATACTAGAGATATGGGATTCCTTCTGTGGAAAAATGCTTTGACATCAATGACTTGGGTCAAGTGATCCACTGAAGTATAGAAATGGGCGTGTTGTGTCACTTGAACGATGCTTTCAGGTTAGCAGAAGAATCAGATGACGCATCGAAATGAAAAGGATCATACATCTTTTTCTGCAAACCTAATGTAGCAATAAGTAGTGTGTTTGAAATGATTGTTCACAGGACTTACCGTATTCGGATTAAGGAGAAGAATTCATTGTTCCAAGACTGATAGGAATTAAAAATAGACTTACTTTGTAGCAAATGAAATAAATATTGTCTTTGTCTAGATATAATATATAGGTTTTTGTTTATTTACTGTTTGGAAACATTTTCGTAGTACTTTATACTTTTTGACAGAATGTTATCACAATTTACAAGACTTCTTTTTCTTGTATTAATTTCAAAAATAAAAGGTTACAATATGTAATTACAATGCACATAGGATTAAAACACTCCACTTCTAATAAAGTTAAACAAGAAAGAGGAAATGACATGAATTAAATATTTGTGAGTGGGGAATGCAATGTATGTAGTATATGCATAATTCAAACATAGCAATTAACAATTTTGAGTTCTATTGAAAATTTAATTCTTGAATTACTTTTAAAATTACTAAATTAATAAACTGCTGGGGATATTATGAAACAAGTATTGGAAACGAGGATAAAATATGTTTTGTCTGCTTAAAATGTCTGTGCTAAGAAAACTGCATAAGTTTTAAGAAATTGCATTTTAAAAAATATAATTTTTATTCACGATTTCTATTTAGAAATACGTTCTGCATAGTTCATTTCAGTTTCATAGCTGAAAACTAATAAAGCAAATTTATTTTTAATTGCACTTTCATTTTGTAAAATTAAGGAGTTACTATTTAAAAAATCCTGGACAACTATATTAATGGGAGTAGATGAAACGAAATAGAAAAATAAATAAATAAACTAATCAAACTTAAAATTTCAACTATTTTAGATTGATTCTATTTTAGCTGTAATAGATTAAAACCTGCTTACTCTTAATGATCTTTTTGGGTAACTATCGTCTCTTTCTACCATCCATGTCCATGCCCGTATCCATGACCATAACCATGTCCAACATGAGTCGAGTGGTACAGTTTGACGTATTTAATTACGGGTATTGGAGGAGGAATGTGTTTGACGACCTTAACAACATGAACAGGCTTGATAATCTTAATGATTTTGGGTTCTTCATGATGATATCCTCCATGCCAGTCATCTCCAGCGAGGACGACTGAAGCGAAGAGGAAGACTGACAAAGCAACGGCCTGCAACAAAAACAGAAGCAATTAGAAAAGGAAGAAAGGCCAATGTAGCATTGAAAAACTCATTCGCATCTGTATCCTATAGAACATAGCATATTTCAGTTTAAGAGCGTTATATAATAATAAATAAAGAAAAATGATACATAGTTACTACAGTAAAAATTTCTTTTTCTTTTCTTTTTGAAATTATCAGTTGTATTATACCAAAGGATCAAATTATAGAAATGAAATTTAATAGCGATTCGCGTTTCAAAATTCGTGTTGTATTCAGCGGTAAAAGATGATTAAGAGAAGTGTCAATTTCTACTAAAAACTGATTCAACATATACAAAACACATAAACTTGAAAGAAAAATTACTTAGTAAATTATTTCTCACACTATGAATAAATATAAAAATACATATTAATTGATTTTTAACTAGTACACATAAAACGTTGATTAATTTTTTTTATGATTTATTAAAAGTATTTCGGGAGCTTTCTTTTACAATATTTATTTAACTTTTTGTAACTATTTGCTACGACTTTTTTTATTTTTTGCATATTGTATGAACAGTTATGTAAAATTCTGCATAGAGCCCGTCATCCAATTCATACTTATTCCAACCTTATTACTTCAAAAAAAGATTTTTTGTTGATTTTATTTTTATCACGTCTTTCATGAAACAGAAAAATTGAATCCACCCAGTTTAAACGAAAAACTCCTGGGACCTTAAGGTTATAACACGGAAGTCATGATGAAGTGATTGTTCGGGATCAAAAAGCATAGACCAGGTGTCAAACACGCGACCCGCCGATTCTTTAAAATTTTTTTTAAGAATCACACAGGTTTTTAAAGTTTTCTCACATTTTGAAATTAATTTGAAGTAAACATTTTACATATATCCCCTTAAGACCCAACCCGCACGTTCGTGCGGGTTAGACATTCTTATATGTTTTTGCTTCTGGAATAGTCGTATGTAAGAAATTCAAGAATTCAACGATTGAGCGTGTTTGCAGAAAGTGTAAAGTATCACTTTTTATCAACAGACGGTTGTTGTATAGTCTATGTTTTACTTTCAGCTAACAAATCTAGCTTTGTTTTCAAATACAACGAAAACAAGTCTTCTTTTTATCTATCGTCGTTATGAATATATTTCTCATTACTTAGATACGGATTTTTGTTTAAATAACTGTAAAATTGAAAAAAAAATATTAATTATATTCTATTAATGTTGCTTGTAGGACTCTGGATTTCTTTATCCGCACCATCGTGCGGGTTGGGCGTTACTTGAGTCACTGCAGCAATAAAGGTAAGTGTTGCCGTATCAGTTTTCTGTTTCAATTATGTTGATGTTATGTTAAAAAAGCAATTTATGGGGAAAATATTTTTTTTGATTCTTTGAACCCATCGCATGGGTGAACCCCCTTAAAAATTCTGATGAGTAACTTAATTACTTCTATAGGATTGAAAAAAAAATGACAATCATTTTATGTGGATTATGGAGATTTCCCGCGAATATTATGGATAAAAGTAAACTGGTCTTGATTTTCGTAATAAATCGGTTTCTTTAAATATAGGTAGCTACACAGCAAATAATGGATGACAACGGAAAAACAATATTTATTTAAAGTGGAGCAAATACTTCTAAAGTTTATTTTCATAAAACCCCTTTAACCCTTTGAAACCCAACTCACACGATCGTGCGGGTAAGATATTCTTATACGTTTTTGCTTCTGGAATAGTTTTTCGTATGTAAGAAAATCCCAAATTCAACGATTGCCCGTGTTTGCAGAAAGTGTAAAGTATCATTTTTTATCAACAGACAGTCCATGTTTTACTTTCATTTGGCAAATCTATCTTTGTTTTCAAATACAACGAAAACACGTTTTCTTTTATCTGTGGTAAAAAGGTAATTATGAATGTATTTCTAATTACTTAGATACAATTTTTTGTATTAATGTTTAAATAATTGTAAAATAGAAAAAAATATTATATAATATACTCTATTAATGTTGCTTGTAGGACTCGGGATTTCGTTACCCGCAGGACCGTGCGGGTTGGGCGTTACTTGAGTCACTGCAGCAATAAAGGTAAGAGTTGCCATATGAGTTTTCTTTTCTTTTTCAATTATGTTGATAGAAGCTTAAATAAAAACGAAATATATTGTTACATAATTAAAACCAAATTCCCTTGGGGTTGCCATGGACGAGTCCCTTTTTTCTTTCTCTGCCTCTATTTTGCAATTAATTTTCTCTTTCACACATTTGATGAGTGGTATGGCATTTCCATCCTTTACACCCAGGGTGGGCATTACGTCGATCGCAATCGACCGATGGACCGCCAAGACAATTTGGAGTGACCGCCTGAAGATTAGCCGTTAGTAGTAATTGTATACGGAAATATTTAAGATTGGCTGACAGTACGCAGACTAAGTCTTCTACTGACTATAATTACGAGAACTAACTTTAGATGAAAAGGCTTTATTTTTTAATGTATTTTGAATTGTTTGATAATATAAATGCATCATTTGATATTAGTATATTTGTGACTATTATAACGCGCTGAACGTAGTTTAAAAAAAGTGAGTTTTTCATTTAATTCACGTAGGTAAGTACGTATTCCGTATTTATTATTAAGCTATAATAAATATTGTTGACTTTTTCCTTACCTCACCACACCTACGGCCCTGGGCAAAAATTCACGCACTCGTGAATTTTTGTGGTGGTCCAGGGTCGAATGTCTACCATTTTTATATCCAATCCCAATACGCTGCCAAACATATTTTTTTTTATTTTGTAGATTGTCGGGAACAAAGAACAGTACGAAATAAATTATTGAATAAATAATTAGCAGTAATTAATAAAAAAAATCATTTATAAGAAATTTTTAAATTTTACATATTGCATACATGGGATTATAAAAGATCGAAAAAAAATCATGGACTGTGGAGGAGGGTCCAGACCCGTTGACCTTCCCCCCCCCCCTTGTGTGTTCCCCTGATACAAGGTGGACCGCAACACCTTCAAAAAATTAGAAGTAGCCCGTATCCTGGAAAAGTCTGCCCACCCCTGCTTTACACAGATGTCTACATCCATTTCTCTCCCCCCCCCCAAAAAAAAATCTGAGTTTTCCGGTGGGAGTTAGTATGGTGTAGTTTAAATATATACATTTTTATAAATAATAAAATTTTCAGATACATTTTGTTATTTTTCATAGAATACTGTGCTAACTTTTAACCAAAAATATTTCAGGTGTCTAAAAGGAGAAGAATTCTCACACAAGATGGAATTTTGCAATGGATGAAATAAATCAGATTAAACTTAGATCAGAACTTAGTGATCTCTCGGATGATGACAATACTGCGAACACACACAAAACATATGAATCACATATGTTGAAAGAAGAATCAAGTTCATAGGAGAGCGATGAAGTTTAAGTTAAGAGATAGTTTAGCAAGATAACTGTGTTGTATATGTGCGAGTATGTTTTATAAGATTCCACTAGCAAAAAGATCCAAGTGTTATGATCCACCTGCTACACATGTCATGCCTTTTATCCTGGTCATTTCAGGATAAAAAGGCTTGACACGTATTACCATTTTTGATGTATTGATGACATTTCAAGGTTTCGCAAGTGCAGATTTGAAAACATGTTGTAAAAAATGCAATGTGTATTTATGCATATCAAAAACAAAAACATGTTTTAAAGATTTCCACTGGAAATAAGTAAGGAGTTAATAAAATAATTAATTTTACATCAATAACTTCCTTATTTGTAACAATGTTAGGTGAATTGTGATTTATAGCGAAAAAATGTAAAATTTCACAGGAAACGCTCAACCCACACGTTCGTGCGGGTACCGTCTACGTTCCAGGGGGAGGGGCGGGAATTTTTTTATTATTTTTTCCAGTGTAATTGGGATCAATATATTTTTAATAACCAGAAGAATTTAATATTTAAAGATAAAAATAATTCGGGTCTTAAAGAGATATAAATTTACAAAGTATTTACTTGTTCTTGTTTCAAAGAAATACTTCTTAATAAAAAAAATGGCCTTTAAATTAAAAATATTTTTTTGATATTTTATTAAATGTTTCCGTTTATTTAACAAATTACTTTTTTATTAAATTTTGAAATGCGTTATGAATTCTTCACTCTGGATGATACACGATGCTTTGCGATTTTTATTTCTCTGCCTCCTTATCTGATTGGAGTGTCCAATCAGCAAGAGGCAGTTAGAGATGTTTTTTAAAGTTGAAAAAATATTCAGGAGGGTTAAGATAAAAGGTAGTATACTTAATCGTGAAAAAAAATGGATTCTGAATTTTATTCATATTAAACTAAAAAGTTATTTAATAAAAAATGTAATAAAATTTCAACAATGAATGAAGAAAGATCAATTGAAGAATGTCTTATTTTCTAGAAAATTGGAAATGTAATATTTTCCGTGTCGATAACAAGAATAAAATTTACTTGATATCTAAAAACTCTATTTAGTTGCTAAGGAATGTAATCTTAAACGGTAGTATGACACAAATCCTGAAGAAAACTAGGACCAATACTTTGAAAAATTTCGTCAAGACAAGTCCGAATTGAGATCAAAAATAATAAAGTGCACACAATAAATTTGTTGCAGACTATACATATGCTGTAAAAATATATTATATTTAATCAAGCAAGCTTAGATCGAAATCATTTACTGAAAGGGAATTTATAAGTGAATATTTATTTAAAATAGCGGAAATATGTCCAGCACAAACAAATTAAATTCAAAGTGTAAGTTGAAGTTGATGCTCTTGATGAAATAATTGAGAATTTGTGAAATTAGCACAATTCCACAATATCAACATTTGAAGCCTACTTTATTGCAATATTGATGAAAGTGCAGACATTCGAAAGGCCGCTCAGTTTGTAATTTTTATTCACGGATGCGAGGTTAATTAAAAAAAAGTGAACAACTTTTGGAAATCCTTTATTTATAATACAATCCTTCAGATTTATAGTAATGGGGATGGTATTTTGAATGTGCTTATAGATTTTTTGAAGAAATATGAGTTACCATTGGAAAAGTTGGTTTGTCTTGTATGATGGTGTGCCTACCATGATCGGTATTACTTAAGGATTTGTTACAAGATTGAAAGAAGCAGGCAAACAACATGGTAATAATAATTTTGAGGTTTCATTGTATTACTCACCAGCAGGTATTCTGCACCAAAGTTTTAAATAAAGAGCATGTTTTAAAAACAGTCATCAAAACAGTAAATTATATTTGAGAACATGGGCCTAATCAGTGTCAATTTGTTTCATTTCTGGTACATATAGAAAGTGAATCCAAAGATCTACCATATTATACAAAAGTTCAAAGGCTTTCAAATCATAAAGTGTTAAAACGATTCTTCAAATTGCTGGACGAAATTACAAACTTCTAGGAAACAAAAATTATGAATGAGCTGAATTAAAAGATGGACAATGGATTAGTTGATATCACAAGTCATCTTAATCAACTTAATATTAAACTTCAAGGCGAAAATCATGTTGCTACAACTCTATTTGATACTTTGGCAAAAATAAATAGATAAGAAAAACTTTCTAAATTAAATTGTTAGAAACGGAATTATAGATCGAAGATTTTCTGATTTTAAAAGCTGTCAGTTACAATTTCGCTCTTTTACTTGATGATCTATCGATATTGAAATTGTTGATGAAAACTTGCAAATGAACTCAATTGAAATCTAATGTATTTCTTTGTTTGAAGCAAAGATCTATGGAAATTGGAATTCTAGATTTTTATACATATCTCTAAGTCGATCTGTTTCCTAAAATTTATCGCTTGTTAAGAAAATAATGGTTATATTTGGAAGAAATTATTTATGCGGGCTGTTATTTTCGATAATGAAAAACAGCGAAAATTCAGAAAGGTCAAGATTAACCAATCAACATTTATCTTCAATTTTAAAAATTGCATCAGCTCAATATTTTCAATCAAATCTTGATGACTTGCTTTATGAAAAAAAAAAACTATGCCAAATATCTTCTAAAAAGTAATGTTAAATTGAATTTCTTACAATAATAATAATTTTTTTATTTTGAGTAAAGAATGTAAAATATTTTTAGTTTAAGTTTAACATGAAATACAAAACGATACGTACGTATAACATATAGTACAATGAGTCTAATAAATGCATAATACATTATAAAAACACCATTTTATTGATTTTTTGAAAATTGAAAACACGCGACTCCCTATTTATAATAAAATAGACCATGTGGCCTGTAATATCATATGAGTTTGACATGTCTGGCATTTAGACTAATGGATCTGATGACCTTCAACATCATCTGTTTATTCCATTTAACAAAGAAGCTTAATAAGTATTTGTTTTTCGAGTTGATAGCTATGTTCAAAAGTAACAAAAATGTTAATCATTTATGAAATTCTTCTGTCTCGTAGTTTTTTGTGTGAAAGTTAAGCTTCTGCCTTGTGTTTCTTTTCTCATATTATTCTTGACTCAAAATGACAGAATAGTATACACGCTCTTTATTCTCACATCTTCGATTTTATAAGGACATTTTTGAAAATTTATTATTTTCTTCATTATATTCCACATCCACCTACTGCTTTTTATTATTCTTTACTACCTATATTTTTGTTCTAGAACATGCTTTAAACTTTTCAAAATCAATTTTCGTTCAAAAATGTTAAATAATTACCCAATTTAGATGATTCAGACAAATCGGAATGGAACCTAATAATTGTCTGAATATTTGCTTGTTGAAGAAAGAAAAAGTATCCACATCTTTCAAAAACTACGGATGACAAAAAAAAAAAGAAAAGAATATATGCTTCGATACTTACTAAAACCTTCATGGCGAGTAAAGGAGCTGAATGGACACAAGGTGTCAGGTGAGGAGCTCAAGCGAATCCAATGATTGCCTTCGATCGGTCCTGACTTTTATAGTGACCATCTCCGCCCTCTAAACTCGAAATTGGGTGTACCCTCATTTGCCCCCCCCCCCCATCGTATAGAGAAGGCGGAAGTCTTCTCTTCCGGTCGAAAGTTTTCCCGCGGGCTATTTTGCTTCGTCCGAAAGTGTCGGCACCACAACTTGCCCTATTTTCCATCAGTTGGAAACACATGTCAGGTCAGATGAGTACGGCAATTCCCCAGGTCATTATGACAAGTGACATTGGGAAAAAAGGAGGGTAGAAAGTTTTCAAAAAGAGGATTGTTATAGTCTACTCATTAAAATTTGCTTACCTCTCTGTTACTTTCACAAGATCCATGTTTCAAATAAACTTAATTTTCACGATTTTACTAATTTAAGATTGATTCTTGTCATGGATCTTTCTGTGTTCACAGTTGTTCCCAAACTTTTTGTAATGCCTTTTTTCTTGTTTATAACTTTTTCTGACGTACTCTTATTAACAATTAAACCGGCACTACTCGCGCCAGGTGTGACATACCCACAGTTTTTTTTCAACGCTCCTTCTAAACCTTTTATGGAAAATGAATAATTTCTCGTGTAGCTTTAAGGTCATATCCTTTGAGGGGCCTTAGTTTGTAGGCGAATTCTAAATATATATTTTTGGATATCACCTCTTCGTGTATGTCATACCCTGCGCGTGAATCACCGTTACAGTTCTGAATGCATGAACATGTTTAAAATATTCATTATTCTATGGAGTATTTTTGTAGTTGCGATGAAGAAATGTGATATTTAAGTAATTTAAAAAATACAGTATTTAATAGATATAGTACAACACAGTATTTTCGAATGAAGAAATTCTCTTCGCGGTTATGATGAGGAAAAAGCAAATGAAGAGTATAACAGCAAGTGTGATTCCTCCACTGAAATCGATCCAGATGTAGAAAAGGGAGACACTGTTGAAAATAAATTTTTTATATGTAGAGACACAGAAACATTTGAGAAGAATGTAATTCTAAAGGAGATAACTGGTACACATCTTATCCACTTTCAGATGAATTTTTGAAAAAAAACTCTTGCTGGAACAAAATAAGAGAAAATAAAAAAGAAATTCCAAAATTTTTGAATTTAAAGAATAAAGAAGTTTACTCCTATATGTTTAGTTTGAAAAAGATACAGATTTAAAAAAAAAATTAAGATCGAGTGAAAACATCGCACTCACTCACGACACGATTAAAGGAGTGTATAAACAATGCACTGAATGCCTTTATAAAAAGAACAGAAGAATTAAATTTACGTGGGAAAAATGTAATAAACATGTTGTACTTGATACTTTTCTTCCTTTTAAACCTCTGTATACAAATTTTATGGTAAAAGCACAATGTAAACACCCTGCGCGAGAACTTGAGGTCGTTTTTTTTCACGCGAGTGATGCCGGGTTAAAGATGCCTCCCAAGTTGGGTGTCCCTAAACAGTTATTTTTAGGTTGCCTTCTTTAGTTGCTCTTCGTTGAACACTACATACTTGGAGTCGTTGTTAGATTAAACATTTATGAGACTAGAAAAAGTTTTTCCATTAAAAGCGGGTCATTGTAAGCATTACTTTTTCTATTGCTTTTCCGGCCTATGATACTGCTTCCATTCCTTTATGTCGAAGTTAAGTTGTGTAACTCTATTCGAAATAATCAAATTGCTTGTCAAACGTTGATCTAATAGATCAACGGAGTCATATAATGCGAAGGGTTCTCTTGACTCTTTTGATGTCTATAACTGTTCATTTTATTATAAAGGAATATAGAAGCACTGAAATGCGACCCCTGTTCGGACTGAAATAGTTCCAGTATTACTATTCAGATTTTAGAGTAAGATGATAGCTATTTTTATTGTTGGAAAATTGAACACTCTTTCTGTTTCTATGATAATGGTTTTCTAAATAGACTTCATTTATATTCGGAATTTTCAGAAAATTATTTTGAATATATTTTCTGAAGGAATTGAAATTCTCTTTCGACACAATTCCTAAGAAATGAATATTTTTGTATCCCTTAAAGGTTGTTCTCAACCTTTCAAGCTCGAGGGCCAAATTGATAAATTTCCACACGACTGTAAAAAAAAATAATGGAGTCAGATAGATATTTAGATTGGTTTTTCAAACAAGTTCAATGGAAGTCGAATTGAAATACTTTGCAAACCTTTTCAAGATACAAATCCACCTTTTTTCCGAACATTGCTGAGATTTTATGCACAGATTTTTTTTTTACATTTAAAATTATTTAAAATACGGTAAAATGTTTGAAAAATTCGTCATTTTTAAGAAAATTTATCTTGAATGGATATCAAACACATCAGTAGAATGTTTTGAATATGAAAAATAGCAGAAAAAATGGCGTTTTTTTATGACAAAAAGCAGAGAAGGCAATTGTTTGTTTGTTTTTGAAATTGTTTCCAATTCCAATGAAGGGCCACTAAATCGAGTTCAAGACTTCTATCATTTGACATGTTTGTTACTAATTATGTTCGTAGTGGGGTGCTAATATAATGCTGAGATACTACTGAAGACCCAATAGACAGAAAGGCCGTTAAATGTGTCGACGCGCAATGATCTCATGTTGGTGCGTTTGGAGAGTCAGCTCAGGTGTCACTTGATAAAAGTTAAAAATCCCCAAGTATTTTGCCAAGTTTCATAATGTGACATAAATGATCCATTAGTTCTACTTATGCCATGATCAGATAACCTTGAGTATTTCTGGAGTTCCTGAAAGGAAAACGTAAAAGTACGGTATTTAAATATCACTTGAAATGTCAATTATAATCTTTAATATGTTAACAAGAATGTAATTTTTTATAAAAATTGTAAGCAATTGCTACACATTGCATTACATTCGTTCTAAAATTCCTTAAAATTTGTATAGCTAAAATAAGAGGGAAATTGAGGTTTCTTTTCAAATTGTTATTAATATAATAATGTTTTTTACTGCCTTTAATAATAAAATCATAGTTAAAGGGCACCTGCATATAACTGATGTACCTTAACTAGAATCATTATAAATAAATTCATTCTTTTACTTTTTTGAAATAGCAGATGATGACAAACTAGGAAATTAATTGAAACCATAATACGCCTTAAAAATATTAAAAATTTTTTTGCAAAATTCTTTTTATTTATCAGAATTAATATTATTTTTTTTTATTTTATCCCTTTTGATTTTTAAGAAAGATGAATTTTAAACAAGCCTCATGGAAGTGAATGAAAAAAATTGTTGTGGCATTTTTTGATGCAGTTGCTAACAATGTAAAGGAGAAGCGTTAAAAGAAATTAAAATATTTTGCGCAGTTCTGTTTGAAAACTGAGTAGTCATCAATTGAGTTTTCATCTAGGTCAAAATGGTTTTCAAATAATTCTAGGTAAATGCATATTTCTGGTAAATCATAAAACAGTTCTGAATTTGGAAAAATTTATTAATGCAGGAAAATGGAAATTTTTAAAAAATTTTTCTCAATACTTACGATGCTTACTTTTCAAATTAGCTTTATAACAAGGACTTATGTGGTTGCATTTTATAATAACTAACTTTTGTAGTACTTATATTAATGCTTTTATTATGCTTAAATGTTTCGCTGATAATATTTTTAGTGCCACAATAAATGTTTCGTGAACATTAAAATGATTCTAGAATTATCATTTTTATTTCTAAACTTTGTAAAGTGACATTTTATTTGACAAATATTTTTCTTCCCGATTTCACTTCATTATTATATCTAATATTTATCATAAGGTTTCTCATTTTCTATAAGTACAATTCTACAAGTCTTGCGTTAAACTTTTTGTAAAATTAAAATAGAAATATGCTCTCAATCATCGAATTTCGTCTTTAAAAGAAAATTCCAAAGTGACCTGGATTCAGTTTTATAATAGATCACATTTTCTATGGCGTAACTGAGAGAATAAAATCCGTATCCTCACCACTCGAGTGGATGATGAAAGAGATTACGAAAGCCTGGGAACGTTTTGTCGCCCGCCAACTGTTTCAGCAAGACGTGACAAGGAAACTTTTACAATTAATGGTCACTTTCGAAGTCTCTATTATTATTTCTTATCCAAGACCCATTCGCAATAGCAGGGGAAAAAAAGGAAGAAAACGCGTTTGTGTGTGTGGTTTCCAAAGGTTGTTGAACAGTGTGATGGTAAAAAAAGGCATGTATTGGTGAAGGTCAATTGAAGGAGTCAGATAAGTTTTTGGAAGTATATTTCTTCCCCGTTAGAGGGAAAGTGCAAAATTAAATTCTCAACACAAAGTAAATTTCCCCTTTCCTTCGAGATAAGTAGGCGGATAATGAATTCTAGCACATTTTTCGTAACTAAATTATTTTTTTTACACTCTTCCTATATCTTTCCAAATTATTTTTTCTTTTGATTACTAAGATAGAAATTATATATTTATAAAATCTTATGAATCGAAAGACTCATTTTTAATACCTATGTTTTATCAAAGCTAAATTCTGCCATTTCATGCATTTTTGCAAGCGGATCGATAGCTTTTTGTTCTTCGAATTTCATAACTCCATGTTTGAAAAGAATTTCCTCTTTTTATTTATAAAAGTAACAAAAAAAAAAGAGGAAGCATTTTTCATTTTGAGTGAGTGAATGAATATTAAGGTCGCATTGTTCAACTACACGAGGGCTTTTGGCGACACCTGAGCTGGCACCCCCCTCTCCTAACTACCACACCAACGGGAGGACGTTTGAGCTCTCGCCAGATTTAACGTGCATCGCTCCCCTACACGGTGGGTCTTCAGTGGTACTGGGCTCAAACTCATGACTCGCCAGCCACTATCCGATACCTTAACCATTTGGCTACCACGGCCATTCTCATTTAGAAAAGTCAGAATTTGAATCAATGCTTAAATATCATTTTTGATATAAATCAATAAAATAAAAGATTTATAAGAAGTATAACCGCCTACACATGCAATTTTGCAATGCATTTGCATTCTTCAAAAATGAAAAACTGGATTATTAATCCTTAAAGTAAAGTTTTTTAAGCCTTTATTTTTTACCAGATACCATGGGGCTTTTTAAGCGATTTTCAGAAGCACTCTGTTTAGTTTTAGTTTGAGAACACTCATGATTTTGAAAAGAGATCCACTTAAACCACCGACACAACATATTCTCGATTTTATGACAAGCTTTAAGAATCATAATAAGAGTGTTGAAATGACTTGCGTATGTAAGAACAGCTAAAATAGATTGGAATTATTAGTGAAAACATGAGAACTTACGTTAAAGCATTAATAAAGCACTTTATGGTAAAGAATTTCATTCACGAAATTTAAATTCACAACGTTATGAAATGTTCACAATGGTTGTTTTCGCATTGTGCTACAGAAATAAAAACATCTTCGGCAGTTGTTAATTTTTTAGAAACATAAAATACTACTTTGGATAACTTTGTTTTCAAATATAATAAAATATATTGATTGGAATATGAGAGTCACATAACTGTGACCGCTATCAGAACCCACCAGCGCAAGCGTATACATATAAATAGTTAGATAGTTCAACTCTCTTTGCTTAGGTTCTTGAATAGTCCGATTTGTTTCCCAAACAAATTGGTTCTTCAGTCTCAAAAGTTTGCGATCTCTTCGAAAGAATGTAAAAAAAGTTATTAATGATGTTGAATATAATTAACCTTCTTTCCTGAACCACCTGAATATTTCAAATGACTTTAAACTCTAATTTTTAAAACTTATTTTAAAGTCCTTAAGGCGCTTAGAAATTTTCCAAGAAAAGTAACTAAATTGGAAAATACGTCTAAAGAAATTTTAAAAATTTCAAAGAAGCTTACGGTTTACTTTAATAAAGTTTCAATGCAAAACGGGGGGGGGGGAATCCAAAGGGAAAAAAAAGAGTACATTAATATAAATTTAACAGAATTTTGCTTTTTACTGATATCTTATACATTTTGTGACATAAAAATCTTGTAATATTGAACTAGATATATTAATTCACATTCATTCACAAATATCCATAAGAAACATAATTTAATATTTACTATGGATGCTGTCATACACTGCTCCCCGTTAACATTGCTACATCAGGAAGAAATGCAAATAACAAAACAATATTAATTGGAAAAATATATTATACTAGATGTTTCTAGTATAATATATTTTTCAAGAAATTTGAAAGCACACACACACACACACACACACACACACACACCACACACACACACACACACACACACACACACACACACACACACACACACACCACACACACACACACACACACGCACACACACACACACACACACACACATGTTGAGAAATCGGTATTCTGAATAACCATCTGAGACAGCAATAACAGCTTTGACATACCCGAGTTTTAAGACAGATTGGATGGCATGTATTGTGTGATCATGACCGTTTTTAAGCTCCCCTTCGCCCCCCTAGGCAGTTTAAATTGTTGCTCCTCCTCCTCACTATTTCCATAGAACCCCCTCTTTCAGTTATTACCTTGCCAGTTTTGGTTCGATAGGGATTTTTCCTTAACTCTCTTTCTTTGTTTTTGTTGTTTGGAGAGTATTATCATTTTCCACCACCAATGGGCTCACCGTACCCAGGACTGGCAACCATAAGGAAAGGATATTGGATGGCTTGGCCACTCTTGTTCATTTTTTACCTTATGACATCCTGCACCCCCCCCACCCTTTTGTAAATTAGTACAATAAATTAATGAAATCGTTTGCAATTACAGTATGGAGTGTACATTGCCGTAGCCTCTCACTACCCCTATGATTATTAACTCCCCTTCGCATATTATCTAAATCTGAATATGTTGGATCCATAATTAATTACAACCAAATTAATAAATCAATCTTATTTATTTATCTTTCTTAATTAAGGAATACACAAATATTATTCAGACTATAAGAACAACAAATTACAGTGGAGTGCGAGAAGAACCCGATTATGAACGACGGAATACTAACTGAAACCACGGAGAATAACGTATACAATCAAACTACGCATTTATATCTAATTTATGAAAATAACTGACCTGATACCTTTTTAAGACAGGTTTCTCTAATACTGGACTGCTCTAAGGAGCGGCTTCAATCTTTGATATCTTCAGTTCCGTCCCGAACCGAATTAATGAACCTTTTTCAATAGTCTTCCTCCGGCGAATATACTTCCACTAGTTAAACTAATCTCTCAGAATCACCTTCTTAATCAACCTCGTAGTCATCCTCAATCTCTTCATTTCATTTCTCCCTTTTATATCTTTTTCGAACTCGCTAAACCCGAAACTATCTTGTTTGCATAAGTCACACTTTTGGCTCTCGGCGGAGATTGGTTAAAATAAATAAAATATTTAAAGATGTGAGAGAAGATTAGTGAAACGCGTAAGCACCCGTCACAACATTATTCAACTTGTTAATTATCATTTTTTCCCTGCGATAACCGTTTTGCCATCTTAAGCATCCTTATTCTTTGTTGTCATGGCACTGGTATAAAGGTTTGATCGTTGCAAAATCATTGCAGTTGATTTCCCTGGCGATATCATTTGAAGTGCATCCAACTTTTCATTTCCCATGAGATCTCATTTCACTCTCTTCAGGGCAGAAATGCTCCTCTGGGGTCTCAAAAGGTGGTGGTACGGTCATTGTAATTTTTATTTTTTCTCTTTTTTCGACTATCATTTTTTTTCATCCCCAAATCTTTTGCACCCAAGGCACGTACCTAGTGGGCCTAAGTGAAAAGCGGCCCTGATATTGGTACAGCTGTTTATAAGCAGCTTCAGCACGATGCCACAGTTCATCGATTGGAGGGACTGGCGTATGGTGATTAGACACTCAACAACCTTGTTCAGATGTTTTCTATTAATGAAAAATCTGGAGAACAGTACTCGAGCATTTTCTATATTAAGAAAGGCCCGTGCAATATCTTACTGAAATGTAGCATTTCACAGGTGTTGAAGAAAGGTGTTACACACCGAAATGCCTCTGTTCAAACTGCCATCATAGCGAAAAAGAGGTGACCGAAACCGATATATAGTGGCATCCCACATCATTGCTTGGTATGACGGTGTCGAATGCATGCTGGAAATGTGCGTCTTTCCCGATGCCGCTAAGTGCGGATGCAACCACCATGATGTTATAAACATAATCTTAATTTTATCTGAAAAGACAATGTCACGTCATTGCTGAGTCCAGATTCGTCTTTGATCACGCTGTTGAGGGCGCTCTAGGTTATGATGTAACGCAGCGTTTCTCAAACTGTTGTGCGCCCCCTGGGGGGTCATAATAACCCTACAAGGGGGCGAGCACACACACACACACACACATATCGATAATAAAAGATTAAAAAAATAACTGAAATAAAGTAAAAAAAAATATTCTGACATAATTAAAAAATATACATTTACACTGATATAATTTATATATAAAATCTGGCAATATTTCGTCATCAAAAATAATAGCTTCAATCTTTGATCCTATACCAAATAAAAAACATTTTGTTTGAATTGCTGTAATCCCACGATGAGAGACTTTTTTGTTACGTTATCTTTTTAAAGCTAAAATGCGACTCTTTCTGAGAAAAAACATACTTGAGATCCAGAATCAAAAGAAATTTTAGGAAGATAAAAAATTTCTCGTTGTTATTATTATTAAAATGTTGTACATTAGCTGTGGGAAGAAAAAGGAAAACTTAAGGTGATATGGTACCATTTTTACAATTTTTTTTATTTTTAATATTTGATATTTGGTTTGAATTGTCTTTTATAAGGGTTGATATTTAATAGTAATTCCATACAAATTTTTTTTAATTTGTTGCAAAATGTTTGTAAAATTAAAATTTTTTGGACTTTCCTAAGGCTTTTTTTAAATATGTCTCTTTGCTTTCAAATCCCCCCCCCCCAAGTACCTTATAATATACTACATAAAACTGTGCATGGGTTTTTTTTTCTGCTGCTGCTCTTTAATTTTTTATCAATTTTTTTATAGTTAAAATGCCAAAAATCCTCAAAAAACATTAATTTCGATTTAAGCCCATTTTTATAAAAGCACGACTTTTGACTCATAGGGGTTCCTGCGAAGGGGTTACACTGAGAAATGGCTTCTCCTAAGCCGTCCCAGATATGTTCAACAGGATTTAGATTCGGAGAACTCGTGGGTCAATTCATATGGCGAATATCTCCTCCTTAATGAAATTCATTAACAATGTGAGTCCTGTATGGCCACTCATTTTCTTCCATTAAAATATTGTCCGGGCCCATAGCACCCAGAAAAACCTCATATAGGCTTTCAGGATCTCATCCATATAACGTCTTGAGTTACCGGTATTCGCATCGAAAACGTACAGGGGTGTACGACTACCAACATTATGCCGCCACACACAAGGATTTCTTTGTCACGAAATCTGTCGGTTTTGGGTATGTAGGAGGGATGAAATCAAGCTCCACTTTCTCTCCAGATGAAGACACGACGAGAATCCCTTTGGTTCATTTCGACTCATTACTGAAAAGAACATGTTCCATTTTTGGAGTGTCCACGACTGATGTTTTCAGCTCCACAAATATCCCTTTCCTGTTGGATGCAGTCAAAAGGACACACAAGACTGGACGCCGGGCGTTCAGTCTCTGCAAGACGGCTGTAGAGTTGTTTACCCGGAAATTCTTCTTTTCGACACAGCAGCAAGGTCACAAGAAAGCAGAGGAGTGTGCATGTGCAAAAATGAGTGCATTTTTGTTCACACATTTTTGTTTTTAAATGTTAGTTGTGTACTTCCGTATAAACCTCATACCATTGGCGACCTTTGGCGAATCATAGGTTTCAGAAATATAGCCACGGGACTGATTATAGGTTTAGAATGAAATAGGTTGCTATATCTTGAAAAAAATCGCTGCCTGGCCATGAGGTAAATGTGTAAATACCGTTAATATTACTTTAGCAATTTCCGATGTCAATTTGTATACAACCATATGTCAGAACCGATTATCTACAACTATGTGAATTGTACGAATATTTTTAGGATTATTTGTTTGTTAACAGTTGGGAAATATACTACATGTAACAAATGAAAATTAACTTTAGATGAAACACAATTTTTTGAAGAAAGGGATATTTATTGATTTGTCAAATACTTGCCGAATATGCTGATAAATGTTTTTCAAGAACTAATAGTTTTGAGATATAAATTTGAAGTGTTTAAAATTAATATTAATACTTAAGTTTTCCAAAACTGGACAATTAAAAATAAATTATTAAAATATAATTACTCGAGGTTTTAAAGAATCTCCCGGCATTTTTTAAAATTTAAATCGGAAGAACTGCAAATATTAAAACGAATTATCTTTAAATGGGGGAGGATTTGTTTAAGGATTTGAGAATCATTTTCACCCATTAAAACTTTTAATCTCTCTTGAACTAATGTACAATATGTTTCTTAAAAATACATTTATTTTTCAGTTTCTTAGTTTTAATCTATCATTTAATAAGTAGTTGCAATACTTTTGATGAAAATAATGAATATTTTTAAATCTAAAGAAAAACATCAAAAGGAATTTTTCACTCAAACAGAATTAAAGAAAATTTTTTCCAACTTCTTAAGCTAGTAATTTGCATTTTAATTCTTCTCTATCACCTAAAATGTATTGACTTTGACAATGTTAAACTACATTAAAATTGTACTTGAGAAATTTCATTTTTTTTAAAGTTTCTATTGAAAAAAAAGTATATCTAACATGTATATGCAATCTTTAAATTATATATATATACATATATGTTGTATACGCTCAGGCGACACCAGCGCCACTCTCTGTAAACCCCCGGATGTAAGCGGGAGAAGGAGTAGACTTACTCTTCCCCAGCAGCGCGCGCCTAGTCAGGTTTAACAACCTGTAGATGTCATTAAATATCCTTAAACTTTAACGTCTCTCTTTCATTCAACATACCCCTAGACACCACCCTCTCTGTTACATGAGGGCTCGACCTCGCAACCTTAATGGTTTTTGAACCCGTGTTAAAATCAAAAGTCGCCCAAAATAAACGGCGCTCATCGAAATCGCCCAACACAATGGCGAATGATTGATCAGCGAATTCCTCCGACGCCTACTAAGAGCCAATCCTCCGCTCAGAGACCAATACTACCGTCTTCTTCGCCAAGCCAAACCAAAGCTTAAGACTCAACCAAAAAGTCTCTTCGGCATCGTCCAAGTGGTCCAGTGAAACAAAAAGGCCAATTTCCCCGCCTATTCATCGCATCAAGAGTGTAAACTCCATCTGCTTCGTAACTACAGTCATCGCCGTGAAATCGTCAAATCAGGTAGGATCAAACCTTTTTTACTCAGCATGTATCGAAATACTAAGAAAGAAGATCTAATAACCGCCGCTAAAGAACTAGGTGTTACTGTCCCAGAAAATGCTACGCTTGTGAATTTAAAAGCACTTATCGAACAAACTGACACTTTCAAAAACGAACCTGAATTCGTTAAGGATATGCTTAATTTACTCGTCGAGGAACGAAAAGAGTCAGAACTAGAAAAAAAACAAGCAGAATTAGGAAAAAAACAAGCAGAATCAGAAAAAAAACAAGCAGAATCAGAAAAAAAACAAGCAGAACTAGTGAAAAAAGAAGCCGAGCAAACGGCCCAAAAAATCATTCAACTTGAAAAAGAAATTGAACTCGCGAAAATAAACTCCGCTATAAATTCTAATAATTCAAACAATACTACTGCAACATTCGAAACACCGTCAACTAACCTTTTAGAAAGTCTCATTAAATCCGTTAAGACCCTTAGTATGCCAGTTCCTTCTAAACCTGAAAATTATAATTTATTTTTTCATTCACTTGAACGTGCGTTTACAACCAAAAATGTTCCACAGGAATTAAAATCAGAGATCTTAATTAATATTCTCGGTGAAAAAGCTAACAGTATTTTACTTTATATCCCCGAAAACGAACTCCAAGATTACGAGAAAGTTAAACACATTATTTTACGAGAATTCCAACCAACCCCACAAGAATGCTTAATTAATTTCCGTAGGGCCCAACGATTGCCAAACGAATCGCACGTACAGTTTTCGTCACGGCTAACAAGTTCTTTTGAATATTATTGTAAACTTCGTAATGCGAATGATTTTAAAACTTTGTGTGAGTTAATGATAGCCGACAAATTATTTTCCACCCTCGATCGAGAAACGCAACAACATATCGCGATACGCCAAAACGAATCGTGGTTTAAGCCTACTAAATTGGCTAGGGAATGCGATGTTTTCTTCGTAGCAAAGCGAAAGTCGTATTCCGACAACACACACCATCAACCGCCGTATGACAGCAAAAAACAAAAATATAACTCGTCTAAGGGATTTAATCGCCACAACTCTCGTGATAAAAATTTCACAAATTATTCACCAAACACTTCAACAAATAATCCGCGTGGTAGTTCTTACAGAAACGAAACTCATTTCAATTCTAGACCTAATTCAAATCACGGTCCTGTTTGTAAAGTCGAATGTAAAATGTTTAATGAATCCTTACATGAATTGCAATACGAAAATATTTTTGTTAACGATAAAATCGTGAAAACTTTAATCGATTCAGGAGCGAATATTGTGTGTGTGAAATCTTCCCTCATTCCACCCGAAACAAAATCTTTAGGAACTGTTCAATTAACATGTGCTTTCGGAAATGAAATTCAAGCTGAACTTACTAAAATTAAATTAGCTCTTCCAAGTTTTCGTGAAAACCCGATAATAGTAACTGCAGCTGTCTGTAATAAATTGTATTGTGATTTAATAGTTCCACCTAATATTTTTGATGATTTAAATAAAGCAGAAAAAGAAAATGCATGGATTTCAGAAAAAAATCCTACTTCCTCTCCCCATTCTAAGAACATTCTTTCGCCTAAAAATAAAAATGATAGACAAAATAATTTCGCTAGCCAAAATATGTCGAGCTTGCATTCTTTTGCACCGCAAACTATCCCAAATCATTCCGGCGAAGGTTCAAGGCCAAATGGCTCAAATCGATTTCCAAACAATCACAGCGCGAGTAATGTAAAACACCCAATGAATAAAAATGAATCGTTAAACTCTCCAAAACAGAAATTATTCGATAGAAAAGAAAATAAGAAATATGAACTGACGTCACAGCCCCGATCCGATCAAACATGTTATATAACTGATTTTCAGCGCGAAGCTAACGTAAACAAATCTTTTTCTGAATTGAAAATTAGCGATTGTAATTCTTTACCAGTTAATGATAAAAACGAATCTCTCTCTTTGATTTTTCAAAATAAGGATTGTTATTTATCAAATTTAAATGTAATTTATCCTCAAGTAGATTTATCGCATATTTTGAACGTTGATACGCGTCGCGAAGTTGAAAACCTTATCCAATCTTACAAAGCAAATAAAATTAAAGATACAAACTTACAGATGCAAATTATCCTTTCTGATGACACACCCATCGCGTTACGTCCTAAAAGATTAAGTCAAGCGGAAAAAATTATCGTCGAAAACCAAATTGAGCAATGGCTGTCTGATGGAATAATTTCCCCAAGTTCATCTAATTTTGCCGCACCTTTAGTTCTTGTCAAGAAAAAAAACCTGTCAACTAGACTCTGTGTTGATTTTCGTGCTCTTAATTCTAAAACAATTAAACAAAGATTTCCACTACCCCTCATTGAAGACATTTTTGATCAACTCCATGGAGCGATACTCTTTTCAAATCTGGACTTAAAAAACAGTTTTTTTCACATCAAAATTGATCCTGATAGCCGTAAATACACCAGTTTCATAACACATAATGGTCAATACCAATTTAATAGAGTTCCTTTTGGTTTGTGTAATTCTCCCTCACTATTTCAAAAATACATTCAAATTGTGTTTAAAGATCTCTTAAAAGACAACACTGTTATTATATACATGGACGACATTTTAATTCCGGCAAATTCTGAATGTGAAGGGATTGCAAAGCTTAAAAAAGTATTTGATGTTGCTGCTACTTATGGTTTAGAGTTTAATTTTAAAAAGTGTAATTTTCTTCAGCGGAAATTAACTTTTCTTGGCCATATTATTGAAGAAGGCACTATTCGTCCTTCAACAGCTAAAACAAATGCAGTCATGAATTTCCAAACACCTAAAAACCCTCGGCATGTCCAATCATTTTTAGGACTAACAGGCTATTTTAGAAAATTTATTAAGGACTATGCATCAATCGCACGACCTTTAAGTGATCTTTTACGAGACAAAGTTCCATTCACCTTTGGTCCTATACAAAAACAAGCTTTTCTCTCTTTGAAGCAAATTTTGTCTCAGGAACCTGTATTACATCTTTATCAGCAAAACGCTCCATTACAAATACACTGCGATGCCAGTGCGAAAGGGTTTGGCGCTATACTTCTACAAATGGACTCAAATCAGAACTTTCATCCAATACACTATATGAGTCGTAAAACTTCTCCTCAAGAAGAGAAATACTCCAGCTACGAGCTAGAGGTCTTAGCGATAGTTACAGCATTAAAAAAATTTCGACACTACCTCGTCGGCACAAAATTTCAAATAATCACAGATTGCCAAGCATTTCAAAAAACTATGTCAAAGAAAGATTTACCACCTAGAATAGCACGATGGGCTCTCTTCTTAGAAGACTTCGATTACGAAATACTTCACAGGCCAGGTAAACAAATGCAACATGTTGACGCGCTCAGTCGTTATCCCGTCATGCTCATACAATACAACGAGACAACACAAAAAATTAAAAAAGCACAAATTAATGATGAGTTTACATCCAGTATTAAACAATTATTACATTCATCTTCAGCCTCTGATTATACATTAAAAAACGATGTGCTGTACAAAATTGTCAACGACCAAGAACTTCTAGTCGTTCCACTTGAAATGCAAAAACAAATCGTACAACTTGAACATTCTAAAGGACATTTCGGCATCAACAAAACTGAAAATTTAGTCAAACAACAATTCTTTTTCCCAAATATGCGTAAGACTGTAGAAAATGTTATTGCAAATTGTATTCCTTGCATTCTTTCATCCAAAAAATTTGGCAAACGAGAAGGATTTCTACATCCCATACCAAAAGGTGATATTCCACTTGATACCTACCATATTGACTTTTTGGGTCCACTCCCAAGTACCAACAAGAACTACAAATATATCTTTACTGTCATCGACGCTTTCACCAAATTTTTGTGGATTTATCCTGTAAAGTCTCCTTCCGCTAACGATGCTTTAGACAAATTAAAATTACAACAAGTAACCTTTGGAAGTCCCAGACGAATAATTTCAGACAAAGGAACAGCATTCACTTCTACAGAATTTCAGAAATTTTGTCAGGATGAAGATATCGAGTTTATTTCAATCACAACAGGTGTACCGCGTGGGAACGGTCAGGTAGAAAAAATTCATGCAACGTTAATACCAGTCCTAACAAAGCTTTCACTTGAAGATCCCAATAAATGGTATAAACACGTATCATCAGTTCAACGAATAATTAACAGCACTGTTTCCATAGCCACCAAATATACACCATTTGAACTTTTAACAGGCGTCAAAATGAAAAATAAAGATGACATCAAAATCAAAGCCATTCTCGAGGAAGACAATTTCCAATTATCTTTACAGAATAAACAACAAATGAGAGAAGATGCCAAATCCAATATCCTGAAATTACAAGAACAAAGTAGACTACACTACAATAAACATCACAAAGAAGCAAGAAAATACAAAGAAGGTGACAGAATTGCAATCAAGAAAACCCAGTTTGGAGTAGGTGTGAAATTGCGACCAAAATATTTTGGCCCATATGAAGTCGTGAAAGTTCGTCCAAACGAGAGGTACGATGTAAAGAAAATAGGAAGACAAGAAGGCCCAAATTTGACGTCCACATCTGCTGATCTGATGAAACCATGGGATAATCCCTAAGACTTTTCTTTCCAGAACTCTAATGACTTATTTTTTTTCCTCTATATACTCAAGGAAATTTGAACTTTAAAAATTTGTTTAATCTTTTTTTCTTTTCAGTTGTAGTATTTGTATAATTTTTACTTGCATATTTTCCAGCCTGGTCGGGGACCGACCACATCAGGATGGACGAGTGTTGTATACGCTCAGGCGACACCAGCGCCACTCTCTGTAAACCCCCGGATGTAAGCGGGAGAAGGAGTAGACTTACTCTTCCCCAGCAGCGCGCGCCTAGTCAGGTTTAACAACCTGTAGATGTCATTAAATATCCTTAAACTTTAACGTCTCTCTTTCATTCAACATACCCCTAGACACCACCCTCTCTGTTACATATATATATATATATATATATATATATATATATATAGATAATCTAATAATTTTGCATTTAAATTTTACAATTTTAATTGGAAGTATATAAATGAAGATATAACAGGAAAGAAACATAAAAACTTCTTTTCAACTGATATAATTTACAATTTTTATAAATAAAAGGGCTATAATTTTTAGGCTATATATTAAGAGAAATAACTTTTACAAAACGAAAATAAAATGTAATGTCTCTTTACAAAATGATTCCTCCGTAATAAAATTATCTTCTTCCTTGTTTGAACTCCCTAGTTCGTGTTACATAAATATTAATCATTTCATTTGTACTGAGGAAATTAACCTAAAGATTCCGTTTAGCTTTCTAATGAAAGTACTCATTATATTTATGTATAATTTGTGTTAAATATTGCTCAACCGTTTTGATAGTAGTAATTTAAAAAAAGTCTCTGAGTTACAGGATATAAAACAATGAAAAAAAATCATTATTTTGTTATCTACATTCATCAGTCTTAACAATTGATCGTAGAAAATAAATCCAATTAAACATTTTTTAAATATAAAAATATCCGCAAGGAATTCAATGAAATCAAGGTTTTCAAGGGTCAATATCAAGAAAGATTTTAAACGTGTAATTTTATCTCTTTTTTTCTTTGTAAATAGTACATTGGTGTAAAATCCTTATGACTAAATGCTATTAATGCCCGAAGGAATCCATTTGATCTCAAATCCGAAAAAATCTCTAGTATAGGTAATACAGGCTTTAATTAAATCCAATTCAAAAATGTTTTATATTTAATGAGACACAATGAAGCTTTTTTAATAAACATTTTTGATTTTATTAGGTTAAAAAATACAAATGCTGAATATTTATGCCGTTATTAAAAAAAAGTATTTTGCATTTTTTATTAATTTGTGAAAAATTTAGTTAAAATCTTATTGGCAAGTGTTATCTATTTATTAAAGGCGAAAACATCATTATTTAACTGTATCCGCACCCTTCATCACAAAGAACATTTTCTATTTATCCCTGAAAATGTTTGAATAAATTTTTTAAAAAAAGCAGTCATTTGAAATAAGCACAAGGGATTCTTTAACCTTTTAAGAAGAATAAATGTACAAACACTCCCATTAATTTTGTTTTCGAAACTAAAGATGGACAAAGTTTTTGTTTGTTCTTCATTTGTTCGTTTTTTCAAGCATCTTGTCATGCCTGACATCACTGATTGTCCGAAACGCCATTCTTATTATTTTCTTGGTATAAAAGTTAAGAAAAGGAAATGACGCTTTTAAGGAGTTTGTGGAGGGAGACATGTGTTTTCGCCTACTTCCTCTTTATGTAGTTTCATTTCCTTGGTTTGGAAGAATTGAGTGATAAAGAAACCTCTTTTTTCCGAATGAAACTATCTTTTATATAGGCAATTGGAGTAGGAGAATTGGTCATTTTTTCTTAAACAACTTCATTGCAAGGTTATAGATAGAAATTTGTGAAATACATTATATTATTGTATGTATGTGATCATAAGAAATGTAGTTATAGAAAAAATATCAGATATAAATTTTTATCCCAGCAATATATGAATAGTAGGAACAGTAGATTTTCTTGGAGGCCAGAATAACAAATATGGACTGTAAAAAAAAGAGATATATAAATATGCAAGGCTTTCTGGTTTTACTCTAAATTGACAAACTAATTGTTGTAGAATTTGTCCTCAAGTCAGCTTGATGAGGACATTTTGAGGTCGTTTTCATCACTTAAATGAGGCTCAAAATTCAATTGCTTTAAATTATGGGGTTAAAAAAACAATCAATCAAATGAGAGCTGATTCTACATTGATTCAATATTTTTGATCTGAAACGAAAGTTATATGATTTCAAGGATGATTTTATATATTTATACGTGTATTATGATTAAAAAATTCGATTTTCATCTTGATACGATTAAATGGCTGTTATAAAATTTTAGTAGCTAACATTTAAAATAAAAAAAATAAAATTTTGCGCAATTAAAGAAATACTGAAGTAATTTCTGCATCTATCTCATATCGCTTGACTAATTTTGTAAAATGTGCAAATGAAAGTAATTAGTGATATAAACTAATCTATTCCACTTAAAGTTTACAAGGATATTTATTTTGCCTATTAATCTAATTACACTGTCTATTCTTAGCATCCAACATGTTTCTTTTTAAACCTAAACCGGTTCAATGGGATTTTGAATATGGAATTTGGCAGCAACTTTCATAACGAACAGACCTAAAGGGCGAATTACTAAATGCATATTTTCCCATAAAATGAATTAATCGTTAATAAAATGTATTTTTCACATAAAATAAGACTAATTTTTTAGATAAATAAACAAACAATAAATAAAATTGAACCTTTAGTAGATGGAGGATAAGAAGAAAAGTATTTCGGTTATCGACTTCTACAAACCAAACTGATGAAAAGGTAAATAATTTCAAGAATATATAAACAATGTTATAAAGTTCTAATTGATGTTGAACGTTTTGTGAAAAAATAGTTCTTTTAAATTAGATAGAACTTTAATTAATTTTCATATTGACTGAATGTTTGAATCAAGTTGGATCCAACTGGAGATGGATTAAACGTAAAGCCCTTATTTCCATTTCCTTTCGAAACCCAAAGTCCAGGTATAATTTAATAAGAAAAAAAACACGCTTAAATGGATTGTTAAATAATACACAGAAGAAATATAATATTAGAAGCCTTTCTTTGCTGAGTGAGTGAGTACTTTTAAAATAAACGCGGAATCATGACTTGTTTCGTCTTTTTTTTTTTTAATGTTGTGTTTGGAAATGAGGATCATTTCCCTTTTTCGGAGATAATATCTCTTCTATGTTTCCTATTTCACGAAGTCGTGTAATACAATTGAAGGGGATCGTGAGATCTTCTTAACTACAACAGTTTTAAAAGGAAATAAATTTTAAATATATATGTGTGTCTTTTTTACCTCAAATTTGTAAAAATACTTTCCATACAAATCAAAAAAATTCTAACGAGTTATCATCATTTTATTGTTGATCGACACTTTTCTTCACAATCTTGATTTGAAATGACACGGAAAATGATTTTCTTGTAGCTTTTTTAGTTGAAATTATTTAAGAAGGCAAGCAAAAAACTGAAAACGTGAAAAAGTATAATTATCATTTTTAAGCGAATAATTTTTATATGAGTCTATCGCAGTACAGTGACTTTTTAAATGCGTTTCAATATTTTAATAGAATGCTTCAAAATTTTTTTATTACTTGAGGTTGATTTAAACTAACAATGATTAATGTTAAAAGTTTATGTTAACAATTAATCATCGAGTCTAATATTTAGAAGTGGTAAATTATTGGGGGGGGGGAGCAATTTCTTTCTGTTTTTCATTATTTCTCTAAAAGATGCATTTTTAAGGCATTCAATGCACTAAATTTTTCCTCTAATGTTTCTCCGAGGAGTGAATAAAAAGGTAAATAAAATGATTTGAATATTAAAAACATATATATTAATGTTAGAGCTATGTACACATATGAAAGTTGAGAAATATAAAATTAGTTTAAAAAATCCTAAATACTAGTGGTGCTCCTGCAAATATAATATGCCGTTAAAATGATGCAGTAATCACGTATGTGATTATTGCAACGAATCTTAGTTCAGTACTAGAAATACTTTTTAATACTCTTAATTTCTTTCAATTTTCATGTGGACGCGCATTATTTCTATGGATTTGTGGGCCGGAGATCCCATAAAGACCCGTCGGGCTGCTGTCCATTTAATTTGTTGAAGCTTCAATTCTACGTTGACATGGTGTGGAAGTTTGGGAAATGAGTTGTCAGTTCCTGGGTCGTCCTCGCCACTTGACCGAGGTTCAAAATGACGAGGTTCGTCGAAGATAGCTCTCATGTTGCTTTTGAGTGAAATACTTTTATATTTCACTTTTTATCAACAAATTTGAAATACACACTCATTTGAAATATCTTGTTGCTATAGTCAGCTTATGGAAAATATCTTTTTTAAAAAATGATGGATCCAACAATATTTGTTTGTGAGATAAAGAGCGTAAAAGGACGTGTTTTAGTAATTATTTTAGCAACCAATCGAAATCTTTATTGTTCTGTCATTCATCTGTTCTCATTCCTATTACATTCAGTTAATCTCATGCATACTATTCTGGTGGGGATACAAAATGTATTTCCTATCTCAGTTGGATGGAAAAAAAACCCTGGAAAAAACGTTGATAAAACTTTCCTTTTTTACAAAACAGTTATTTGCAACGACTTACTTGAGGTACCTGACGAAATGCAGGCTAACATTATTAAAACTGCTCATGAACGTGGCCATTTTTGCGGTTATACTGATAAAGGATCATCACTGATATACTGATCATCACTGATAAAGGATCAACATTTACTTCCTCCGCATTTGAAGATTATTGCAATAAACAAAACATCCTTCATATCTCCATTACAACTGATCTTCCAAGATCTAATAGCAAAATTGAAAAACAAAATTCAACCATCATTGCTGTACTGTCAAAACTTTCTGTAGATAATCCTGAGAAATGGTACACTCACGAACCCTTCCTGCAAGAAATCCTGAACTCAACTTTTCAAAGAAACGTCAAGATGACTTTATTTGAACTCCTTTTCGGCATCAAGATGAAGTCTTGCCAGGACATTGAGAATATCTGACTTCTTAACGATGAGATTACAGCTCAGTGATGCAACAACGTAATGCTCTCCGTCATGTGATGCCAACAAGAAAATCTATAAAGTTCAGTGGCGTAACGGAAAATTATGGGGCCCCCCCGCAAGGTCTGGTCTTGGGCCCTAAGCCGGAACTTTATATATATAATAGCGCACACAAAATTTTTTAAAAGTCCCCCAACTTGTATCATACCTCCAGACAACACCAATTGACTTTGTCTATTTTGTTAATAAAAAACAGTAAAAAATGAATTATTGAATTAATAATTAGCATTAATTAATAAAAAAAATTGTTAACTACAAGTACTTAATTCAATTTTACATGTTATACATACGCTTAGTTAATTCTTCTACAATAGACTTTTCCATCATTTTTAAAGTTGTGTTTCTTGAAATCTGGTTTAAATCTTCTATAGCTTCGTTACTGATATAATTTTGTATTATCAATTTTATTATGCCATGTATTTCTTTCATTTTATGTTACTATATATATATATATCTACACTATTAAAATTCGAAGGTAAACAAACGTATCTATCTATCTATCTATCTATTTATCTATCTATCTATCTATCTATCTATCTATCTATCTATCTATCTATCTATCTATCTATCTATCTATCTATCTATCTATCTATCTATCTATCTATCTATCTATGTATGTGCGTCTATCTTCTCACGAACAGCACCACGCAGAAAGTCGCCGAAGGTACCAAAAGATCGGGAATTTTCCGGGGAAGCCGTATTGCCTATTTATATTACGATATTATAATTAGTTGAAAAGATATTATTTAAAAACCTTAAAACGCCTAATTGTTTTACTCCTGCCGGTTGTTTACTTGGCAGAACTTCCGTTCCGTTTCGGCCGAGAGGTGATCCGACGTTTTCGACCATCTTAAAATTGTCATCCAATTTTTGCTGTGGAAATCAGACAAAAAATAATTACAGAATCGGAAAGATCATTTATTTCGCCATTATACGGTATAATATTTTTTGTAAAATAACGATATTTTCGATTTTTTTCGAATTTTTTAAAATAGTGTTAAAACTGATGCATTTTTATGAAAATTATTTCTAAATCGTTGGGTATGAATTACTTTTCGTGTTATTAAATCGATATTCTACACTAATTAACTTCAAGCCTTTCTCTTTTAGATCCATTCATTTAAAAAATAAAATTCCCAAAACTTTTTTTTTAAAGAATTTTTAAAAAGTAGTCCCAATTTTTACTTCACATTGAATAACTTCGTCATTTATGAAGGTAATCTCACAAAAACTTTTTTCCGTGTGCACAGTAATATTATCCGTAACATATACGAAGATTGAAAAAATTGCTTCAAAATTACGGATTTTAAAAAAAAAATTGTGATATTCGTAAACTTATGTTTTTCTGAGAAATAAATTAAAAAGTAGTAATTTGTACATTTTTTATTTCAAAGTACGTTATTTTTGCAAATAGTTTGTGATGTTTGAGAGCATTAACGTAAAAATTATGCCCTTAAAATGAAGGTAATGATTTTTAAAATAATTTAAAATACGCGATTTTACATTTAGCCAAACATTGGCGTCGAAAATTAGCTTTGCGCCAAAGACTTCTGACCTGTTTCACCTTCGACCGCATCTAACTCAAGGGTTACACTAAAAAAATTCTGTCTTAAACAGGGGGAAATCAGTAACTTTGGCGAGTAAAAAAAAAAATGCGAGTGATAAAGTTACTTTTTCTTCAATTTTTCTTTACATAATTTTCAAAATTAAATAATTATATATGTCAGATTAAGATGATAAAATGCATTCAATGCATTTCTGAGATTCATTTAAAATATTTATCAGTATCGAAATTTTTGTTCTCTTTCATAAAACTTATAGTTTACTTTAAAATAATGCCTAATGTATATTTCTTTTTTTGACATATAATTTCATAATAAAATCGAAGAATTTGCCCATTTCGAAATTTTTTTTTTGAATAACTTCCTTAGAAAAAAAAAGAAGCTATGTTCATATATTATATATTCTTTATTATTAATTGCTTTTTATTAAAATATCAAAAATCAATAAATTTTTTGCAATACGTTTAAATGTAATCTTTAATCGAAATCTTTCAATCGTTGTGCGAATATCCTGTGGATTCCCTCCAATTAAAAATTAATTTCAATTTGAACCTCCCATTCATTATTATTGCCTAATTTCATTTTTCGCTACGGGGCTGGGTAGCTCAGTTGGTTAGCGCGTCGGATCCGGTAGAGCGGATCGTGTCGCTGCGAATTCGAATCGGGGGATCTCTTTTTTTTCATTTCTGCTGATTTTTCCCACGTAAATTAATTTTACTGATAAATACTTATTTTAACATGATCCTCTGTTATTTTAATGTACTTTTCATTTTTTTTTTTTGCCTTCAAAAAGGTTTTTTTCTGATTTTTAATCATTCAAAGTAATTTCTATCTTTTTCAACAATTCCTAACAAGAAGCTTTCATTTCTGTTTATTTTTCCCACGTAAATTTTCAGTGCTGCCATTATTTAAGCAAACGGAATGTCACAATTAATTGCTAAATGAACATTTTTAATCAATTTTAATGTAAAAATATTAATAAGTTATAATTTTGTATTTTATAAATATCGATGAATTTAAAAGAAAATGATTTTTAAAAAGTTCATTGATATTTAGAATCAGCGATTAAAAAATTAAAATGCCGAAAACTATCTTTTTTTTTTTGAATTTAAAAAAAAAACTTTTTTTTTTTTAGAAAACAGATATTTTGCATATTTCACGATTTTTTCTAAAATTTATCAACATCGTTACTTTTAAATAAAAATGATTTTTAAAACTTTTAAAATCAGTGATCTTCAAAAAAAAGCCAAAAACTTTTTTGAACAAATTTTAATAAGACACTCAAATTACTTAAATCAATCATTTAATAATTTCTTCTTTTATAAAGGTAATTGCATGAAACCTTTTCCCCCCGTGTCGAATATTTCAAAAAATTCTCGCAATTTTACTTCAAAAATAGCAAATAGTTGAAATTTGATATTTGATTATAGTAGTGAAATTTTGAAATTTGAAAAATTTCTACTTTTCTGTCTTTTTTCAACATACAACTATCTTTAAAAAGGCTACATTTCACCCTGTTTGCCTATTCGAGAATTTTTGGTGACGGACCTCGAAATTTTCAACCATTCTCAAGTGACGAGGACGACACCTGAGTTTTCACCCATCTTTAATAATTACCACAAAACATCAACGCAAGAACAAATTTCGAAAAAGGGAGTTTTTATGACATAGTTAAAGAAATCACTCACATCGCGCGCATACACACACACACACAAGTGCTATCGGCCTGAGGGAAACACGAAATTTCCATGGGGATGAAGTTATTCACTCAGGAAAAGGAAAGAATTGGAATGTGAGTGGGTGATTTTTAAATTCGCACTGTTTGCCTATTCAAGGGTTTTTGGTGACGGACCTCGAAATTTTCAACCATGCTCAAGTGACGAGGACGACACATGAGCTTTCACCCATCTTTAATAATTACCACACCACACCAACGCAAGAAAAAATTTCGAAAAAGGGAGTTTTTATGACATAGTTAAAGAAATCACTCACATCGCACGCACGCACGCACACACACACACACACACACACACACACACACACACACACACACACACACACACACACACACACACACACACACACACACACACACACACACACACACACACACACACAGGTGCTATCGGCCTGAGGGAAACACGAAATTTCCATGAGGGTGAAGTTATTCACTTGGGAAAGGCCCGTGCAACGCCGGGCTAAGCGGAGAGGAAAGAAACAAAGATATCAAAGTAATTTCGGAAAATAATATTTTAAGTGCTGAATTTGTGAAGATTGAGTGAATATTAACGTCCCACTGTTCAGCTACACGAGGCCTTTTGGGGACGGTCCACGTAATTTTGAACCATGGTCAAGCGACGTGGACGACACCTGAGCTGGCACCCCCTCTCCTAACTACACCACACCAACGGGAGGACGTTTGTGCTCTCGACTGTTTTTACGTGCATCGCGCCCCTACACTGCGGGTCTTCAGTGGTACTAGGATCGAGAATTTGAGAAGATAAGGGAAAATGTTAAGCAACAAAGCCATGACACGCACTCACGGGACATGCACTCACATCGTACGCGTGAAACCCCACAAAAGTGATGGCGTTAGAATAAATGGAGGAAATTAACATGGGGATTAAGTTATACCCTCGGTATAAGCCCGTGCAACGCCGGGCTATGAAAGCTAGTTATATATATAATAGGATTATCATCAATCAAAAAATACTCAAGGGCTTTGGGGGGGGGGGTCCGGCCCCTAGGACAAACCCCTTGTGTGCGCCACTGTATATATATTCTTGCTAGAAAAGTCTGCGTTCACCTAGTACTGCTTACATAAACGACGAAAAAAATTTTAAAAACCGGAGTTTGAAAATTTTTTAAAAATTGTATTTTATTTAGTTTACTCCAAGTAATAACAAAAGTAAACTCGGTTTGCTTTCATAGCTTTGAAAATAAGGACATGTTTGTAGCGATACCAACAAATATCAAGTAGAAAAAGTCTGCGTTTTTACTGTTTTAGTAGTAACTATAAAAATTATTTAAAAAGGATAATGAGCTATTTAATAGATGGTTGGATAACCCCGTGTGTTGAAAACTTCCTGAAGTCGTTTCGGCATTGAATTAACAAGTCTAGTGGTTTCTTCAGAGCTTATCTTCTCTCATTCGTCCTAAAGAACACTCTTCTCCAGCAAGTGTATAAAAAAATATACAAAGGATTGTCAAACCATAACATAATGTACTTTTATACATCACGTAAAAATATTTAATACTAAATTTTTAACTGAATACAAAATCAACCGGAGTCTGAGTAAACGAAGTAAATAATGTATAACATTAGAGAGTATTAATAATATTTATTAAAACTGGAAATATCTAAGGTTAGATAACCTGGCAATTTGAATAAAAACGAACACCAAGAAAGACACGAACACTGTCCAATATAAAATTAGATTCTCGAAATAGAACACATTTACAATCAGTAAACTGAGTCTACAACAAAAGATGTGGCGACGAGCGTTTCTCAATGAAATAAAACATTTATTTAGCTATTTACATGGATGCAGAAACGGTTAAATATTATCGCGCACGCTCAAATTGCCGACTCCTCCGTCCAAACTCATCTAGAGGAATCCCTCCTTCGGAGCTTGTCGCCTCCCCCTGTTGCCACAGGCGTGAAGAGAAACCCCAGGCGCTCTCCTGGGTCAAATGTCACCTGTGCTCGTAACTCTTTCTGTCTCCGTTCGCAATAAACACTGTAAAATAATTTTAGATTTAAAATTCTTACGAAAGGAAAAAGGTATCACTTATCTGATTCTTCATTTCTGAATCCTCAGATGAACTTGACCTAAATTCGATTACATTCTAGGGTTAATTCTGCAACTCTTATTAAGGAGAGTTCTTTGTATGAAGCAAAAATGGTTTCATGAAAAATGAAATAAAAAACTAATACATTCCATTATGCTTTCTTCTCATTATGCTTCATTTGATTGAATACTCATAAATCTATCATTAAATGCTCTCATTTAAAATGCTCTCTATGCTTTTCTTAGTATCATAATACTATTTTACTTGAAAAAAGCTTAACAGATGTACGTTATTTACGACTTTGCTAAATGGGAGTTTAAAGACTCCAATAATTTTCTCTGCTGCTTCTTAAAAAGTAAATCATGTCCCCCCCCCCTCCCTACTGCTAAAGTAATGTATTTTTTTTCTTTGCAGTGTTGAATTTTTGTATCTTCCTAGCATTTTATCCGATTCTCCTTCTGACTTTTGTTTTATTTGTTAGTAATTTAGATTTAAAAAGAAAACCCACAAAAGAAAAGTATCTCTCGTCGCCTGGATTACAGCAAATGAAAAAAAAAAGTTTTTTGATTTGGCTATAGGATTAAAGATATCTAATGAGCGTATGAAAGTTTTGATTTTGAATGACGTTTGATCACTGATTGGAAAATCACTTAAAAATTCGATTTAAAAAAAATGTGAAGCGAATTTTGAGAAAATTTACGGTTATCGCGTCAGTCAGGCTTTGGGCCCCCTAGAAGCCTTGCCCCCCCCGCAGTGCGGGGGTGCACGTTACGCCACTGATAAAGTTCAAGATGAGAATTGCCGCACGAACAACCTCCGGCACAGACAAGCTCGTAAGTATCGACTGCATGACCTAGTAGCAATAAAATGCACTCAGTTTGGTCCAGGGTTGAAACTTAAGCATAAATATCTCGGGTCATACAAAAGTCAAGCACAATGACGTAGAAAAGTGTGTGATTTCGTTGCGGGGCCCTCCAAAACCTCTACTTGTGCAGAGTTTATGGAACTCTGGCCAAACAAGATTAACTCTACTCCATTTAAAACTGTTCACAATTTTCCTTCCTGTGAAAGATTTTCATTATGGACGTTATCACAACGGACTTTTATATATATATATATATATATATATATATATATATTTATTTATTTTTACTTTCATTTTTAGTGAATGACTTATATTTTCCTATTTTATTTTAGTACCAAGTTAAGTATTTAGAAGTAAGAGTATCTTGCTTGAATATGTTCCTTATTCTAGATTCTTATTTCAGCCTTGATCTTATATATGTATCGTTAACACTATTTGTTTTCCCCCAGTGGTAATGTATGAAATTTTTCTTACATATCAATTGTAACTTTAAATTTGCTCTCTTTTCAGTATTTTCGTAATTTTTCTTTGATGATATTTTGTGTTGTATAATCCTGTTACCTACCTATGTGGGCATATTCTTAATATTTTATTACTATATGTTTTGTACTACTTTATCATTGTAAATCATCAAGCGAGGTCACCTTCTCGGTCATGATGGCCGATGTAGGGCTGGATATGTGCCTTGTCGCTTCCCTCTCCCCCTTTTACGTCGAGTTGAGCAATTCACACTGACGTCATACCTCGCCAATACTGCCCTACACGGTAAATCACTGAGACGGACGATAAACACAAGACATAGGAGAACAGTGAGTGAGTGAATATTAACGTCTCACTGTTCAGCTACACGAGGGCTTTTGGGGACGGTCCGCGTATTTTGAACCATGGTCAAGTGACGTGGACGACACCTGAGCTGGCACCCCCTCTCCTAACTACCACACCACACCAACGGGAGGACGTTTGAGCTCTCGACAGATTTAACGTGCATCGCTCCCCTATACGGCGGGTCTTCAGTGGTACTGGGATCGAACTCATGACATGCTAGCCACGATCCGATAACTAGACCACTCGGCTACCGCGGTCACAAAGACGTAGGAGAAAGACGTTCTCCCTTGGTGTTTAATATATCATTTAATATTTCATCCTTCATTGAGTTCGGTAAATCATTTTATCATCCTAAGGTTGTAGTCAATTTCCCATGTATATATATGTAATATAAACTGTTTTATTAATGTAAGGAACCCATTAAAGAAGCTTGTTATTTTTAAAAGTAAGGAAGTTAAATAGTAAAATAGCTAGAGATGACATTGTATGGGTGAGAAAGAAAGAGAGCATACACGCACACAGAGAGAAATGCTGATTTTTTCACTTTGAAGCTAGACGAGGGGAGTTTTAAGTGCTGAGAAGGACAAATGAACTCCCTCTCGCGAGGACTTTTAAGATATTTTTTAATTATTTTAAACTATTAGAAATTTTAGCCAATTTAAAGAGATTTTATACACCTGTAGTCTCGCAAAGTGGGGGGGGGGGAGCAGAGTGATACTTATGATACTTTGGGGGTTCAGTTAAAAATTAGCTCATATATGTAAAGTCCTTTATATTGAGGTGTAGTTGTGGAAAAACCAAGTCGAAAACAAAGAATTTATTTTAGTAATTCAGACATTCGAAGAGTTGTGATTATGCATCCATTCTCATTACGAACAAATCGCGATAAGAGGTAGAAAAATCCCCACATACATCCAACTAAGGAAAAAACAAAAGTGATAAAATAATCACGAGTTTAAAGAAGGGAAATGTCAGTTATTTTTAGAAATTGCGTTGGGGCTTAGGGGAAAAGATTCCATCCCAAAGAAAGGCACGTGTAAGCTATTTATTAATTTTTTAGGAATCACGAATAAATCTGTCAAAATACAGGCTTAATCCTTTTAAATCGAGAAAAGAAATGAGACTGGTGTTTAGGAAAAATGGTATTTACAATGAAGATTTAGAAAAAAATATCCAATATTAGAGTGAGTTACATATATTAAATATAAGAAGACATTTATAATGCAAAAGTTTTGATCATCACTGCTCTGAGCGGCGGTTCTTGAGTGTTACGATGATTTGGCAGAAACAACGCGGCTACAACTGCATAACTATGACCACCGCGGCCAGAAAGAGAAGTCTTACATCTATAGAAGATTTTTTTTAATCGGAAAACATTCACACATGCAGTGTTATTCGATTTGGAATATAAAATTTAAAAAATCAACTGATGTTTAACCTAGTATGGGTTTGGAAGTTATTAAAAAACAAATCTATGTAAAAAAATTTCTTATGCAATATATTTATAAACTAAAACTTGGATAAATTGGTACTCCCTCCTTTAAAACGCATGAAATACTTCCATAAAGAATGTAATAAAAAATCTTCCTTCATTTCCTTTGCACTTTTATTAGCTTACAGATCAACTAAATATATTATTGTGAATTCGGGCAAATGCATCGGAATATATTTTTTTTTCTTGTTAGAGACTGTTATTTTCATCAGAAAAAGTCAAAAAATATTTTCGCCTACAAAAAAGACGAAAAAATATAAAATTCGCTTTGAGAATATTTTTCAGAATACATCCCCCCCCCCCGTTGAACTGAAATTGAATGTTACAAAACATTTATTTGAGAAAATCGTCTTTTTTTAGGAGGAAATTCCCTCCGATCATTAGGAAGCTGCGTTTGGAAAAACAATAATTTTACAACTAGGAAATTATCGAGGGCAGAGTCGAAAGAAATATTGTCCAAAGGAGAGAGGTTGGCTATTAAGCTAGTTCTACGATTAGCCTCACTCGAGAGATGGATCAATTGAAATGAAAAGAAATAGGGTCACTTTAAAAAGTGGAGTGAAAATCTCACCGTAGTCTGTTAACAGGCGGAAGCAGTTAGTTCCTAGAAGAGCTACTTTTTCTTCTTGTTCTTATTTCTTCACTGGCATATCATCACAGTCACGTGTCTGGCCATTCGTTTCAAATGAAATGGAGGTTTCTAGTATCTGCTTACGTTATTCTTGACCCCTGTGAAATAAATACTTGGAAAATGGCGCTTGACGTTGATGTAACTTTCTCATCTTGAGTATTTTCATCTTAAATGAATTTGAAGAATTCTGCTCTGTTGCAACTGCTCATTTGAATAATAAAACTTTGTAGTATTTTTAGTGGTGCAAATATTAAATAAAGAATGAGACTTATACAGTGCGGGAAAAAAGCATAAGGATAACATACAATTAAATGAAAATGTACTTCACTTTCACTTTTATCAAAAATATTTAAAAAATATTTTTTACCTCTGTTGTAAAATTTTACAGCGCATATATATAAAATAACAAATATGAATCTTACAAAAGTTGACCTTTATAAGTTTATCTCAGAAGAAAATACAGAAAAGTAAAAGATAAAAAAAAGACATTAAGACATGTTTTAAAGTATTTCATATTTATCTTACAGAAATCTTAGCTCCTCCCCCCCTCTCTCCAAAAACCCCACTTTATTTCAGGTTTTTTTGGTAGCCTACAAAAGATTTTGTATATACTGATATTGTGTGTCATTTGAATGGATTTCTCGGACTAGAAAGCCACAAAGTCTTTCAATGGATCTAGATTGGGACTTCTAGTCGGTCATTTAAGTAAATTTATTAAATTCGCTTCAAACTTAGCTTAATCAGCATATTTATAATTTTATAGTTGATATACTATTGATTTTCTTGACTATTCCTTTTGCTATAAAATCACCCTTAATTATTACTGTGTGTTAATCACGGTTTTAAAAAACTCCTTTAGGTTGGTACAAATTACACCAATAATAGCAAAAACCATCTGGCCCTTAAAGATTGATCTTTTCCGCGTCAGAAAAAAATATATTATTCCATTTATGATCGAAAGAAATGGGCTTTTTCCAAAGTCTTTTTTTTTAATGCTGATTTGTAATAGGAGGGCGAAACACACGATTTACCTGCCAAATATTAGAATTTTTATTCCAAACGTTTTGAAATGTTGTGAGGAATATGTCAAGAGTACAAATTCGTTTAAGTTTATAGCATATTTTTTTTGGCAAGCAATTCTTACAAACACTCAATCCCATGGATACTTGTGTTTTTAGTTTGTTTTTTAATTCCACTTCTATCAGGTTCTTTTAGAAAAATATAAACTACACTATTTTTTTTGAGATTTTATTCCCAATTAAATAATCCCAATCTGTAAAAGAAATATTCTCTCTCTTTTTCAAAATCAGAAAGAGTAGTTCATGATAATGAAATCATGGAGAAATGAGGCACAAGAATTGTTTTTAGCGGAGCAGTGTTTAGATTTGAAATAACAATGTTCAAGTATGCAAATTTCTCTAAAAGTGGGAATGAAAAAACAGTTGTCTTTATACTTTTTTCTAGGATCCTAATGGCCATAAAATCAATGTATGCATCTATCCATAAATTTTTTTTTTCAAACCAGGGCTAATGCACACTATCTTAAGTGCGACAGTACTTTTACTTAAGAAAGCGCCGTTTGAAAGATTCTAGAACAGGCATGTCAAACGAATTGGATATTACGACACATGAACTATTTTATATTAAGTTGAGGGCTGCATGTTTCCAATGCCGAAAAAATAAACAAAACAGGATTTTAGAAGGATTATTTCTTATTTATAAAATTGTATAATATGTATTACATATTAGTTATTATGTATTATACATACGTAATTGTTTAATATTTCCTTTTATTTTTTAAACTATACATGCTTTATATTGTTTTATAAAAAAACAAAAATAAAAGTTATAATACGAAATACAATTTAATATTTCTTTCAGAAGATATTTGGCATCGTTTGTTTTCTCTCAACGAAAGTCATCAAAACTTGGTTGAACATATTGAGCTGATGTAATTTTTAAAAAATGATGATAAATGTTTATCATTTAATCTTGACCTTTCGGAATTTTTATTATTTTTCATTAAAAGAAAAAGTTTCTCGCCTAAATAAAGGCTTCCAAACATAGCCATTCATTATACGCGTAACAAATGATAACATTTTAAGAAACCGATCTACAGATGAATATGTATAAGAATCCAGAGTTTCTTCTAAACATTTTTGCTCCAGCAAAGAATCACAATAGGTTTCTATCAATTCCATTTGTAAGTTTTCATCAACAATTTCAATATATTAAATAGTAAAAACATGAAATATTTTGTAATTCAAAATTTTTAAATTTTAGAAAATATTCGATCGAATTCTATCTTTAACAATTTAATTTGGTGAGAGTATTCTGTAAATTTTAATTTAAGTGATTTAATCGATAGATTTTAAAAGCTTTCAAAGTGAGATGTTTTCTCTTTCTGTTTGTAATAATTTGTCTGTAATAATTTTTGTTTGAAAGCGTTAATGTTAAATAGTATTGTAACAAAAGGATTTTTGCCTTGAAGCTTAAGTTAAGTTGACTTGCAAGATCAACTGAGAAAGCCAGAGGTTTTCTCAGTTGATGATATTTCATCTTTTAATTCAGAATCTTTTTCTTCTTTCATCTTTTCTCATCTTTTAATTCAGCGCATTCATAATTTTTCTTTGTTTCCATTATAATAATGATTTCATCCAGAAAATTAAAAAATCGTTTTAACACTTTATTTTTAACAAGTTTTTGTGAAAAATGAAAAATAGTAAAAAGGGTACATCGATATTAAATTTTATGAAATTAAAATAAATTTAAAATGAGAACTAATAAGAAAGGAATAATTATTTATTTTATCAGTATTATGAACATTTAATTACATACATGGCCCCTTAATTGCTCTAAATAGCGTATCCAACAAATTTCTTTCCCTTAGATTCTAAGCCAAGCCCGATTTTCAGTAGCATTAACATTGGATAAAAAGTGAGGCTTAGATTCGAGTAAATGCGGAAATTCCTCTGCTTTTAATTAAATATTCACTAATAAATTCTTCTTTAGTAAATCGTTTCAATCTGTGCTTACGATTAAAAGTGATCATAAATAGCTAGTTTTTACTGCAGTTGTGTTGTCTTCAACAAATTTAGGTGTCTGTGGTAGCCTAGCGGTCAAGGAAACGAACTCGAGTCATATGAGTTTGAACCTTGTACCAACGAAGCCGATGCACATTAAATATATCGAGGCTAAAATGTCCTCCCATTGGTCTAGTTAGGAAGTTAGGAGAAAGGGGTGCCAGCTCAGGGGTAGACCTACTCACTCGACCATGGTCCGTCGCCAAACGCCCTTGAGTAGATGAACAGTGAGACGTTAATATTCACTCTCACTCCCTTACTCAACAAATGTAGTGAATGCATTTTTTTCATTTTTTAAGAGTTGATTTCAATTCCAACAATTCGTCTTCACAAAGTTTCGCAACACATTTGTCGTAGTTTGTTTTTAGATTTGTGTCATAGTGCCTTTTAAAATTATACACCTTTGCAACTGAATTACAGTTCCCGTTTTTCTTGAAAATTACGATTTTCATCTTCAGTTCATCTTTTCTTACTCTGATCTTGAAGTTTGATAATGTTTTTATTAAATAACTTTTTAGTTTTACATGAATAAAAATTAAAATCCACTTTCATTCACAATCTATTGAGAAAACACTACATTTTGTCTTGGCCATTTTAGAGTTTTTAAATTTAGAAAAATAATATTTCAACTGCTTCGGATTGGACACTTCAAAGAGAAATAAAAGTCGTACACGCGAGAATCGTATTCCGATCTATAGCAAATATTATTCATAAATGAATTTAAGAATTTAATAAAAATTTATTCATTATAGTAAAGTTAAATGAAAAAAATTTAATAATGTATTAAAAATAACTTTCATTTAAAGGCTATTTCTATTATTAAATAGGATTTTTTTAAAAACAAGAATAGATAACAGATTAATATGTTGTACATTTTAAAAAATTTACCGGAAATAAATTTCAAAATAAAAAACTCTTAAAGATTGATTTTGTAAAATCTAGTTAATTTCATAAAATGTCTCTCCGGGCCGCGTGTTTGACATGCTTGTTCAAGAAAAACGTATTTTAGCTTGTCCGCAAACTTTTTTTCGCGCAGCGTAGAGTCACTCTGTAAACGTTTTATAATCTACAACATTTATACATTATTTTTCGATCTGTAATCTCACTTAATTAAAGAATCACATAACCTGTTTCTGTACAAGGAACTCAAATATTTTAAGAAACATTTTTCGTTACAATGAATAGTGTAATTCGTATGATGAACCTTTCAATAATATTGGATGGGTTTTATTTAATTAAGTACTTTTGTAATTTAACATACTTGTCGAGTAAATGAAAAGAACTATGAGTAAAAATATGTGGGTTATACAGATCCATTCATTGTAAACATCGATTTCCACCCGTGATTAAATTAGGGACAACAGTTGGCAGACAACAATAGCAGATATATACACAATGAAAGATAATACAAGACTCTGATCTGATCTATTCCTCAAATTAAAAATAATACGAATAATTAGGCGAGTGAAAAGTATTTTAATGTACCAGAACTTTTGCTAAAAATTGGCTTATTCTTCACGACAAAAATGCTATGTTTCCTTAGTAATGTAACTTTATTTCGTTTCTATCCATTTTAAAACTGTAAGACAGTACTTGAAATGACAGAAATGTAACGTTCATTCATATATTTCATGTTTCATTGACGGTATGGCTCCTCAATAGAGCCCCACCGAGCTTTCGGTAGTGACGGATTTTAAATGATTTTATGATTGTTTGAACAATCATGACCTACTAGAATTAGGAACGAGTTCTGCAATATGGATTATCAATAGAAGAAACATTTTAGAAAAGGTTCGTCAAATTATTTTCATACAATCGAAGAAGATAAATCGTCCCTTACGAAATTTTCCATTTATTTTTTATAATAAATGTTTTTAAAAAGTGATAAAAAAACATTTATCAATAATTGGGAAAGTATTTTGATGTTTCGTTTGTTAATAGATGCGGCTTTTTTAAATGTTATAACCAAGTGGATGAGGAGGAGAAACCCATCTAATAATTTTACAAATACCCGTATTATATTTGGATCCCCATAGATTATATTATGCAAGATTTTGTTCTCTTCTATGAAATCTAATCAATGTTCTAAGACATAATAAAATGCCCCAGGAACATTTATGTTGCAAGAAACGTGAACATCCGAATTAATTAACTTCATAAATTAACGATAAAAGCCATAAATCAATGATTTACAAGAGCAAATTATCGATTGATTAATTATGTTTTTTGTAGTAAACTTTATTCAAAAATAGTTCCTTTTCATTAAAAAAGTATTTTAACTCATGATGGAATATTTTATTTCTTTATATTAATATTTTTTTCCAAGGTAAGGGAATAAGCAAATTATTTTCTTAGTAATCCCGCATATTTTTAAACACTCTGGAAAAAATAGTTCGCTCCTTGTGTTTTCATTTAATAATTAGAAAAATATATAGTTAATTGTTAGAAAATGTATCTTAAATCTTTATTTCATTAATGTTTTTATTAAAAGATGGCGCAACTATCTAGCAGGTAATAATATTTAGACTTTATAATGATATTTATATTTTTCAATACTGTTTTTTTAATAAATTATTCATATTTAAGTCCCAGCATTAAGCAATCAATCATGTTAAAACACATTCTTATAATTCTTACTTCTTGATTTAAAAAAAACAAAAAAAAACTGGTCTTCTGAATGATAATTTCTAAAATTGATGTAGAATTATTTTTTACGCTCCCGTAACTCTTTCCCCCAAAATGGATTTTTGCAAAACCCAATTTTGGAGAATCACTACTCGACAAAATAAACATGCTTGCCAAAATCAAAGCCTAAACTAATAGTTCAAAAGAGGAAATTTGTTTTATCAATAAGCTCTATTACCCCTTTGGGAGTCGATTTCCACAAAATCCATTCATATCGGATTTCTATTCAACAAAATATATATGCCTACCAAATTTCAAGTCAGTTTTTCTTATAAATCCCAAACGGGAATCTATCTATCTATAGCGCCCCTTAAGCCTCCACAATGCCCCTTGAGGGTTGGTTTTCGCAAAACCCTTTTTGCGCAGTGGATTTTAACTGAATGAAAACAGCCTGCCTTTGCCAAATTTCCAGTCTCATAATTCAAAACTAGGAGTATTTACCTATTTCGCCCCTCATTCTTCGTAACCCCCTAATTTTTTGATTTTCTCAAGACCCTTTTTGTAGCGGATTATGAATAGAACCTATCTGATAAGTTTCAAGTCTGTAGGTGTAATAGTTCAAACGGGATTATTTATCTTTAACCCATCGCAATTCCCCTTGGGATCGATTTCTGTAAAACACATTCTTAGCAGATCTACTCCATGAAAGGAATCCTAATTTTCAAAAGTGTTCCTGAGATATCGTGATGAGTGAGTCGCTTTTCTTTTTTAGTAGATAAAATTTTAGCGATATTAGTTCATTTCATTTTGTAATTTTCATTGATGGCAATTCAACAGATGGCGCAACTAAATAACCTGCGATGCTTATGTTGAGTAGTTCATTTGTATTGTTATCAAAGCTTAAAATTATCTTTTTATGACATATCTGAAACATATATTGAAAGTGTAAGAATGGGAATCTCTAACGAAAAATATAAATAAAAATATGATTTTGTTTAACGTACAAAATATTTTTTTTATATTAAATATTATTTTTTAAAATATCATATTTATAAATGGAATATTGATATATAAACATATATCAATATTCCATTAAGCAGATAAGTCAAAGTAATTTGGAAAAAATACTTTATGTTGTTTCAACTTTTTCCTGACATTTCCTAAGTAATATGAATTATTTTTCATTTATTTTGAAACACATGAGCACTCACAAATTGAAGGGAAACCTCAATTATTTCGTTGTAAAAGTAGAAAAATGGGAAACAAGTTGCAAGAAAATGACAGCAACAATTAATTAATCCTATGAAAAAGTTTAAAAAATAAGGCATTTGGATTGGTCTTGAATTGATATATTTTTTAATTTTCTATACAATATGGGCAAATATGCTATTTATAATTCGTTTTAAAATGCTCATTCACTATCAATCCCACATATCCAAAGTGTATCAGTATAAACAGAAAAAGAATGTAGATTTATAATCTAGTCATTTAGTACTACTGTGTTCTGAGTATTTAATAAAAAAGTATTATAAAACATTGCTATCAGCCGTTCGATATCTAATTTCAATGTAGAAAAATAACAATTATAAAGAGTATGGTGCAAAACATATACAAAATATACGGTTTCCAAAATATTCATTGTTATGTTATTTGGTGGTATACAAAACAAATTAAGTAAGTATGCTTTTTTTAAAATTTTTGAACCTAATAGTTTTATAATTAGGGAAAATATATTTATTAAAGAGAAAGGTTCCATTGAAACATTTTTCACATTAAATAATGTTTTTTCTTATTAGTCATAGCGATATGAAATGTCTTTTAAAAGGTTTTAGCAAATTTTTGTCAGACATAGTTCAGGACTATAAATTAGCTCTCAAAAACAAAAAAAAAAGGATTTTTGTTTCTAATAGAGGTTGAAAAGAATATGCACCTCGAAACATGATCTTTGAAATTTACACACACACAGTTTCAAGTGCACTTAAGACTCCACAAATAAAATGGATTTCAGATTCTTATTAACTTAAAAATTCTGTAAGAAAATCCAATAAGATGTAAGAAAAGCTGGGATGAATTGACGATATTAATAGTTTGTAGTTTTTTGTTTATTAATTTTTTGAGGCAAATTATTATTATAATTATTATTATTTTGCATTTATTATTAGAAAGGTCTTTCATTGTGTTGTACTTAGCTGGTAACATTTTTTTATTAATCTGTGTTAATTTGTAACTTTAAAAGAGTAATTGAAAAGTGTCACCGTTTTCTTGACTCGTCAACTTGCCCCGGTCTTCTCTGAGTGCTCAAATAAAAGAATTCCATTGCGCATTAAAAAAATTTTGTTACCTGTAAAGAGATTTCTTTATATAATTTCAAATTTTTACTTGAAATGAAAAAACTTCAAATCACATATGGTGATTTATCTAATTGAATCGTGTTAGAGTAAGACCCTATTTTATGAGGCCGTGCATTATGAGGGTTTTTGCAAACATTCGAATCGTGTTATATAAGTGCCGTTTGGAATGAGGTTTACCAGTCCAACAATAAATAGAAAAAAGGTCATGTAATATACAACAGAATTTCCCTAAAAATGTTCTGGGAGACAAAACGGATGAATGAGTCATTTTTTTCATTCTGTGAGTAAAGAGATTATTTGAAGCACTAAAAATACTTTTTTCGCATTAGTTTTGTGTTTCATCTATTCTCTTTTAACGGTATCTCACGAGATGTTTACTTTGTTGTTGAAAAACTCATTCTACTCTTTAAATTATTTTTCATGTAAATTTTTCTTACCTTCTATTTTCTTCTTTTCGAGGTATATTTTAGTGTATTGATGATGCTCGATTCCTGATGTGTTGGGAGACTGTCGAGGCTGGAATTAGGAGAGGATCATTTGAATGGAATCTACAAGGGGTGATCAAATGAAAAGGTACGAAACGACACGGTGGGTACAAATGTAGACTTTATTCAAAATATACACCATAGGCCTGAGCACAACGATCCCACTGATGAACAAGCCGCAGGATTCCTTGTTCCCAGAATTCCTGTGGCTGTGACGAGACCCAGTGCTTCACAGTGTCCTTAAGTACGTCGTCCGAGTTGAAGCGCTTTCCTTTCAGGTGTTTCTTCAGTGGACCAAACACATGGAAATCGCAGGGTGACATGTCCGGACTGTAGGACGGATGGTCCAACGTCTCCCATTGGAACTTGTCCAGTTCCATTTGTGTGACTCTGGAGACGTGTGGATGCGCGTTATCATGGAGCAGAACCACACCCTCCGTGAGCAGCCCCGGTCTTTTGTTCTTGATGGACCTGCGTAGGCGTCGGAGTGTCTCACAGTACACATCGGAGTTAATGCTTTTTCTGTGCTCGAGTAATTCTGTGCTCACATCATTTGGACGCCGCTTTTTATAAAAGCCTTTGGTCTCTCCTGCGCATGCGGGCACCCGCGCATGATCCGATCCCAGTCAGAGTCTCCAATGGCATCCCGAGATGTCTCGCTACATTCTCCCTTGGCGGAATATGCAAATATTTAACTGTTTCATTTTTATGTCGTTTCGCACCTTTTCATTTGATCACCCCTTGTACAATTACTTCACCAAGATTTCTCATGTTGCTTCAGAGTATGACATTAATAATTGATTAGTCAAGCGTACTCATGACATTTTACACGTTTGAATTTTAAAAAAAAGTTTTATCTCATTAAGAAGATATATTATATGCAACTCAGAGCACAAGCAGGAATTCAAATTTACTTGAGCATTTTTTTTTCTTTACACTATATATATTTTCTGCTGTATCAAATATTAAATTTTAAACACGATTTGTATATGTATTCTATTCAAAAGTAAAATTGCAACAAAAAGAATTAATGTAGGTAACGTCATGCAAATTGCAGGAGCGATAGTGGTGAGATGGATATACAAATGATTAAATTTTCGCACGCATGTGATCATGCAGGGCTCATATTCGAATATTAGAAGCCAACAAATTTCCTTTCTCATAAACAGCTTCGGAGCTTTTGCATAGCATTGGCGACTTTCAAAGAAGCGTGTAAAATGTCAATGCCATCAGTTACTGACCGGGAAATGTGACCATATTATCCAACTCCATGAACTGAATTTAGTACTGCCCACAATAGCGTGTTGGGCACAGCGTTGTGTCACACGATGGATTCAGGAAGGTCCATGTGCTCGCCAAAGAGGAAGGGTGCGCACATCAGAGCGCACAGGCCGGTGTATTCGCCAGTTTCTTCTTCGAGACACTTTCTGCACGCCATGTGACATCCGAAGCTGGTTACCTCCAGGAGCAGGTGGATCTGTTTCCACCCAAACCATACGCAACAGATTGCCTGAAGTACAGTTACGCGCATGGGTACCAGCAATAGTTGACCACTTAACACAGGGCTAGACACCTCGCGTGGTGTCATTGTCATTGTACCTGAACCATCAAATGACATTGGGGATTGTTCACGGAGGAATCTTGTTTCTGTCTGTGGAGGAATGACGGCCGTCAACGTGTATGGTGGTGAACAGAGAACGCTATGAACCAACCCATTTCACCAAGCCTCAAACTGATCCTACGCCGGGCATCAGGGTTTGGGGTGGAATAATGTTTGAACCCAGGATGCCTCTGGTACACATTAACATTTTTTTGACTGCGGACTGCTACGTCACACAAGTTGTGGAGCCTGTTCTGCCCTTGTTGCAAGGTGCATCCAACACGGTATTCCAGAAAGACAATGGCAGGCTGCATGTCGCACGGCGAACTCTTAATTAACTGACTGGATTTGACATTCTTCTCTGGCTGGAAAACTCTCCAGATCTGAATACCTTTGGATACCTGTGGTATCACATTGGACGTGTCACGAACCGAGGACCGCTTACGCAAACCGTAGATGGTCTGCGCACAGCAGTGGGTGTAGCTTGGCAACGGTTACATCTCAGGCAACCATCAATGGACAAATTGATAGAATGCCTCGCCGGATTGAGACCTGTACAGTTATCCGAGGTGGGAACATTAGATATTGAGTAAATTGGTTTATAATAATTTTATTCGTCTGTTTTTTTAATCATTTGCATCTCCACCTCACCACTATTACTCCTGAAATTTGCATGACGCTACGTGCATTATTTCAATTTTGAGGATTATTACACACACACACACACATATATATATACATATACTCATTTCTAAAATTAATGCCACAAAAACATGTTTTTCGTCATAATTGTAAAATTCCTCCAGTAAAACTGATAGAATTTGTATTTTATATATTTTGAAAAATATCAACCTCCAATTTAGGAAAAAATGTTGTTTAGCGTTAGTTTTTACAGAACTATTGGATTGAAACCATTCAAGCATATTGGAATTTTGCCTCTAGTTTTGCGAGTATTGCATTAAAACAAACAAGTTAGCTTATTTGTAACGAGAATGATTTCTCATAATTGCTTAGATGATTCCTTGAGATGGAGAGCCAATAGCAGGCTTGAAGCTGGCCAGTCTCAAACAGAGGTGGATCGATGGCTACAAGTGGCCCAAAAGTTGTCTCCCGGTTATAAAATCCACTCCAAACAAGTGGTACTATCGCCAGGAAAGTCGGACAAAGTCGCCACAGAGCATCGATATTTTCACAAGATCACTACTTGGCAATAAGCGCACGATGACATAGGCGGACAACGGTTCCTCAGCTTACTCATGAGCTTGCTGCTGTATCTGTAAGAATAATTTCCGGGCAAATAGATTACAGCCGTCTTGTAGAGATTGTCTTTTACGTCCGGCGTACAGTCTGGTGTGACTCTTTGACTGCATCCAACAGGAAAACCGAATATCGTGGAGCTGAAAGCATCAGTCAGGAACACCACAATAATGGAGGCGTGTTCTTTTCAGTGATGAGTCGAAATGTAGCTAACAAAGTGATTCTCGTCGAGTGTTGGAGAGAAATTGGAGCTCGCTTTTATCCCTCGTAAGTTAAAAAAATCGACGGATCTGGTGGCAAAGAAATACTTGTGTCAAGCTGCATAATGTTGGGCAGTCGTACACCACTGAACGCTTACATTGCGGATACTATCAACCCACTGCACTATAGGGATGAGATCCTGGAAGCCTATGTGAGGTTTTTCTTGGTGCTATGGGTCCGGGCTATATTTTTATGGACGATAATGCGTGGCCACACAGAACTCACATTGTTGATGAATTTCATGAAGTAGCTGATATTTGCCGTATGGATTGGCTTTCGAGGTCTCCGGGTCACAATTCTATTAAGTATGTTTGGGATGAATCCCGCTTTTGGAAGAATGGGCTTTGTTGCCACATATACTTAATGATACCCTCATAAACAATATAGCAGCGTGTTGTGAGGCTTATATAGCTGTTCATAGTCGTCCCACTCCATATAAGACAGACTTTTCCCGAGTTAAATGGTTTTTCTTTAATTCATGATTTTTCCCTTTTTGATAAAACTTTTATTTAATTCAAAATTTAAAACTTTTCTATTTTGTTATTTTGCTGTATTCTTTCTCACATTGTAATACGTCTCTGTACCATATTTTGTGGCAACCAAGTGAATAGTTGTTGAGTTTTCAAAGAATTTATATTTGTGACCTTAATTCTAGATGTGTGATGATAATAATGAGTATATATATATACATATATGTAATATGTGAAACACACACACACATTTCTTAAAAATAAAAAATAGCATCTTGAAAACAGTGAAAGGAAAATGGAGCTGAACTCCATAAATCTGCCAGTTCAGATGTGATTGAAGGTTCCAAATTATGAGCTTCTCTTGCTCTACAGCGATATTAATTTAAAGTTTACATGCACAAATATTTCTAAAATTGGAAATAAAAAAACATATTAATCACACACCAATTCATTTCTAAGTAATACAAACATAGCATGTTTAAGTGCAAGTTATTAATTGTGTAAATATGGTATATTTTATTGGATCCTTTTAGGAAATGTGCTTCAAAGATTTTATTATTCTTTACTTTTAATTTTATACAATAAATGTCTTCATTCCATGAAAACATTCCATCTGAAATTTAAAATAAACTCGTGAAATTAACAGTTATTGTGTATACAGGGCCGATCCTAGCAGGTGTCCGCACGCCGTGTATGGTTCTATCAATCAAGCAAATTTTTTTTACAATTTCTTAAAATAAAACATATAATACATACAAGTTGAAGGAATAGGTTGAATTTTAAATAGTTCTTAAAAAATCAAAATAAGTTCTGATTTTCCAATAGCATAACACAGTTTAAAAAAAAGTAGAATGTTAATGCATAGAGTGTTGGTCCATGAATGTCTTCTCTTTACACAAATTCTTCATTTGATAGCAAAATTCGTGTCAGAGCTGGTAATACCGCTAAAGAAAAGGTTTTTTGTTGTTGTTTATCAGCAGGGGGGGGGGGCCACTGGTGGCGCACTGTGGGTCGATGCTTAGCAAAAGCGTCTCAAAACTGATTTTTACAAAAGTTGTTTTACAAAGACATCTATAATAGGATTAATATTACTAAAAGGCATATAGGAGCGTTTAAATTAAATAAGCATTGGGGGAAATTAAAAGTTTTCAATTTAATAATAGCCTTGCAATCTAGAAAAACAAAACAGAGGGAAAAAAAGTGATTTTTGTGTCAATTATTTTATAACGATTATAAACAAGGTTCGTTTTCCTTTTTCGTTTAGATGTTATACCTCTATTAAAAGGTAGTTTCTCGTCATTTTATTTGGTATCTAGTAATTTGAGAAAAAATCTTGCAGGCTTCTTTTGAATGATTTTCATTACAAAGCCTTTTTGAAAAACACTTGAATATTCCCACAGTATTATTCCTGTTAGCAAAGTTAGCCAAAATTTTAAATGTTATTTTATGTTGTAGGTACTTTATGGTACTTTGGTACTATGTTTAAAAAATTATGGCTTCAATGTCATTTTTTAAAAAAAACCCAAAGTGTATCGATGTAATAGAATCCAATAGGCGAATCAAGAGATTCACAACATAGCACTAAGAACAAAAATAAAGCAGATATATATAGAGAATGATTAGCCTTTAATAAAAAAAACATATATTCAAAGCTAATCATGATCTATGTAGTGTATCTGCCCGCTTATATGAATACTCCATCTCCTACTTCAAGAGTAATTTCAAATCGACTTAGTTGGTGGAGCCTCCCTTGCGGCGATACATGCTTGTATATGTCTCGGTAAAGAGTGATAGAGGTTCCTAATGTCATCCTGCGATACATTCTACCAGGAATTGACCAGCTGTTGCTCCAGATATGCGATGTGTTTGGGTGCCCAAATCTAGTGCCCTACCATGTCCCTGATATGTTGGATTGGTGAAAGATATGGTGACCTTGCTGGCCAAGGAAGCGAATTAACGGCACGAAGGCAGTCCTGAAATATGTGAGTGGTATGGGGCCTGGCATTACCTTTTTGGAAACTGTCCCCGGATGATGTGTTATGAAGGATAATACAACCGGCCGCAGGATGGTATCAACATACCGTTGAGCTGTTAAAGATGTATGGAGGATTACTAGAAATGACCTGCTGTCCTATGAGAAAACACCCTACACAAATGATTCTCAACCCTTTTTTTGTCACGGCACACTTTTAACGATTTCAAAATTTGGCGGCACACAAAGAAAAAGATAAGTTTAAAAGTTGTTTACTTCCCTATAATGCACTGTGTAAAATAGTTTATGATAATAATTTGGAATATAAAATAAAATAATATAATATGTACTCCAAAAACAACAGTGCGTTTATTAAGGGATTAATTACACTGCTGGACACCGTCAATACAACACCAAGCAAGACAAGAGGTAGCACAACTAAATTTATTTCGTAGATAACATGTTGGCCAAGTATCAAATGATTAAATTTATAGACTTCTGTCAAGTGGGGTTACTGCCAGAATCAGTAGCCAGAGTAGCCGCCATTGTTGGAGATCACCGCTACCACACGCCTCGGCATTCATTCAAAGAAACTTTGGATGTGTTCTTGAGGTACTGCAGACCAAGCAGCTTCCACACGTTGCCAAAGTTGATCTGGTGTGGCAGCTGGGGATGCGATCTGGGTCAATCGTTGAGCAACCATGGACCACATGTTTTCTATCGACGAAAGATCTGGAGAATGAGCTGGCCAGGGAAGCAATTTAATCTGGTGATTGACGAATAACCTTTGGACAATGCGTGCCACGTGTGGTCGCGCATTATCCTGTTGAAATATGGCTGTGGCCAAGCTCTGAAAGTAAGGAAGGACAACTGGCTCCAACACCTTGGAGATGTAGCGCTGGCTGTTTAAAGTACCGGCATTGCTTACTAGAGGAGTGCGAAAGTGATATCCAATACCGCGCCCCATACCATAATACCCGGTGCAGGACCAGTGTGGTGGTGCATAGCGCAGCTGTTCAGCAACCTCTCTCCAAGGTGTCTCCAAACTCGAATCCGACCATCGTGGTATTGCAGACAGATGCGTGACTCGTCAATAAAGACAACTTCATTCCATTCTGCCACCCACATCCTTCTTTCATCGCACCATTAACGGCGGAGACGTCTGTGGATCTGCGTCAAGGGTAGACCAAGCAATGGACGTCTAGCGGACAGACCACTCTGCTGTAAACGGCGTCGAATGGTACGCGCAGACACTGAATGATGCGTTACAGACTCAATGTGCTGTGCTATGGTTCGTGATGTGACTGAGCGATCCGTCACTGCCATGCGCACAATTTGCCTGTCCTCACGTGAAGTGGTGCACTGAGGTGGATGCGATTGACCACGTCGGTCCCTCGTACCCTCCTGCATCCAACGGTCATATATCCGCATTACAGTTGTTTGGTTTCGTCCAACACGACTACCGATTTCCCTGAAAGATAATCCTCAATCTCTGTAGACCACTATCCTTCCTCTGTCGAGTTCGGATACTTGATTAAAAGCTGATCGCTGTTTTCTACGAGACATAACTGATCGTATTTGAAAAAAACACAAGAAAAACACAATTGCCGAACTTGAAATCGTTGAAATCTCCAAGCCTTAAATAGCGCTTTGAGGGGGCGCCACAGGCGTGCGTGATGTGTGTCTGCGCTGAAATTCTAATCATTTGCATATCTCACCTCCGCTAATGTATGTTGTAAATTTCATGTTATTTGCGTGTTTCCTTCTGGGTGTTGCATTTACGGTGGCCAGCAGTGTACAAATGAATAACAAGAATACTTTTAATGAGGAATTTGAGCTTGATGTTTTTTGATAATTTCATTTATATTGGGTCGTAAAAATGACAATGCTACTCTCTTATTGTCTTCTTCATTTAATAGTCTCGATCTTTTTTTCGTTTTTATGTTGGTTAATACTGAAAATCCGATTCGCACAAATAAGATGTAGAAAATTGTAAGAATATTTTTAAAGTTTTTTGGCTATCATGGGATGATCGTATCTAATGTTAATCCAAAATGAATTAATTGATTCTTCCAGATATTTTAAAATTAAATTTCGATTATTAGAAAGCGAAATGAGTTCTTCCTCTTCATTTAAAGTTAATTCAAATACAGAAATATTCGTTATCACAAATGGATTACAAACCCAATCAAATTTTTTATATCTAAATTTGGGAAATAATGAATATTTCTTTTTACTAATGTTGTCAAGTGGTCAATAGCAAATTTATGAATAGTTTTATTAAAATCTTTTGGGAATGACTCAAATTTTTCAAAATATCCTTTCTGAGCTTTGTTAAAGTTATTTGTTTTTGGAATCCCACCAGTTTATCTGTTGAGTTTAATATATTTTCTTCCAGCCCTTGCATACTTGAATTTATGTTATTAAAAATAACAAAAATGTATGATAAGTAAGCTAGTTTAGCGCACCCTATTTTATCTTCCAACAAATGAACAAAATCATAATTTTTATTTGGTTCATAAAACATTTTCATTTCGTCTTTTAATTACAGTACACGAGATAAAACTTTTCCTCTGGACAACCTCCTTACTTCCGTATGCAGTAACAAGGATTCGTACTTAGCTTCCATAGCTTGGCATAAATTACTGAATAAGCGACTTTTTAGTGGTCTTGATTTTATATAATTGACCATTTTAACACATTGTTCCAGAACTATTTCCAATTCTGATGGCAAATATTTTGTAACAAGTGCTTCTCGATGCAAAAAACAATGGGTAATTAATATATCCTCATTTAGTTCTTTAACATGTGCTACAAATCCTTTTAGATGCTCAGTAACTAATTACATCAAAAATATATTTGCTCGTTGTAAAAATAGGTAACCAACGACAGGATAAAAATTGATTAATTATATCATTTTTGTGAATAAACCTAACGAATGCAATTAATTGAGCTTTTCCCGTAATATTTGTTGTTTCATCGATTTGTAGAGCAAAATTTGAATTTGCAAGAGTTTTTGCGGTATTTTGTTCAATATTTTGCTACATATCTCAGATTCTGCGATGGATTGTGTCATTCGAAACTGGTATTTTACAAATATCACTATCTGCTGATCCACAAATCTTTTTTTGATGTGTAACATCTTTACTCTCGGTTGCTGGATATTTGTTGGAGTGATTTCGTGAAAAAGGGACGGAAATGCGTAAAAGGAAGTCGGGGGAAGCTCGCGCTGTTTGATTTGACCAATTCAGCGCCTTGGGGGTGTCTCTTCGCTAGCCTCGTCTCGGGGTCCAACTGAAGTAGCAATTAAGACGCCCGCCTACCGCACATAACAGCAAGTCTTATTAGACTTCATCCAGAATAAACGTGATTCTTACGCTCAATTCTCAAAGTCTCAGGGCTCGTTGTGCGTGAAATCTGAGAATATATTTATATATATGTGTAAACTATATATATTAATAATTGTATTTCCTGTTAAACGTCTGACAAAGCTCATCATTCTTAAAAAAAAATAGGAGTAAGTAATATGGAATTATTTGAATAAATATTTAAGTGCTTATCATTTTTATACTTTGAGGTTAATTCCTGTCACTGTCAATATAATATTTTAATTGTGATTAAAAAAAGATTTCTCTATTAAAAAAAACTAACTAATTAAGTAAACGAGTATTTTTGATTTTCTCTAATAATTCTGATTTTTAAGCATGCGCTTGACGGTGGCTCTTCGCTTCCCTCGTCTGGGGGTCCAACTGTAGTAGCAATTAAGACGCCCGCCTACCGCACATACCAGCAGGTCTTGTCATTTTGGTGGTCTCATACATTTCTCCGAATCAAGCAGTTAAAAAAATTAAAGATTTCCTGCATTTTGTACTTTTACCGTATACCGAAGATGGTTCTGCTCTTTTTTTTAAAAAAAACTATCACTCGCTTCCCATGATTTTGAGTGGTGATTTTAACGTTAACTTCAGTTTGCCAGAAGCCGAGCCGCTCATAGCTTTTCTAAAAGATGAACTCAAGCTCGAAATGAACACTAATCGAAATGTTTCGACAACTAACAGTGGTACTGTTATTGACGCCGTTTTTCAACGATTTGAAATCACAAGTATATGTGTCATACTTTAGTTTTCATAAATCTATTGTCTCAGCTCTTCCCCAAATTGAACAATAATAAATATTTTTGATAAAAAAAAACTGCATTACTCCTTGTGTTAATGAAATAAAATTTTCATTAAAGATGTAATTATTCGATAGAAAATTATTTGCAGTCATAACCGATTCATTTCTTTCAGGATTAAAATCACTATTACGTATTTACCATGATAACAAATCAGATGTTATACATCATATGCGACTACTGTAAGACTCGTTTTTTTACAATTTTGGGACTAGCTGGTAATTTTATTTCTTCAGCCAAATTGTGAGGTTTTAATTTAACTGCAATCAATTCAGCTATTTTATAAGAAGCTTTTTGGACTTTTTGAGACACACCGATTTGTTTTTTAAAAATCGTTACTTGCTTGGATTTTGAAGATAAATACTTTTGAAAAAGTAGCTTTTATCTTTCATTGAAAGCAAAGGATGGTTAGTCAGAAAGTGACGTTGGAGCTTGCTCGGAACCATAGCACTATTTGATAATTTACAACCACATACCATACAGTCGGAAACAACTATGTCATTTTCCATTTAAGATGTAAATCTAAATTTCAAAAAATTGTCGTATTTCCGATGAACAACATATTTTTTGGAGCAAGAAATATCTTTACTTGTACCGGGCGTGGGCTCATTAGCCTGATCTCTAAAATTATCATTATTATCATCGTTAAGTTTTCTTCTTCATTTATCCATTTTGGGAAGGTCCTGTTAAACTAAAAATAATATTGTCAAAAAATTATTTAAAAAAGCCGAATCAAATATTACTTTGAATGCGTTTTATTCAAGTTTGAGAACACAATAATGCAAAGCAAATTTGTATTCGGATTCAATTCGGATGTTTCGCAGATCGCACGTTTTCGTCTGTATACGCAAGAGTTATTGCGGCTGTAGTGGAAGACCTCCATATCGTTTCAATGCAATGGGTACGTAAAGGCACGGATGAAGAAAATTCCTATAAAAACGCTTCCAAAGGACGGGCAGCCTGACACATGGGAGCCGACTTGAATCAGTTTAGGATTCTAAGAAAGAGCGCGTAACAAAACAAGTAATTAAAATATTTTTTATGAATTTAAATACCTATTCCTTTAAAATAATTTGTACACACACACATTTTTTTTTTAAAAAAAATATATTATTTAATAATTTTAACATATTCATATATATATAAATACTTTTCTTTAATTCAAACTTTACTCGTAATAAAAAAAAGCATTATAATTTTTACTATGAACATTTCTAAAATTTGGCGGCACAGTGGTTGAGAATCACTGCCCTATACCATCACACTAGGGATTATGGCTGTAGGCCAGGGGTGGGCAGACTTTAACATGACATGGTCTACTTCTAATTTTTCCAAGGTGTTGCGATCTATGGCGTGGGTGTGATAAGTAAAAAAAAAAGCTCAACAATATTTATATTATAACAATACTAAATGCAGAATATGTACTTACCTACATATCCAAAATACAAAAAAAATTATTTTTTTACAACTCCTTTTTAAGTAAAACGCAAAATATAAACAATAATTATGCCCACAAATTTAATAATATCAAATGATGCATTTATGTATTATCAAACTACTTTCTAGCAATCGGCCAGGTTTTGTGAGTATGACACCACTGTACTGTAGACGACATTTGACGTTAATATCTGTGACAAGTGGCTTGAGAAATGCCACTCAGCCGTAAATGTTCTGTTTATGAAAGTGGCTGCAGTTATTAGCATTTTAGACGTTACAATTCGCTTCAGTACCCGTCGATCTCTTTCACTGAGCTTCTCTTTCCATCCATTATTTTGCTTTGCCGAGCTTGTCTTGCTGCACTGTGGATAAGCAGTTTAGACTCTCTAAAAACTGGTATGTTTCGGTCACATTTGCTCCAGCTAAGCGGACTCCCACAATTTGATCTCTTTGAAAATCTAAGAGATCCAACATTTTACGATTTTGAAAAAAATCAGACTTACAGAGTTTTAATAAAGTTACTGAATACTACCAGAATCTATACATTTCTATCCATAAAAAAAATCTGGTAGTTTACGAAGTGCATTAAAAATGTCATTTTCATTCACGGGTGTTTCCAGTATTTTGATAATCACCTGCGTTTTTTTTAGTATGCACGATTAAGATCTTGTGTGAAAACGGTCACCCCAAAACGTCTTGGCGGTGCACCAGTCGATCACGATCGACTTAATGCCCACCCCGGCTGTAGGCCTTTGTAAAACAAGAGCTAGTGGAGACCGCTGGCCCGGGTCTCTTCTGATCCGGAGACGAAAGTCATTTTTTCTACTTCAAGAATCATTCATCGTTGAACATTATGTGATGCCAGTTCGATGGTAACCATAATCATTGGCTGCGGCACCACTCTAGACAATTCCACCCATGTTGTGGGGTAAGGAACAGACATCTTAAGGGTTACTGTGAGCTTAACCCCGTTTCAGCCAAGCGCCGTGAAAGGGTGGAAGGTACCACGAGGGATAGTGGAGAGGATGTAGTACATTAATTAGTAGACAATGATACCACTGGAGTAGTTACGGGTCTTTTGAACAATCATCCAATCTTGCCTCGTATTTGTGCATCTTGGCCTTCCAGAGCGTTCATTTCGTCGAGAAGCTCCTCACAGCAATCATTGCTTCCAGCACCTTTGCACAGCTTGTGGCTGTACGTTGCAGGTGACGACTTATTGCTCGATATGAACAGCCAACTTCACGCATTCTGACAATGCGACCACGTTCGAAGTCATTCAGTTGTCTAAAAGGTCTTCAAAAATGTCGTGATGGCATCGTTCGTTTTTCTCCAGGGAATCACAAAGGCTAAAACAAAACAAGATAAATTTTCCGCCTCTATTATCGGTTTTATATTTTGCGAGTTGCCCAGCAGAAATGTGCACTTAGACCGCAATTCATGTTCATTTGATCATTTGTATGTTCGATCAAGATTTTTTTATCTACAAAATTTCACCACAATCGTACAACTACTTCTAGTTGCTTCCATTTTTTTTTGTTGCAAAAATTATGTTTGTGCGGGTGGATTTATATAAGCACGCGTACCAAAATATTCATTTCATTCCCTAGCACAACTTGTCAGATTTCTCGGGTGTTTTTCGAAGCAAGCGTTTAAATCAAAATTCCCACACTAAAAATGAGCAACCACCAACGTGTGTGTTTAGATGACGGAATGCGGGGTGAAACGTGGGTTAACTAGCTACAGGGAAGCCTGAAATCCAGATTTGTAAATTTTTTTTAACGCTCAGCATCATGTTCAACTTGATGAAATATTTCCAGGATACCAGATCCGTCGAGAGAAAGCCTGGTCAAGTTTTTCCAAGAGACACTACGTCCAGAGAAGATCGCCATTTGTCCATTATAGTGAGGCGTAACAGAATTCCTAAAGCTTCTCAGCTATCTCGTAAATTATATGCGGCCACTAGAACGCTATTTTCAAGGGTAACTATTTCCAGAAGACTTCATGAGAGAGGGCTGTTTGCAAGAAAACTGCGAAGAGTGACCAATCTCTTCACTAATGTATCCTGGTTCAGCCTAATGGGAAGATTTGTTGTACAATTAGAGATTAAGATTGACTAAGATTGTATTAGATTGTCGCTCATATACAAATGTCTTTGAAAGAGACGTTGGGACTACTGCGAGATATAGGAATGAGATCTTGGAGCCCTGTGTTCGCATTTTCATAGGAGCAGTTGACTCTAATTTCATTTTAAGGTGATATGGTACCCTAAAAATCGTAAAACAATCGATTTTTTTATTGGCTTATATGATACTTTTAATTCTTCTAAATGTGTCTGCAAAATTTCAGAGCTGTAGCTGTATTTTTTTATTGAGTTATTTATCCATTTTTGCTGCATGACTGTAGACTTAACAAAGCTGCCACGCCCACTTTTCAGATCGTCTGCTAGAAAAGAGTCTGATAAATAAGGAACAATTTTTTTTTTATTCCACGCTGACTAGTGTTTAAACTGAAATGAAATCATTGCTTTGTTTTGATTATACGAGAGTTATTCTACTGCGTTTTCTGTGAAGTTTTGTTCCTGCAAATTTAGTTATATTTTTGTACTCTTTGTTCTAAAGAGAAAGAAAAGTTGCTTTACGACAAGGAATTTGACATTTTGAGATATTTTTCATTTAAAAATTTAATTTGATTTTTCGAAAAAGTTTAAAAGTGTAACATGCCTAGGCCTAAAAGACATACTAAATCTGCCACAATGAAAGCTTCGAAGAGGTGGTTTCCAGAAGCTAAGACAAGTTCAAAAGTTTCTCAAAACACTAACTTGAGGTGTGCAAAACTTGAAGAAGAACGCAAAAGTTTTTTTCGTTTGGGAATGAAAAATATACTGGTAAATCCAGATCTCCAACATACGTCATTATTGATAAAAATGCATTAACGAATCTTTTTAAAAATACTCTATGTAATACTTGCAGAAATGATCCTTTGCGAGTAAATTTTGGAAGAGCCTATGGATTTTGTGAAAATATTCAAGTTGTGTGTGTGTGATTCTTGCGCTGATATTATTAATGAAATGAAAACTTCTGAGCAGATTTGTAATGAAAAAAATGGACTAAATCAGCCCTACGATATTAATTTGCGAGCTACACAAGCATTTTTGAGTTTCGGACGTGGATATCAAGCTCTTGAAAAGTTCTGCATGTTTATGAATATGCATTTAATGTCCAGCAGAACTTTTAACACTTACAAAAAGCTGTTGCATTCTTCATTTGTGAAAGCATCCGAGAAACATTTTCATCACATCAGAAGTGAAATTAAGAAAGCATACAATGCAGAAATAAGTGGTGTAACCAATATTGCTATTTCCTTTGATGGTACTTGGTTGACCAGGGGACATGCATCTCAGATTGGAATTGGCTGTGTCATAGACATGCTGACTGGATATGTTGTTGATTTTAAAGTGATATCTAAATATTGTAAAGAGTGTGAAATAGCCAAAGGTAAACTTAAAAAAATTCAGCTGAGTACGAGATTTGGTTTAACGTTCATAAAGATTCTTGTAGTGCAAACCATTGTGGCTCTTCAGGTTCGATGGTAGTCCATGCAGCATCCAAATTGTGGTCAAGATCTGAAAAGATTGGATTTAGATACACTACAGTATTTTCAGATGGTGATTCCAAAGTGTTTCAACATCTGACTGAATCAAAAGTCTATGGAGATGTTAAAATAAACAAAGAAGAGTGTGTAAACCATGTGAGCAAGCGACTAGGAACAGCTCTCCGAAAATGTGTAAAGGAATAGCGTTCAAGAGGAGTTACTCTTGGTGGAAAATCTTTTGGCAGTTTGAAAGATGAAACCATAAAAAAGCTTACGCAATATTATCAGAATGCCATTTTAAGCAACAAAGGCAATGCCGAAAACATGAAAGACTGCCATATATGCTACATTATTCCATAGCATTTCCACTGATGAAAAACCCCAGCACTTTAAATGCCCTTCTAGTCAAGAGTCTTGGTGTTTTTATCAGTCAGCTATTGCAAACGGTAGAAAACCAGCTTCGCACAAAAAACTGGCAAAAACAACAGGGAATGAGGCTCATTTGGCAAAAATATTGCCAATTTACCAGAGACTTGCTTCGAATGATTTATTGGAGCGTTGCATTCGGTGCATGACTCAAAATTCCAATGAAACACTGCACAGCATTATTTGGGTGAGTGAGTGATTTTGGGGTTTATTGGCGCAAGAGCCGATTTCGGCTATACTGCGCCAAACATTTGTTTTAATATCTGTGGTCTAGACGGGAAGAGAAAGAAAGAATGAATTGAATGACAAGAAAGAGGGTCGAAAATAGAGAAGGATCTCTAGGGTACCCCGGGTTCGTGAAGCCCATGTTTACCAAATACAGTAAACCCCGTGGGAAAAGGAAAAGATCACTAGGGCACCTCGGGATTGTGACACCCGTACTCACCTAAAGAAGGTGAGCCCCCTGAGGGGCAGCATTATTTGGAGTAAGTGCTCTAAAATATCATCCGCATCATTGAAACGAGTGAATATTGCAGTTTGTGATGCAGTATCTGAATTTAACGTTGGAACTTTGCAAACACTTGAATTTATGCAACAAGAAAATAAATTTATCTGAACAGTATAGCGAAAAATTTAGCAATTTATAAAGATTTTAGAAGAATATATCAAAGAAAAAGAAGAAAAATAATGTTGTACAATTTGGTGCAGAAAAAAATCAAACTAGCTCGTAAACGCAGAGAGCAATTCATTCGTGAAAAAGAAGGTGTTTCTTATAAAGCAGGGAATTTTTAAATTGTTGATCAAGTATGCAATATTTAAATTTTTTTTATTTATATTTACTATATTATATTATATTTTAATTTTTATAACATTGATTGAATGCTAGAAATTTAACAAAATTTTATTTGTAAGAAAAGCAATTGCAGTCAACAGTGAAACTTCGAATTTCTCGTAGTTTTGCACACTTTATTTTAGTAATGCTTTATTTCCCATATCTGAAATTTCAACATGTAATTACTAAAAAAAACATTCAAGAAACTTATTTAAGCAAATTATTGGTTGTAAATTTCCAATTTTTATATATTTTATTTGTGAAACATTATTCTTTATAAGAAGCTTTAAATTGAAAAGTGTTTTTTTGTGTGCATTTTCTTCCATTTTGGAACATTTTTAATATATTAACGCTTTTAAAATTATGAAAAAAATAGTATGAATATTTGTGTATATGTTGTTTATTAAGGTAGCATAGAACTGTGCATGGAATTAACTCTAAAGTGTGTGTTTAATTTTTTAAAAAAATTGTTAAGATAATGTTTTATGAAATATTGCCCTTTTTGTTTGTTTTCTTTTATATATTCATTATACAAGTATATTCTTTTATTCTTGTAAATTTTAAAAAAAAATTATGGTAAGCAGTTTGAAACAAACTAATTAACATTCCATAAAAGTTTCAGATTATTGGAGGAATTTTTTATCATGCTATTCAAGGAATGAAAACTTTAAATCATTTTTCTCCATGTTGAATTTTTGTACATATACTGTTAGTGATTGATTGAGTGATTTTGGGGTTTATTGGCGCAAGAGCCGATTTCGGCTATACTGCGCCAAACATTTGTTTTAATATCTGTGGTCTAGACGGGAAGAGAAAGAAAGAATGAATTGAATGACAAGAAAGAGGGTCGAAAATAAAGAAGGATCACTAGGGTACCCCGGGTTCGTGAAGCCCGTGTTTACCAAAGACAGTAAACCCCGTGGGAAAAGGAAAAGATCACTAGGGCACCTCGGGATTGTGACACCCGTACTCACCTGAAGAAGGTGAGCCCCCTGAGGGGGTACATATACTGTTATTCAAAACCCTAAGGCTTTTTTGATAATTGAAGTAAGGGTTTGAAACTTTTTATACATGTTCTGATATGTATGTTTTGTAAAAGTGTGCAGGGAATTAGCTCTAACATGTTTAGTACTTTTTCTAAAAAATTTCAAAAACAAAATTTATGTTTTTCCGAGAACTTTTGGAATTTTAACAATAAAAAAATTAATAAAAAGTTAAAGAGCAGCAGCAGAAAAAAACCGATGCACAGTTTTATGTAGTATATTATAAGGTACCCGGAAAAATTTTTTTGAAAGAAAAGAAACATATTTAAAAAAGCTTTAGGGATTTAAAAAATGTTTAAAAATTAAAAAAAATTAAATTCTACAAACATTTTGCAAGAAATTAAAAATTTTTTGTATGGAATTATTATTAAATATTAACCTTTATAAAATACAATTAAAACCAAATGTCAAATATTAAAAATAAAAAAAATTGTAAAGATGGTACCGTGTCGCCTTAATGGTTGATAATGCAATGTCAGATTATTTCTGGAAAGTGAGGATATTCGTCAGGTGTATTTGCCAGCCAGATATCTAGGCCTCAATCCTATGTAACATGCCGGGGATGTGTTCTAAGAAGGGCAATTGCAACTCTCAGCCTTCCTTCAAGGCCTAGTAATTAGATGCTTAACGAGTGGAACCATTTGCCACAGAACTCATTAAATCCCTTATTTTCAATATAAAATCATGATGCGAAGCCTATACATCTGCAAGAGGGAACCATACCTCCTATTAACCCCATATTTTATTTTATTTTGCATCCGCTGTTTCATACCTTCCGTCTCCGATGAGTGTTACTCTCGATCTTGTTGATCAATGTGTTGAAGGGTTATTAGTTGTATTATATCAAACTTATGCAGAAGTCAAATTTCATTTAAAAATGTCCAGAAGCTCTGGAGATAATCGACCCAATCTGAAAATTCTCTTAATTTTAAGCACCAGTGAATATACATTTCGTTTCACAAGATTTATGCTTAGTATTTTTTTCTTAACTATTAGATTATATTAGGGTTTGTAGTTCCGGTATCCCGGTGGTTTTTTCCAAACCCGGGATCCCGGGATCAAAATAACTAATCCCGGGATTTAATTTTTGTCTGAATTATATATTGAAGTTTTTTCAAAGTATTGTGAACCTGGTATTACATTTACTGTATCGTATTTACTTTTTTTACTATATACGTTTATGTCGGTTTTCTTACGTGTTGAACCTTGAAGGGTTCGAGGCGGGTGTGTATGTTAAACCATGAAATTTGATATGTTTTCTCTTATTTTCTTCTGTAACTTTCTCCCCATCGCGAGTGTTGTTAGAAAGCGGACATTTCTCTCCCACCCTCAGGATGTCCAGTGTCAGCTAACTCCGACAGAGGCAATTAGAATTTTTGGAAGATAACTAATAGAGTTTTCAGTCCCGGAATTCCGAAATTCCGGGATCCCGGTTTTTTCACCTATCCGGAAATTCCGGAATTAAAATAACTAATTCCGGGATTTATTTTTTGTCTAAATTATATTTAAAAAATTTTTCTCATAAAAATTTTCTAAAAGTTTAATTCTTCAAAAATTTATATTTTGCTTATGAAATATGTACGTAGAATTTTTTGTGCAATTATAAGTGATATAGGTAAAAAAAATGTATGCACAGATCTCATTTCTCGTATGGGAGAACGTCGAACAGATCTAAGTAGCTAACTGCAATGCTTACACAATAATATAAGCAACATCACAAGAATAGATTTTGTCACAGTTCCTTCTTCAATTAAATGCCATTAATTAATAGTGGACCTGCTTGGAAGACTTGAGACACTTTCAATCCCATTGCATTACTAACAGCTCATGCAACTGGATCTTCAATTTCAAATGAAGTAATACTTGAAATTGATCACATTCTGATTCAATGACATAATCAACTTATACATAAAAACCATTAAGTGTAGCAGAAGAACTAAATAAAGTTATCAAAGAGGTATATGCACCAATGCAGTCTATTAGATTTGAGACACTGTCATCAAATAAAAAAAAAAACTTATGTTTTGAAAATGGTGGGAAACGTGGTGACTACCTGAAAAGAACATACGCCTATTTAATGACGATAAAAACCTACTAGTAATGAATCCGAACGGGCCTTTTATTTGATAGGACAGTTTGTAACAAAAATAAGAAGCCGTTTCATCAATGAAACGCTAGAGAAGATGTGTTTTTATAAGCTTATTTACAGAAACACTAAAATTGAAGAAATGCTTTTAAAAAATTTTTTTTTTTATTTTTATTCGTTTTTTATGATGAACTAATTTTTTTATTTGTTTCTTATTAACTAATTTTTTTATTTTTTTTATGATGAGTTAATTTTTTTGTTTCATTAAAATAATATTAAATCAATTTTTAATTATATTTTCAATTTTATTATGTAATTTCAACTATGCTAATATGTAAGTACTTTTAATAAATAGTCCAGTCCTAATCTCGGGACCAATCCGGGAATTTGGATAATGTAATTTCGAAATCCTGGGATTTTAAATATGACACGGAATTGCAAACACTAGATTATATTTCTTACGTAAATACTGTTGCTTAATATATCTAATTATAAAATGTCTATTTTTATTTTAAAGGTAATATTTTTGTTTTGTTTACTATTTTGTCGATATTATAAGCTACTAAATGGCCAAAAAATAAAGTTTTGCACTTCGAATTTTATTTGCATTTTTTAATGCTTCATTTTTTATACTTTTATACAAGTAGATTAGTTTATAACGTCAATGTTAATTATAAATCAAAATATGAAAAATTCTCTAGAGGGGCGGCCCATTAGGTCTTTGCACGCGGGCGGTCAACACCCTAGGATCGGCTCTGAGTGCATATTTTATAAATTACAATTTAATATATATTGTATATACATTAAATAACTTAAATAAATGTATGGGGTAGAGGGATAATATGACCATGAATTCAAATGGCTGAGGCTTGATATGTTTTTAATTGTCAAGGAGTTTTGATGTACTGATTTATAAGCTGCAATATTTAAAGATGATTTAAGTTTTTATATTTTGAAAGTTTTAATTAAAATTTAGTTTTTTCCTAATAAATGAATACTCTTAAAAATATTTGTCGATACTTACGTACTAACCCCTCCCACCGATTTATTACCAAAGAATAATTGCCAAAAATTTTTCGAATCGTTTAAACCCATTTCGTACCATGCCATCTATGGAAAATGCTAAAATGTTTGCCAAAGTTGGCATGCAGTTAATGCTAAGTACCAATTTTAATCTCCTAAATGATGGGATAAAAAATAAATATTATAATGCAGAAATCGAACAGCTTTTGTACACTTATGCTCAATATTTATATTTTTCTTTTAAATTACTTATTATTTTCAGTTAAAGTGACAAATCTATTCATTTATATTTCTATTAGGGATAATAATTTTTTTCTTATCATTAACTGCACTAGTAGATAAATATCAGTAAGATCTCAGAGAAAAATAGACGAATCTTTCACTATTTCAATTGAATTTAGGTGCGGCTTTAAAATCAGGCTTTTAAAGATAAAAGGGGAAACCCAGTGTTTTATAAAAGCTTTGTAATTTAATATGTGAAGCCTTTGTGTTAATTAATCAAATAATCAATACTCATAGAATTTTCGTAAATCATTAAAAAAAGATGAAGTCTAAAATTAATTCAATTTCGAATTTATAAGACGATGTTTAGAAATTTTGGAACAATTTGATTTATATCTTAGAATTACAATTGTGCAAACACAAAACAAAAATTTTCTAAAAGACCTTAATGTAAATTTGCATAATCTAACTCTAAGCACATGATCTATATTTATATACTCCTTAATTTTGATATAACATTATGCTCTTGTTTTAATTCTTCTCTAGGAAAATATTTGAAAAATAATGAAATAATTTTAAATCTGTTTCTATAACGTGGTAGAGAATATTTTCTCAGGAAAGTTATTGTAATAACATAATATAATATTTTCAAAAGTTTTCCTACACAATAGACGATTCTAGATGTTAGCATTCTTCTAAATAATTTCAACATTTCGTTAACTTTTGTTTTCAAATCTCAAAAAGGATTTTACTTTGTGGTAAATTTTCTCATTAAAAATGAACACTGCTAATTTGTTTTAATTCAATTGAACTCATTTCAAAGAAGTTGGGAATCTGTTTATCTGGATAATTGCGCTAGTAAATTCTGAATGAGTTCATTGATTATTGCCTTCTCATTCAATAAGTGACATAATTAATTAGACAAGACAAAGGAAAAGATGATCGTTACAACTGACACTGTCATGAACATTTATATCGCAATTTTCAAAATTTTTTTCATTAGTTAATTTATACGCCAGACTTTTAAGGGGTTATAGAGTAATCAATTGAGGAATTTATTTGTTTTTTTATTATTTGTTAAACACGAGATAAAATAAAAGTTTGGCAGTACATACAAACTGTTTTACAAATTTCCAATTGATTTCATTGCTTCAGATCTTGAATGTAATTGGAGTGTTTCGTTGGAATAATGATCTTTTAAGTAATTGTTTAATTTATTAAAAATAATCCAACAAGTTATTTGTATTGAAAAATGATTAATCAAGTAATCCATGAAGAAATTTGCGAGATTTAAATATAGCTCTCTGTATTGTAAAATTTTTATCTAAATTTATGAGCTGACAATTCGACATTTTTTATCTAAATGTACTGTGTGACAAATTAGATACGTATTTATATACACTTAACAAAAAGATTGCTTAAAGAATTACGTGATGTATGAAATAATAAAAAGAAACGTAGAATAAGGTTCTCACCCAAATTATTTTATTCTCTTCTTTCATCTAACCAATATTTACAAACAAAATGGTAAATATTCTTTACAGTTGTATATATATATATAATCATGTACAAAGGATTTCTTTGAAAAGAAATGAAAAAAAAAAGAGTACTCATTTCTACAGAACTAATGAAATGAAGTTACTATTAACATATCCAGAAACAGAGGAATATTAAAACGACTGTTGTATTATCATCGCAAATTATGTAATTTAAATACATTTACTTAATAATGTACATGTCCAATTGACTTGATGTAATGGCCATGGTCATGGAGATCAAGACCATGGTGAAGTCCATATCCGTGTCCATGAAGGTTAAGACCGTGATCATCATAGTGATGTCCGAGGTCCAAAGTGACATGTTTCACAATGGGAATCTTCTTGACAATGCTGACGTGTTTAACAACAGGTACGTGCTTTACTACAGGAACATGTTTTACAACAGCTACGTGTTTCACAACGGGAACGTGCTTAACGACAGGAACTTTCTTAACTACGGATACATGTTTGACGACTGGGTAAATAACTTTATGATGATGCCCGTAATCTTCATGATGATGCCCGTAATCTTCTAATCCGTGGTGATGATAATCCTTGATTATTCCTCCAAGAGAAACAGTAGCAAAAGTTGCTACGCAGACGAAGAACAACTGCAACAAAGCATATTATAGTTATTGAGGGAGAAAAAATACGATTTGCCAATGCCAATATATTGGAAAATTTCGTTAAATTATTCCTTCAAAATCTTAATTATAGTTTGAAGAAATATTTTAGACATATTATCATTAGTAATTTTGAATGAAATCTTTCCCTCCTGCTAAGATTCTTCTCTTTTCACATTCAAAATTTCCAAGCAAGGAAACTTTCATATTCAAGCTATTTAAAGTTAGGTTTCAACAGAATTCCATTTATTGGATATTTATTCTTATTTACTCCATCACACATTACAATACATAGCTTCTCCCCAAAGAAAGCATTTTATGCCATATGCAAGAGTATCAATATTAAAAGATAGAAAAGTTTGGAAGTATCCAGAATTTAAAGCATAAACAAGTTTTGTTTCTAAGTTAAATTGGACCTTCTTATTAAATATTGTAATTTAAGTGAAAGTATTCGATAAAATGACCTTAAATTGTGCTTCAGTAATAAATTAGCTCTAAATTTTTAATGTTTTCTTTTATATAACTAAAAGAAGACTAGTTATATATTTAATGAGCTCACAAAATTCCCCATGAAACTTGATATGTATTTTTTAAATATTAAACTTTTGTTTTAAAGTTTTAAAATTTACTTTTATACACTTCTCATCAATCGATGAAACTAATTGAAACTGTTTATTAATTTTTTCTGTGTTTCAATTAAATATTTAATTCTCACATTGTCTTAACTTTTTCAAATTTAACTGAGAAGAAAAAGTAACCTTTGAGAAAAAGTATTTTTAAATTTCTGTATCCTTAAAACTTATGTATTTTTCGTATTAAAAGCAAAGCAGTATTTATGATTAAACCGATTATTAAAATTTATATATATATATATATATATATATATATATATATATATATACATATAGTAATTCATTTTTTGAAAATGGGGGGGGGGGCAAATTTTGAGTTTTTCAAAACATTTTTCTATCTTGAAAGGCTCAACCATGCGAATTTTGAAAAATATTAATGTATCCAATCTACAAGTCATTAAAAATTTTTGAACTTTGTTGAATATATTACTTTTATTTTCTAGTCCATTATGATCAAATGGAACTCAATTATAATTTTAAATTAATTATTTAAATTATTGTTGAAAACTTGCTCTTTTTAATAAAAGTAACATTATAAAAATATTTTTTTAGAATATTGCATTAATTGCGTAACATTTGCTTATGAACAGCTTTATAATTATTAATATAATATAAAATTTTCTGAGCTTTGAAATTTTAAGGTTGATATTTGAAACTAGAAAATAATTTTTGGAGTTTCATTTCTATATTAAGAAATTTCCATTTTCAGCGATTTCTTCTTAAATTCCGCGTTCTTTTGTGGCTTTTCCCCTACTTTCAGTTTTAGTTATACTTATACTTGAATGTAATGCACTTTAAAATGTTTATTTTCTGAAAAAGAAATATTTTGCAGTTCATTGAGAAACCCAAGGTTATTAATTTGCCTCGCCCCACCAGATGATATGACACTTTCTAACAGTTATCCATTCGGCTTTTCAGACTTACCGAATGTAACGAGAAAATATCTACTCTGAAAATTTAAAAGGTTATTAAAGAAAGTTATTACTTACTTGTTTTTTTTCCAAAACTCAATGATGGATAGTTGAAAAGGTATGCAATAATTAATAAAAATATACCTTAAGTAGGACAATTATATTGATTATAATCTAATAGACACTATGCTATTTTCTTTATTTTATGTTGTTGTTATTGTTTATAGAAACTAAAGCATAGTTTTCTCTCGACTTACTTTGAAGAACGAATCAAGAAACTTAAATTTAATACCCTCGAAGAATTAATAACTATAAAAGAAATGTAGCTGAAAATAAATTAAACATAGTTTTTGAAATATCTTTTCATGTATTCAATATATCGTTCGAGTAAAATAAAGTTTGAGTCACAAATCAGTTGTTGAATGTTCAGAAAATAAATAAATAGAATCTCTGTTTTTTTTATATAAATAATTCAATCCATTCGGTCGAATATTAAACATATGAAATTCATGTCTTTGATATATTATTTTCTATATGCGAATATTAATGTTTGCATTGATAATCATATTTATGGGATTATAAGAAGTCCAATATAAAATATTGTCAGATTTGTGTGTGTGTAAAATTAATCTCGTAAAAATTTTAAATTTACTATAGATTTTAGTTAAAGAAATATGTTGAAACTAAATTCTAACTATGAAGTTATGCGTTTGGATGTTAAGCAGTGAATGACTGTTTTTTTATTTGAGCTATCTGAAGAAACGTAGAAACAAAATATGTTTGCTACAATACTGTATTGGAGTACTACAATTTTAACTGTACAAAATTCTTTACTGTTGTCATGTGGAATATAAAGTAACGGGTAAAATAGTTTTAAATGGGAAATAGGTTAAATAATTTATCTTCATACAGACCTAGAATTGTAAAAGATTGAAACATAAATTTTACAATTATATGTACTCTGTGTTCTTAGATTTAAAATACAAATAACAAAATTTTTAACGTAGCGAATACTTTAACAAAACATAAACTCATATACAGCTGAAAGAGACAATTATTTTACAGAATCTCAATAAATTTAATTAAAATTTAAATTCGATGTCCTTTTATAATATTTAAATTTTTAAAAATTCAATCAATCAATAAAATACTTGTATTTCAAATTAATTTTAAAAATAAAATCCAATCCATTTAAAAAGGCTCTTTATGAAATTAATTAAATAAAAAAATATCTATCAATATTAATATGTATTGAATTGGTCAACTATTTTTATTAAAAAATTGCAATGAAAAGTTCCAATGAAATGCTCAGTGAAGTAAAAAGTTGTACTCACTACAGAATTCATGATGTATGTAGAGAAGTCCTGGAGAAAGCTCCTGTGATGCCGAATGTGGTGTTCCTTTCCTTTATATACACGAGACTGGACATGCGTAACGCTTACCAATGAGGCTTGGGTGACGCATTTTTGTAAATCATATTTATCGAGAGGGTGTCCTTTAGCCATGGGCATATTCAAAAGATCTCTTCCGTATGATCCATTTAAAGCAAGTGAAAGTGGATGGGCTGGGTCCAGTTGTAAATTAGCCACAGGTCTTTTGCCCTACATCTTCCATTAAGCGAGATAAAAATCAAGACCAAAGAAGAAAACGCATAAATACTTTCTAAAAAAGAAAAAAAAAATACATCCTCTGAGATCATTAGCTGAGAGTAACCCAAATGTTTTTATTATTATTATTTAAATGAAAGATAGATTTTTCCCTGGCTTTCTTTCTTATTGAAAGTATTTACCGATTAGTGATAAAAGGAGAATTGAATGTTTTATGTGAGTGTTTCGACACTTTGAACGAGATAATATTTTTGAACATAGGTGTTCATGCGTTTATTGTTCAAGAGATAAATCAGAGAGGTCACATTGAATGGTTTGTAAGATATTATTTATTATGCAAACTTCTTTGTTTTTTAAATCCTTTATTCAAATGAGATTCATTGTATCGTATAAAATATATATTTTTTAAAATTGAAAACTATTGTTAAGATTAATTTAACACGAAATCTGAAGTTAATACAATGGGCTCTGTTAAGTGTTGAAAGAATAGAGCGGATAAAATCCGAAAGCACTGAAAAAAAAAAGAAATATTTTAGCAACACAAAGTAGAAATAAGTAAATGAATTGAAAAAAATGTGTGTGTTAATTTATTAATTGAGTACAGAATACAATGAAAATCTTTCTACTGCTCTAGTGAAATTTCGCAGAGGTATAGAAATGACAGTACACAATATAGTTTACTGTAAATATATATATTAAAGCCACTACTCTGAATAAATTAATCTATAATGATGTGTATTAGATTATACTTTTATTCAAACTCTAGTAGAGCTAAGATGTTTTGTTTTTAAATTGAAAATTTAATTGTAAAATTAGTTTTTTAAAAAAGCATTGCTGATGTAGCTAATTTGATATCTAATTATTACAAAGCCCTATTGGTCGTCGAGTCGATTGTTTGTGTCGAGTCGTTGATTTGGAAGGTTCTCGTTGGAGAAATGGAGGGCCAATTCAAGTGTCGTACTCATCTCTAGACTGAGATTCAAAATTACCCTCGCGCAGCTTCAATGTACGACCGACGTTGATAAAGAATAAATTTTCATCTTACTTTTATCTGTATGTTCAGATTCAATAGATATTGTGGATTAGTATTTCTGGTATCATCTGAGAAGTCACACTGTAATTTTTTTTTAACTGAAAAAAATTACATAATTATTTTTTCAAACAAGCACAACTTATGTAATTAACATATAGCTCAAGTTCTATTAGTCTGGTTATGTCTTTAAATATTCCAAGGTACATAAATCCCATTGAAATGCTCTTGAACGATTGAAGCAGGAATGTATGTTGCATTAAAAATGATAATCCAGGCAATATATTTAAATTATAATATTTTACTGATTATCAGTTTTTTATTAACATCGCATTAATTTTTACCCGGCAATTTCAACTTTTAAAAGTATTTCTTAAGAATTTGTTCGTAATAGTTTGATAAGCGTCTAACGTTTTGAACTTGATCTAAAAAATAATTCTGTTTTATTTCGTGAGCCATGGTAGAGCTTAAATGACCGGAAATTGGCAATATCCAATTGATTAGCATGTATGAGTACTGAGTATACCACGAAATCATTCTATCGAACGGTGTGAATTGCCGCTCATTGAACGGAACTCGAGGGATGTTGTGTGCAAGTTCCAAGAGTCAACGTAAGTATTGCTTTTTAGATGTAACCACACTCAAAAGTAAAGGGTCAACCAGCAATAGATTTCCTAGAGGTGGATTGATTGTTTACTGGACACCTGTTGGGACACCACACGAAGTAATTTTGAGCCAGACACGAGGACTAAATTCCATTCACCAAATTTCTGTGGATTTCGAGTCTCGAAAGATTTTAATACGGTGGCATCACGACTCGAACTTAGATTCGACATAAAAACGCTGGTTAGCGATCATACAATTGGGATCACCAAAAAGTAGACAATAATAATAATGTATCAATTTATCTTAAATTGAAAATTCTTTGTTGGGCCTAGAAATTTCTTAAATACTCTTAATGTAGCTTTTATTATGTTATCGATCTTCAAAACAAGATTAATTTTATTATTCAGAGACGTATAATAAAAGTATTTCAATATAACGAAGGCATTTTTAATTCAATACAGATTGAATAATGTTTGACCATATAAATGCATCATCATTCAGAGTTACAATCGAAATAAAAGCTCTCATGGTTTAAATTCTGAAGTGACTTTGAAAATTTCTCTGTTTTCTTAAGAAAAAAAAATATTTATTTGTTCTTTTAACAATTCATAATTTCTTTTAGCATTGAGATAAAACACACACACACACACACACACACACACACACACACACACACACACACACACACACACACACACACACACACACACACACACACACACACACACACACAACACACACACACACACACACACACACAATTTTTGTTTCCCCGTTGAAAGAATTTCGAAATGAAAAAATTCACAGATTATATTCTTCTCAGAATTGTGATGAACTGGTATTTAAAAAAAAAATTACGTTACTGGTAGCGGAACAAAAATGCATTAAATTTGACTGGCGAATTGAGTTTTATAGATCACATAATCATCTTTGCTTCGATTCATTCACCATGACCACTGTAATTTTTCTTCTCATATTTACTTAACTTTACATCACTTAAAGATATTCAAATATGTATTCTATTGCGCTGGGGAGCGGGAATAAAATTTGTATATTAATTGTCTTAAATGGAATTTGTTTTGTTTATAAGTACAGGATTTCCTTACAAGGGTGCTATTTCAAAAAGCATCCTTTGAAAAATAAGGCTGCTATTTCAAAATTTCTTTTTTTTAATAATTATCTCACACAGTGTGTCCACTAACGTCCGCTGTCACCCCAATAATTTATGAACTGCAAGAGTCACAGTGGGGTCTAGGTAAAGTAAAATTGCCATGCTCTAAAAAAGAAAAAAAAAAAAACTTACAGCACCACCTGGTGGATAGATTTGGAAGCGTTTCTACCTCAAAAATAGTGCGAGATACATGAAAAATATCAATTCCAATGTTGTTCAACATCATCTATTGAGTAAAAGAAGACATCTTTTGCAAAGTTGTGTGTAACGGGTTCTATTCTATTTAATACTAATCCTCTAGGAAAGATATTCTTTAGCAGTGATATTAGTTTAAAAACCACTTTCCATGGAGATGACTTGTTTTATCCTCCTCGGTTCCCTTGTATCACATGTGATACAAAAGTTTCATAATATTTGTGAAGGCTGAACAGCAAAAAAAAAAAAAACAAAAAAAAAATTGGGACCGGTTGAATCTCATGAGATACAAAGTGAAATACCTCATATTGTTTCCTCCTTTAGTCAACACATGGCAGTACCTGTCTATGATAGCGATTTCTAGTAGCGTCTCTAAATCGAAACAAGATGTGTGCACGTCGTCGAAATAAGTATTTTTTTCTTATTTATATACACATATTTTAAACTATTTTTAAAGTATTCATTTTCTTTGTATATGTACTTTTTACTAGTTAACAGCAAAGAAAATAAATTTTTAGAGAAATATTGTGATACAATGGGAACCAATCACTTATGAACATACATTTTAAGGGATTTGTTTTAATGTTTAGTTATATTTTGGGGTATTTGAAGATTGATAGAATTATTTCTTGAGTTAAAAACTTTAGCTGAGGTGTGTGAATGATGAGCCCCCTCCGAAACGCTGAGTTACGACTTGCATTTCATTCCACATCAAGTAACTCATAGCAAAGAAGCTGGGCACATGCCTGAAATGGTTGGGGATAGGACTCATCTAAGTAGGTGCAGGAATGAGAAGTTCTCAGCCTTAACAACTGAGAAATGTACAGACTGCCAGGCTTCTCTATGCTTCCCAAATACTAGAAATGGTTTCAAGACATTTCACGAAAATAAAAAAAATAATGTTATTGTAATAACACTACTAATATGTATCTAAAACGCTAATCAAACTTAATTTTCATGTTGAATTTATGAATTGTATGTATTGAGTGATTAAAAACGAAGATTAAATTAATTGTTTCAATCTTGCTTAGTCCTTAAAAAAAATCTGATTGTAGTGTCTTGTTCCTGATGTATCACATGTGATACATCCCCTAGCTTCTATAAATTAACAAAAATATATTGCACTTTTCTACATCCTCTACATTTTATTTTTGTCTCGGGTTTAAGAAGATTATGCAAATACAACCTCTATTTAAATGCTAGTCGTTGAGTAGGCGAGGTAATGGTTAAGAGTTGATCTTAAGTTGAAATCCAAGTGTTAGCTACTGGTGGTCGTATATCGTAAGATTAATAACAGAAGAGAATCCACCGGAATAGTGTAAAACATCCAAATTGCAGTTGAACGAGCTAGCCGGCTGCAGGCCGGATTATACAAGAAATTTAAGCCAGATAAGTCATCATCAACCTTACATCAGCCCAATGGCTGAATGATAGTGTATTGCACTTCCGGGGTTCAAATCCCGGGCTAGGCAAGGTCAGCTTAGCTTTTAATTCCTTCAGTGGGTCAATAAATGAGTGCCAAGCTTGCTTGGGAACTGAACACTGGGGGTTTCGCGTCAAACTGACCAAAACATCTGCACATGCACCCCAGCTCTTAGGGTCACGTAACTGAGATAGGCACAGTGGGCCTTGACCCTCATGGGCTGTTGCGCCACTGAGTTCAGTTAAGTACCTTACATAATTTAGCCATCTAAATTCGAGATAAGATTTCTCATTGCTCCTTAGGTTTAGCTATTAAAGTGTTAAAAGTTGAATAAAATTAATTATCATAATATCATGTCTGCTTCTTCCTTGAACCCTCTCACATCCGCGACCTCCGAGTCTCGACAAAGTATTGTTAAAAATAGAAGGCATAAAATGATATTTATTTGGTTCGAAACTTCCAAAATTGGAATGTGACATAACGGGGAAAAAAGAGGAAATGTCACACTTGGGATGTTCTGACTGGTGCAACTTCATTATGAACTGCTTGAGACGGATGAAGCATGTTTTGCAGATAAGCAAAACATCCCTTACTGGTCGCTGGAAAATCCAAGTTAAACATCAAGTTCGCTGGTTGATAAACGTTTGGTGCGGATTGTACAAAAATGGACTGATTGTTCTGGTATGTAACGAAGACCCAATAACTTGATCCCGATACTAATTAGTACTGAAGGATGTACTATCAGAGTTTATTGAGGAATTGCCTTTAAGTGACCTCAGGGCATGCATGGCGCCTCACCGTACAAGGTATCTCGTGTCACATTCGAGAAACATTCCAGCAACAAGTCACAAGGTATGGTAGTTGCTTTGAATGGCTTCTTCCTGTCAGGATATATGAAAAAAAGACAACATTGCAGGAATTGATACTAAGATACTTGTGCCAGCGTGTCTCGTGCTATGTTGTAAAAAGTGCAGCGAGAAATGCAAACTCGTGTCCAGATGAGTATCATTGATGAAAAACGTCATTTTGAGCATGGCAGATAGCCTCGTTTCCAGAAAGTGCAGTTTTTTTTCAAAGTGATCAAACACATGTGGGTTTTGTGCTTTTCATTTATATAGTTTTTGTACGCAAAATGTTTTTTGTAGTAAATGAATGATGCTGAACAATATTGTAATTAACATTTTTCATGTATCTCGTACTTTTTTTGAAATAAGAAAACTTTCAAATTCATTCGCCAGAGGTGGCGCTGTAAGCAGTTTTTTTTTGTGTAGCGCATGGCAACTTTATTATACACTGCTGGCCATCGTAAATGCAACACCCAGAAGGAAGCACGCAAATAACATGAAATTTACAACATGCATTAGCGGAGGTGAGATATGCAAATGATTAGAATTTCAGCGCAGACACACATCACGCACACCTGTGGCGCCACCTCAAAGCGCTATTTAAGGCTTGGAGATTTCGACGATTTCAAGTTCGGCAATTGCGCTCTTCTTATTTTTTTTTCCAAAAACGATCAGTTTTGTCTCGTAGAAAACAGCGATCAGCTTTTAATCAAGTATCCGAATTCGACAGAAGAAGGATAGTGGTCTACAGAGATTGAGGATTACCTTTCAGGGAAATCGGTAGTCGTGTTGGACGAAACCAAACAACTGTAATGCGGATATGTGACCGTTGGATGAAGGAGGGTACGACGGACCGACGTGGTTGATCGCATCCACCTCAGTGCACCACTTCACGTGAGGACAGGAAAATTGTGCGCATGGCAGTGAAGGATCACTCAGTCACATCACGAACCGTAGCACAGCATCATTCCGTGTCTGCGCGTACCATCTGACGAGTCACGCATCTGTCTGCAACACCACGATGGTCGGATTCGAGTCTGGAGACACCGTGTAGAGAGGATGCTAAACAGCTGCGTTGTGCACCGCCCCACTGGTCCTGCACCGGGAATTGTGGTATGGGGTGGTATTGGATATCACCCTCGCACTCCTCTAGTACGCATTGCCGGTACTTTAAGCAGCCAGCGCTACATCTCCGAGGTGTTGGAGCCAGTTGTCTTTCCTTACCTTCAGGGCTTGACCACAGCCATATTTCAACAGGATAATGCGCGACCACACATGGCACGCATTGTCCAAAGGTTCTTCGTCAATCGCCAGATTGAATTGCTTCCCTGGCTGGCTCGCTGTCCAGATCTTTCGCCAATAGAAAACGTGGTCCATGGTTGCTCAACGATTGACCCAGATTACACCCCCAGCTGCCACACCATATCAACTTTGGCAACGTGTGGAAGCTTCTTGGTCTGCTGTACCCCAAGAACACATCCAAAGTCTCTTTGAATCAATGCCTAGGCGTGTGGTAGTGGTGATCTCTCTCTCTCTCCAACACTCTGGCTACTGATTCTGGCAGGAACCACTCTTCACAGAAGTCTATAAATTTAATCATTTGATACTTGGTCAACATGTTATCTACATAATAATTTTTGTTGTGCTATCTCTTGTCTTTCTTGGTGTTGCATTTACGGTGGCCAGCAGTGTACTTAGACCCCACTTTTATGACTCTAGGTCTTGTCGTTCATAAATTATTGGGGTGACAACGGATATTAGTGGGCACACTGCATATAATATAAAATTACATAAAAAGTGTCACTTAAAAGCAGTAGAGAGTTTCACACAGTTAAATACTTTGATTTAGCGCGCGCGCGCGCGTTTAAAAGATAAAACAATGAATGTCATTCCATGCCTCGCAACTCAAGCATTCGTTAAAATTATAATATCTATTAATTAATAATTATTACGACAATCCTTCATTTCCATTGCCATTATATTCTCTCTCAAGTACTTTAACAGTGTCTAAATTCCTCATTTGAAACGAGACATTTTTATTTATTAATAAAAATCAAGCGTGAATCTTTTTATTAAACATCTCTTCATCGCGAATTATAAATAAAATAACTTTAACTAACAATTCTACTAAGACTAGTTAAATCTGTTTATTGGATCTTATAATGCAGTCTCTTAAATTTATTTTTGTACTAGGGGGGATTTCTAGTAGGAATGTTTTTTTTTCAACTTGTAAATATCTGATCACGATAGCCGAATCTAATCATTGCTTATTTGAGTTCCATCAAAGACTCCCACTGATGCAAGTGGGTATGGAGGGGAAAGTTTGGGCTCAGTGTTGTCTTCTAATTTGGACGGAGCTCCAAATTATGAGGCTCCTCCCCAACAGTCCTTCATTGCTTCAGAGTGCGATTTTAATAAATAATTAATTCTCCTACACATGTGCAACTTTTGGATTTCGAATGTTAACGCGAGATAAATTCCTATTGTTTGAAAATATGTTGCAGCTCCATGGGATTCATTGAAATGTGCATCCTCTACAGATAAAATGTCGACTTATGGTGTCACTGCAACAGAGATGATGTTGCCTTGCGTGAAGGGGACTTTGGAGAGTGATCACTTGAGAGCCCGCCACTTGATCGAGGTTCAAAAGGATCCTCGCTTATTTTCAAAAGGTTCACAATCAAACAATCAAGTGGATTCTTTTATGGGAATAAAACATTATAGATTACAAATAAATGTTTTATCAAGTGTTAATTTTTTTTTTAGAATGAGTATCTTGCAGGAGTATTCATAATATTTACTGAAATATTCATCGTAAAATATAAACTCTTTAAGCAGTAAAATAAACTAAATCTCAAGCAAATTTTGGGTTGTTTTTGCATTTTTAAAAGTTTTACGTTCTTTTTAAATTTCTGTATTTCGGTAAAGTTTCAAATTGCTGTCACAATAAAAATTTTGTCAGAAAATTACCTACGGCAGCAATTTAAAAAAATATTACTCTTTGAGTGAAAGACTTAATTTTTTATGCTTCTGTATTGTTTCGATTTTTTTGATTGATTGCTAATAAACATCGCAATCGGAAGCTACACGCCTGTGTAGCTTCTGTGACGACAAATTTGAACATCGCTGAAGAGAAGAAGGCAACGCCCGAGTAGGCACCCCGTTCTCCACATTTCAATGCCACGTCAGCGAGAGACCTCCATTGTTCATCAGCCTCTCTACACGGCGGGTCTCTCACGGCACTTGGACTTGAATCTACGACTCGACAGAAACTGCGATTTCACGACCATCACTATCGCGGTCATATTATTTTGTTATTGGATTATAAGAAACCTACTGTGTAATTTTTTTATTCTAACATGTAATATTAAACGACTGTTTTGCAAAAAACTTTAATTTTACTTCTTTTTCTGAAAATAAATTGATTTTTATTTGGAAGCAGAATTTAATATAATCCTTCCATTTTTTTATATATATAGAATTGTTCACCCTCTCCTTAAGTTCCTTATTTACTCATTAGCCATTGTTTGTTTATTTACATTTTACTGTCCACCGAAAAAATCTGTTGACTGAAATCAGTGCCGTGTACTCTAATAGCGAGGGAAATTGGGAAGTTTTCTTCTCAAACTCGGAGGAATTCCTTAGGGAATAAGACCTATTTGGTTGCCAGAAACGATTCTTGGTTGCTAGGACACCGAGTCTTACGAGAGATGTTTTGATTTTGTGTTTAAAAAACAATTTTTTTGTCTCGGAAGGTATTTTTGTCTGATAAGCAGTTTTTGCTTATAAATTCAAAAATGGAACACAATCCTTACATGGAATAATTTTTAAAGAATACTTTTTAGGGAAACTTATAAGTATGGAAAAATAATTATATTGTAGAATTTTTTTAAATGTCTAGGTAAAAATGTTACAATTTTGAAAATTAAAAAAAAAAAAAAAAAATGGAACTTTTTAGGGGCTTTTCCCCCTCCGAAAAATAAAATGGTAAAAGGAAGATAAAAGAAAAATTATAAGATTAAAAGTTTACGTATTTTCTTTTAAAGTAAAAAAAAAAGTGCTACTTTGCAAGTGGCGAAATAAATTTTCTGAGTCGGCTTTTTAAATTCCTTTTTTTTAAAAACAAATGACATTTACGGATACACGAGAATCTGTATTTTTTAAAGAATCATTATATTCTTTATAAAATGATTTTAGTACACAAATACAGGATGTCCTGAAACTTACAGATAATCGTGCACTAGGTGAAAGGTGGGGTCATACCTGTTCTGGAAAAAATATTTTAAAAAATTACCCTACGCTTGGTTAAGTGAGGATGAGCCCATTTCCGAAAATGTCGAAAATTGACACCCTCCATCCCATCATTAGCTACTGTGACCACAAATTTTCCAATTTTACTGATGAATTTTTTCACTAACGTCATCTAACATAGACGACGCAGTCACAAGTCGGACAAAACTGTTTGCGCAGTTAGTTAAAATTAACTTTGCTTGTATGTGTCGGGGTTTGAGAAAAAGATGTCACCTAACATTGACTCTCCATCAAAAGAAAACTATCACACACAGCCCGGACAAGTTTCTCAAAAGTTGGACCATTTAGTTGAAATTTTAAAATGATACAAAAATTGTTCTTTCCTATGTATAACAATCCTACAAATTTTTATTTTTATTTTCAGAACATCTTCATTTTAAAAACACCTCTGCTAATATCTTCCATCGTATTAAGTATAGCGACCCCAAATTGCCCAATTTCACTATGGTTTCTATAGCTCAAATGATCTTTAATAGTCGTATTATTAATCACAGTCACAAATTGAGCTATAGATTAAAAATATTTACAATGATTTCTTTTGTCTGTTAATTTCCTCTATTAACCAATTTAGAGACCGTCAACTTAATACCTAAGTGTGGAATTAGTCTTGACCCAAAGCCAATATTCCATAGTTTAAAAAATTCATCATCTAATTTTCTAAAACTTGAACTTTATTCATTTCTAGAATTGGATAATTATGGATACTATGATGATGGCTCGAAATTAATCTGTTGGAACTAACAAGCAGAATAATGAAGCGAATGTAATATAAATATCAAACAACCCCATTTTAGTTTCAGTTACGCAAAAGGATTTGAAATGTGATTCAACGTGATATAGTGGGCTCCATGAATCTTAGGGGGAGTTGAGTGGTCGTGTTATTGCTGCCGAGGAGTGGGTTCCAAATCTTGGACCCCTGTACAGAGGGGCTGATAAATGCTAAATCTGTCAACGCTAAAAATCTTGCGTGCTGTGGAAGTTTCGAAGGGGATATTGTCCTTGTCACTTGACCGAGTTTCAGCTTTCGCTATCAGCGACCATTAACCGTCGTGCAGCTTCGCTGGTCTTCGATCTATTCGTCACTTTACCTACAAAGTAAGACCTTGAAAAAATTACGGAATATTCAAAGAAATGAGCCAAATATCTTACAGTTTTAATGAAAATTTAAGTTAGATTTTTTCTTTAAGATTTAGGTAATACTATTAAAAATATAAGAGATAAATTTTGATGAGAAAATACAGTATATATTCAGCTTGCGTTTTGCGAATTTGAAAGGCAATAGTTAGTACTCGAAATTTCTTTTTTTTATATTCTGTTTTAAAATATTCATTTTATCTAAGAAAAAATAATCTACAGAAAGAAAGTGAATAAAATATGCACACACAAAACCCTCTTTATGATATTAATTATTTTCTAACCAAATGCAATAAACGCAAAATTTATTATTTAAAGCGGTAGTTTGCAATTTGTTCCACAGAGCCGTGCGGTTCCACGAGTCACAATTAAAAAATCGAAAAAAAAACAACATATAAACATGCTTATACAAAATAGATTCATGTTCTGTAAGATGTTTTTATACCCACAAGAATTTAAAGCTCATCCCAGTCATTAAGAAACTGAAAATTTTATTTTTACATAAAAGCTTTATATTGCAATACTTTTAAAAACTTTTATTATGAGGTAATGAAGGAATATTAAAACATTGTGTGTGTGTGCATTACCTACTAGATTGGGAATACTTTATTGTTTACCATTTCGGGCTAAACAAGATATTTTTATACTCGTTAGTACAATGTCTTGCAGAACTTAGCTTACTATCATAAAATACACCTTTTTGTATTTGTGGAAAAAACACTTATAGTAAAAGTAAGGGATCAACTTGTCGAAATATCAATAGATTCGATGTTAAAAATATAAATTTAAGCAAGGAAAGCTCCTAAATTGTTTGTTGCCAATTCATTCGAAATACACAGTATTTTTCACACAACTATAAACATTTTTGTGCCTTTCGGAAAAACGTATGTAACTGAAAAATATTTCGCAACGTGAGTGGATACAAAAACGAAGTATAGAAACAAATCGTGTTCACAGTACGTAATGCGACCTTAGATAATCTCAATAGACTTATAATTCAACTGTTTGTGTGAATGAATTCCAGCACACAGTTCCACTTTCCAGTTTCTAAGCATATTGCATGGGTAGGTGACACTACTTGGATTACAGATTAATATTATTAATGAGTAAATTATATTAAAAATAGATTACAATTTTTTAAATAATAAATGTCACAATTTTTTATAATTGCCTTTACATAAAGTACCTATAACACACACATGTTGATATACTATAAATATTATTTTATCCTTTTAAGTGTATGCGTGGAATGGGGTTCCACAAAACTATTTTCTAGTTCAGTGGATTCCACGAAAACACCTTCTATTCTAGGGGTTTCGTGAGTTGAAAATGTTTGAAGACCACTGGGATAGAGGAACCCAACACAAATGGGCTACATCTCGTAGCTTCCTTTCTATTGAGAGCTTGGACAAACAGGCTTTTGTAAGTCATGAAGCAAGACAGGGAGGGTATAAATTCAAAAAGACTCTCTGAGATAGCTCGCCCGTGTTATATCTCCGTAGTAAGGGGCGAACCACCGGTGCCTTTTTATGGAGGCACAATGGCCCATCTGGATAACTGACCTTCCATACGTCAGTCCTGAGATGTACAGATAGGGTGAGTTCTGCTAATGACCCAACGTTACTGCATCTTTACTTAAAAAATTTCAAGACTCTATTTGAAACGAGGAAATAAAAATTCTGGAAATAGAAAACACGCCAAAAATAAAATTGAGGAAACTCATTAAAATTTTTTTAAAGTATCCGACTGGGTTTGGAGACAATTTTCTAAAATATGACTTAAATAATTATTTAATTGTTATTTATATGTTGGAAAACTGTAAAAATACAGCAAAAAGAATTTTTTTAAAAATTATTTTTCAAAACATTGAGAAATCTGAACCAAAATATTACAAAAATTTGCTCTTTTGCTAACAACTCTAAAAATTAAAATATATTACAAAAACAAATAAAGTTTTTGCAGAAATACAATTCTTAACTGTTTAAGTATGCTGTATACCAAAAAAACTTATGTCTTACAAAAAAATTATTAAATACCGGTGTTCGACATAAAAAAACTCAGAATTTTTTTTCAAAACTTTTTTTTCATATAAAATTACATTAAAAATAACTTAATTGAGAAATTACCCATTAGCTTTTAGCAAAAAGCATTCATTTTACTACAAAGAACAAATTCAAAAATCTCAAAAGAATATTTCAATTACTTTAAGAGATCTCACTGATACTGTGAACCATATAATGTACAAAAATATTCTCCAGGAAATGCAGTTTAAAGTTTATATTTACAATAAAACTCTTTAAAGATTTAGGAAGATATTAAAACTCTCAAGGTTTGTACGTGGTGTCTTCCTGTGTACTCTCATACTTCACTCTTACATTTTTGTAGGGCCTTTCTTTTTTATCACGCTTTTATTTACGAAACAGTTTCTTATGTGGCTTAGAATGCATCGTTGAATCAACAATTGCCGTATTGCCGGAGGTACCAAAAATATCCCTTCATTTCAGGTCTTGGTCCCATTCCTAACTTTTGAAGTAGAGACTAGCAAACCCCAAATTAAAAAGTATTATTGCCCCAAGCGGATAATTTGAAGCTCAACATAGGTCTCTTTCAGGATTTTACTCCACACACACACACACACACACACACACACACACACACACACACACACACACACACACACACACACACACACACACACACACACACACACAACACAACACACACACACACACACACACACATCTTTGCTAAAACTTTAATCGCAGTTTTGAGATTTCCCGGGAAGACATTTTCTTAGGAGATTTTGATCGCAAAGATCCATATGTCTTTTTAATAGAATTAATAGTTGAATTTGGAAAATAAGTTGATTTTTCTTGCAACGTATCTCCAACAATCTCTACTCTCTGGAAATCTCTTTTTTTCTGCCTCACTGATCCTGTTTTTGGCATGAAAACTTTAATGTAATAAAAAAATAACTCTAACTCTTTATAAAAGTACCAATAAAAAGATCTAAAGAGCTCTAATTTTAAACACAACTGATAAACATATAGCAACTCGTTTAAATCAAAACAAACGTTGCAATCAGTTAATTGTTGCCTATTTGAAAGCAAAATATATATCTTAAAACATTTATAAAGTGAAATAAATTTTACTTAACATGAAAATAATTCGTTAAAATATTTTAAATGAAAAAAAAAATTCATATTTTACGGGGGGAAATCAACCGAAATCTCGCATTTCAGGTTTCAGATTTAAATTTCCGGTTTCGAACAAAAATAGACTAAAAACATAAATTTCGGTTTTTTTAATAAAATAATAATTTTCAACGAGTAGGATACATTGGTTTTGAGCTAAAAAAATGTTGAAATCTCTTGAAAGCTAATTGGGACTCGAGATCTGGAGGTTTCCTGGAGGTTGAACATTCATGTTCTTGGTGAATTCCTTGAAAGAACAAGGAAGAGAATTGTGGAAGGAAAAATGCCAAGACAATGAGCCGGCTCATTCTGTCAAGAGGTTTGTTGCCTCCTAGTGTTAGACCATCCATTGGATTCACTGGATCTTCTATTTGCTTCTTCAGGTGAAATCTGCATTAAAATAACAAGATTGGACTGTTGGAAAAGAAGCTGACCCAAGACGGCATTGTTTGAAACCGTGCATGGGGCGTTGTAGGGAATTTTGAAGAGGAGAATCAATAAATATATGTAGAAAATAAAAATAAAATGTTTTACATCAATCTTGTTTTTTTATCGCCCCACCTTGTATTTCATTCCCTTTATTGGTAAATCAAAACAGAGAAAGAAAATTGTTTTATATTACTCTTTTAAAATCTCTTCAGAAAATGTAACGCAATTGAATGCATTTGAATTACCTTTCAAAATAATATTTAATGATGTTATTAACTTTACATATTCTTTAAGTTGAATGCCTTTAAACAAATAATTCATTATTCTAAATATTAAAATGCATATTTAATTATCAAATCGAAAAAATTTCGAAGTTTTTTTTAAATTAAAAAAAAAAGGTATTGTCTTTCATTTTAATTTCTTTAATATTAAGAATATCAATAGATTAATGATAGAAAGTTCAGGAATATCGATAATGGTTTATTATTGCCTTTGTCAAATTGGTCATCGAGTCCAATAGGCATTTCATTCTATGCATAAAATGAGTATAATTACAGTAATTAACGAAGAACATTTTATCCTCTGGTTACTTCCTGTATTATGTGCAGTATTCAAATGAATTGAGATTAAAAAAGTTGAGAATAGAATGATCGATAAAAAAAGCACTTTTTTTCCTCTTATTCAAATTGAACGAGGGCATGCCGGAAGATAGGGTAAGGAATAATCTGCATTTTTTACTTTTTTATTTTAAATAATATTTTAATTTCAAATTTAATGCAGTCTATTTACTTTTTGATGATAATCAATCGAACGTTTCCTTCCATCCAATTATCTTCGTTCCAAGAAATGAAAAAAAAAAAAACAATTTTTAAAATTAATTTTTCATTATGAATTATTTTGTCAATAGTTTTAAAAATCCATTACAGTTTCGAGTAGAAATTTGCAGTAACGGATCTATCCGCGAGCCTGTCACTAATCCCCTTGGAGTAAATTTATTTCTTTTTAACTATTGTTCTATCGAAAACTTTCTCCCGAAGAAGAAGATTTGAGTTGCTCAAATAAAGTGTTCTATTTAAGCATTGACTTTTATATACACGAAGTTAGTGGGGAGTTAGTCGACGAATAATTGCTGAATGATCAAAGATTGCTGATGGACAATTTAGCCAATTAAATAGAGCTTAATTATAACGACCGGAGGTCTAAAAACTAAGGACGGAATTTCGGTAAATTAGACCGTAGACATCCAAGAGTAAGTGAATTAAATTCTACTCAAATATTAAAAGTATTCTTTTTCCATGTAATTACTCCTATACTTAGTAGTAGTGTGCATTTCCTACCCTGGGTTGTTAATTGAAGTGAGAGAAGAATAAAAATTAGAATTTGTACTGATTATGGCTGATCTAACCCCAAACACCAATAAACGCATCGCGTTTATTACAAGTGGATACAAACTCTCAGTGCAATGATAATTGCTTTGTTAAATAACAAATTTTATCTGCTCTACTTTACACACTTTTGAAAAACTTATAAAATCTGTAGTAACAGTTATCCAACCATAACGTTAATTTATATTTATCAATTGACTTCGGACTTTGTGGCTGCGATTCCATTAAGAGAAAAGGAACACGGAGATATAACAAAGAAACAAAGAAACTTACACTCATTTTTAGTTTCAAAATGATTACAAACAATCAAATAGAGTAGAATCGTTACGAAAAGATAATAAAATAAAAATAATTTCAACTTGAAAGAGAACTTGCTTCTATTTTTAATAAGATTTTTCAAATAATTTCATTTTGTTACATTTTTTTGCTTATCCTTTTTTATGATTTTAAAAAATTACGAAAATCAGATTAAATTGAAAAGAAAAAAATCAAGTATTAATTGTTTTGAATATTTTAATTTTTGGTAAAATCTAAAATCGGCGCCTACAATATATAATGGAAAATTTAAATAATCCCCCTTTTCGCAAGTCTGTGTATCCATAAGCACCCTTCGTTTTTAAGTGTAATTTGAGTCTCTACTGAACTGAAACGAACGTCATATAGAAGCGGCGTTGCGGAAGGAGGAGTCTCTAAAAGGTGACATCATAATCAATTTAAGTTTATCTGTTTTAATATGTATCGATTAAAATTATTTTTGTAATTTAAAACACACATATTTAAGGGCATTAATCTGAAAATAGAAAAATTTCTATTCTAATAATTCTCTTGGTTTGTAGAAAGAGGAACAGTTTTAAAAGGTTTCAATGTTGGAAAAGTTTTAAAATTGCGTATTCAGATAAGATTTTCATAAAATGTTTTCACAAGTTTAGTTTTTTTGATTACTCATGCCAAGGGCATTTGTATCAGGCTGTTCCCATTTGTGAGTTGATTTAATTTCTATATTTTTTAACAAAAAATCATGAGTTGAATCTCATCTCAATTTTTAAATAAGGTATTATCACGATAAAATTCAATGTATTCCAAAGAGTAATTCAAGTGGAGAAGAATGAATATTTTTTAAGCAACGCAAAATTATTTTAAATGTAATGAAATATAAAAATGCACTGATGGCCAAATTAAGATACTTTGCATATTTTGTCTAAAAAAATACAGATCGAAAAGTAAAAACAAAGATTCAAATGTTTGGTATCGTTTCGTAAGCTTACACGAATGCATATATTCAATAGGTCATCATTTGCATCCGAAGTACTCAATCCTTTTTTCCTTCATATTCATTCTTCTCCACATATACTAAATATTTCACGCAAGCCGCAACTTGAAGAAATTATGGAAAAAAAAAAAAACGCACTTTAAGACCAAGTGAAAAGTAGATACTTAAAATATGGAAAATTTATTGATTTTCTCTTGGTTTTTGTTTTATTTCTATATCTTAACCTCTCTATCAAACACAAACAAAAAAATCCGTTTTATGCATTTTTTACTGAGTTATGGGATTGTTTCTCTATTTCCATGATCAAGCCTGTTGTTTATATTTTACTGTCCTTTATTGTTGCCATGTAGTTTCTTAATTTGATTTTTTTTTGACAAAGCTTTGACTTCATGTCAACTATTCATTTGTTAAGTGCAGGATGGCATCCAAGAGTTTGAAATGAATTCCAGACTGAAATCAGTATTGTTTAATTAGAATTCATTCAGACTTGCGTGTGCATTTTTATTTTGAACTTATTCAGAAACTCTCTTTTGGATTTTACTAAATCAAATTGCTCTTTTCAGATCTTAAGACAATTTAAAATTTTATTTTTTGATAAAAATACAAATTTTGGATCTATAACAGCCATATATAGAAAAGGTAATTCATCACAATACTCTAGTTATCATAAATTATGGAAAAATCACAAAAATAGCGATAGCTCATCCAAAAATAAGAGAATCCCAATGAAATTTAAATATGCTGGTAAATAAAAAGAGCTAAACAATATTACATTACGAAAAATATTGGAGATGCGGTAGGTCATTTGCGAGAAGCATAAAAAGGGGTGTCTCGGAGCAAGGCGGAAATTGTTGCTGTGTATATGATATTAGAAATCTGGTACAGCGAAATTGTAAGAATGACCTCCAGGCATCATTTGACAGAAGAACTGCAATGGCGAACTATTGGGAGACTAGAAAAAGGACGAAGGGGTTGCATGGCTAAATGTGAATCCGTCTGAGATTCATAGACCATGGCAAAAATTTTCAACGACGAATTTGGCATCCAGGAAGCTCAAACAAGGACGGCCACGTGCTCCCACGAGTACTGATGACCGATATTTGTCCTTATGCGCTTGTCAAATCCACGGAACGCATGATGAATGGATGACTGTTCTTTTTACGGATGAGTCCTAGTTTCGCCTTGAAAGCGGCAATAGGCGTATTTTCATTTGGAGATAATCTGGAACTGGTTTTCATCCATGACACATCTGTGAAAGAGATTCATACGGATTATATATATATAGACTGTGTCTGTGTTTGGGGTGGTATCTCTTTGGGTGGACGCAGAGACCTCGATGTCTTTTCCCGTGGAAATGTTAATGCTCTCACCTATAGAGATGGCATCTTAGATGCTTTTGTGCGCCCCTATGCCAAGGCAATTGGTGATGCTTTCGTGCTACACGATGATAATGCGAGGCCCCACAGACTTACCTTGAGGAAAAGGCAATTCAGTGCATGCAGTGGTCAGTTCGATCACCAGAGCTTAACCCTATCGAGTACATTCGGGTTGTTGTAAGAAGAGGAGCAGCTGCTCTCAATCTTCCTCCTAGGACTCTAGCCATGCTTTATACTGCCTTGGGTGAGTGAGTGAGTGAGTGACTGTAGTGTTTACTGGCGCAAGAGCCAATTTTGGCTAAACTGCGCCATACGTTTGTTAAAGTATTTAAAAAAGCCGATGAAATATAAAGTATATATTTATATATGTGCATGCCTGCATGCCCATACATAAAATTAAAGTTAGAATAGTTTAAAATTATTTTGTCAAATGAGGTATAAAAATCCAATTTTAAAAATAAAAGCAAACAGATTTTGGTGGGGGGTTTCCCCCACCAAGTCAGACAAGGAAAAAACATGTATGAAAAAAAGTGATACGATGATGCTTAAAAACAGGACAATCGATTAAAATGTGACGCACTGTGTACAAGACCTTACATGAAGGACATTGAGGAGCATCTTCCCCCAAAAACAAATGCCTGTGTGTGAAGCAGGTATGACCAATGCGAAGACGAGTCAACTTGACATCAGTCCTTTGCATTGACATCACAGGCCATGCTCCAATGACAGGTTTCACAGAGTGCAGTTTGTAATCCAACTGCTGACTCCATGATTCCTGCCATGCTGTAAAAATATGATGCCGGATGACACGCTTCATATCTGATAGCGGAACAGCTGGTGGAAAAAAGGTCGTCGCCGACAGAGCCGCACTGTCCGCCTGCTCGTTGCCAATAATCCCTACGTGGCTGGGTAGCCAGCAAAACAATATATCAAAACCCTTGCTATATAGTCGACTAACGATGTCGAGTGCATTACACACCACTGGATGACACCGATCGTTGTAATTTTCAAGCGCTTCCAATACACTCATGCTATCAGTATAGATGCAGTATTTACGAGGTGAACAGGAGTCGATTAATTGAAGTGCACGGTATATGGCGACAGCTTCGGCAGTGAAAACACTGCAAGAAGTGTCGAGCCTATAACCGAGCATGTTATCTTCAATCACGACGCCACAGCCTGCGTAACCTGCACGTTTCGAACCATCTGTAAAGATGGGCGAATACGCACTATACCAACTGCGATGGTAAGAGAAAAGGTGCTGAAAGACAACATATGGGACAGTGGTTTTACTGTACGAGGCAAAAGGGTTTATATAGTGCAAACGTGGCATATTCCAAGGTGGAAATCGCCAAAGGTTTCGTTGCTGGATGTCCACGTTAGGTAGGTCGAGATCAGAGAGCATGAGCTTCATCCTATCCATAAATGGCCGCTTGTTAGATTCCCGGGCATCATATAATCTCTTCATGCTGGTACTGATGTACATGTTTTTTAAAGGATGGGAAGGTAAAAGGACAAGACCTTAAAATAATAGGTAAGTGAAAGCTTCCTCCGTCGTAAATCCAGAGGAAGCTGATTTGAGTCGACGTAGAGACTCTGCACTGGGGATGTGCGAAGCGCACCAGAGCAGATTCTCAATGCCATATGATGGACAGGGTCAAGTTTTTTTTAGAGCAGAATTGCACGCCGATCCGTATACAACACATCCGTAGTCGATACGAGAAAGTACGCTGGCTTGATACACTCTGAGTAATGATGTTCGATCCGCCCCCCAAGAGGTGTTGGACAACACCTTCAAGAGGTTTAAAGACTTTTCACACTTCTTCCGCAAATGTAAGATATGCGGAAGGAAGGTGAGTCGGCGGTCGAAAATTACTCCGAGGAAACGTACATCGGGGACTACGGGAATTTGTACATCACGGATGCGTATTTCGGGGTCGGGATGAATACCCCGTTTGCGGCAAAAGTGCACGCAGCAACTCTTGCTCACAGAAATACTGTGACCGTTCGTGTCGCACCATTTAATAACATTATTGACGGCAGTTTGTAACTGTCGCTCAATATGTCGCATGTCCGAGCCTTCGCAACTAATTTGTAGGTCATCAACGTATAAAGATGCCTGTATAGAGGGCGATAAAATATTTAAGATGGGTGAAATATGACATATAAAAAGGGTGACGCTCAAAATACTCCCCTGAGGCACACCCTCAGCTTGAGTAAAAGGAGAAGAGGGAGTGCCACCAAGTCTTATTCTAAAAGTGCGGAGATTTAAAAAGTTTTTTATAAATATTGGCAAATTACCTTTAAAACCAAAATCAAAAAGAGTGCGAAGGATCCCATAGCGCCAAGTATGATCATATGCCTTCTCGATATCGAAGAAGATGGAAACCAGATGGTTCCTCCGGACAAAAGCATTTCTTATTTTGCTTTCCAGCATTATCAAATTATCGAGAGTGGACCTTCCCTTACGGAAGCCACTCTGAAACAGAGGAATGCATCGGTTCTTTTCTAGCTGATACACGAGACGGGCATTGACCATACGTTCTAGTGTCTTACAAAGGTAGCTCGTGAGTGCTATTGGTCGATAGCTGAGAGGGTCCTTTGGATCTTTTCCAGGTTTTAGGATGGGAATCACTATGGCTTCTTGCCATTGAGTAGGATACACCTGCTTCCTCTATATTCAGTTGAATAGGTACAGGAGTCTTACTAGTGAATTCTTGTTCAAATGGCGAAGCAATTCATAAGATATTCCATCAGGACCTGGACTAGTATTATGGGTCGATGATAAGGCCCTCTTCAATTCCCACATGTCAAAGTCACAGTTGTATGGTACAGGCTGTCGACACCTGAAGTTGATAGGTGTCCGCTCTAAACGACTCTTAGTTGCCTGAAATACAGGGCTACATGAATCGGAGCTGGACACACTAGCAAATGTTTGGCCAATCAAGTTGGCCACATCAACAGGTGACGAATAAATAGCCGACGATGTTTCCAATATCGGAATGGTAAAGTCCCGATAAAGGCCATTCGCGTCTTTCACCTTTCTTTTTAACTGTTGACTTGTAGTGGACGATGTTATTGAAGATATATACTGGATCCAAGATTCTCTCTGACTTTGACATCGAATTCTACAAGCTGACGCTTTTGCACGTTTGAACGCTATGAGATTTTCTGTGGTGGGGTATCTCCTGAAAATACCCCACGCCCTCCTTTGTTCCTTTTTTGCTTGTTGGCAGGAAGAATTCCACCATGGTTTGCACAGCTTCCGATTAGAATATGTTTTCGGAATGGCTGCATCGGCAGCATTTCTAATAGCTTCAGTGACGCTGAATACGGCATCATCAACTTCTCTGCTCTGGACCATTGTGCCGGTGATAACCGCTAGCCGTGTGAATTTATCCCAGTCAGCGCGATGAAAATGATATGTGGAAGGGCGATATTTTGCCCTCGCACCACTAACATGCGAGACTAGGAGAGGGAAATGATCACTATTGTGTAGATCTCGTTCAACCTCAAGATTCAACATCGGTAGCAGTGTTGGCGAACAAATGGCAAGATCGAGGGAGTGAAATGTCCTAGTGGGTGCATGGAAATACGTTTTCTCATCATTGTTGAGCAGACAGAGACAGTGATCAGAGATCAACTGTTCGATCCGTCGCCCACGAGAATTTGTATCATCCTGCCCCCACAGAGGGCTGTGTCCGTTAAAGTCACCGAGCAATATAAATGGAGCTGGCAATTGACTAACTAATTGATTCAAATCCACTTGCAGCACAACATCATTGGGTGGTAAATAAACAGAACAGACTGTGACTAAAGAATGGATATGAATCCGTACAGCCACAGCCTGTAATGATGTGTGCAGTGTGACGACATTACTGGGATAGAGATGGGACGTGAACAGGCATACACCTCCAGTCGGAGATGCATTGCCCTCTACATCCCGTCGTACACAATTATAACCACGCACTCGCATTGCCATGGTACTCTTTAGAAAAGTCTCATGAAGAGCAACACATGCGGGCTGGTACGTGGAAATGATGGATTTGAGATCATCTAGTCGAGTTCTTAGTCCACGGCAGTTCCAGGAAACAAAGGAGGTCATCACGTTATAGCTAGGAGTCGATGGACAGTTGGAGAGATCTTCCATTAGGCATTCATCACTCTCCGAAGCGTGAAGAATAAGCACATCGTCTTTTTTATCTTGCGGATTTTTCGAGAGGTTAGACCTCTTTTTTTTGTTTGACATCACGCCAGATTCTTTAATTCGGGTTTTTTTGTTTTTTTTTCTTAATGGGTGAAGTTGATACTATTTTATTTGTATCCACTGCAATACTAGTGGATATTGGGGTTTTACTGAAACCACTTTCATCACTTTGGGTGCCTTTTGATTCGAAAGTTTTTTTTGGTTGCAGCTGCGTAACTTTTTTCAGAAGTTGGCGTGCGTGATAATACAACACGCCGAGCCTCTGGATATGATAGTTTATTTTTAATTTTGACTGCCGTTATCTCCTTTTCTGTTATCCATGTAGGACATGACCGGGAAAACGACGAATGGTCCCCTTTACAATTCACACATCGTTCCTTGGCTTTGCAGTCATTGCTGTCATGGCCTACCTCTGCACATCTAGCGCAGGTTGGTTGGCCACGGCAGACTGTTTTTGAGTGTCCGTATCTCTGGCATTGAAAGCAGCGTAGCGGATTCGGAATATATGGTCTTACAGGGCAATGGAGATACGCGGCCTTAACGGACTGTGGGAGGTCAGGCGTCGAAAAGGTCAGGATGAGGTGCTTAGTGTTAAGCACCTGTCCATCCCGCCGAATCGTAATTCGTCTGACTCCACAGACCTTTTGATCCTGCATATTCTCCAATATTTCCTCTGTTGAAACATTCAACAAATCCGCTGCAGAGATGACGCCTCGCGAAAAGTTCAAGGTGTTATGTGGAACGACAGTGATGTCAAAATGGGCCATTTTATGTAGGTTCATAAGGGCAGCAGACTGTTTCGCTGATGTCACTTCGAGGAACAAGTCCCCGGAGCGCATTTTACGGATTGTCTTAACCTGCCCTATACTACTTGTAATCGCCTTCTCGATCAGAAAAGGTGATACGGCTGAAAAGGTATTAACTGTTTTGATAATAAAAAATCTAGCGGAATCGCTACATGCCTGTTGCAATGCGTTCAATGATGTCATTTTGTTCGAGTCTATTTGTTGCTCCCTTACGGGAGATATTGACGGAATCTGGCCTCCGTCAAGGCACAAAGAAGACCCTGGGCTCAATGACGGGGTCGAATTTTCGACCCGGTCAGCCCAAGAAAAGTTCGCTGCCTCTGGAGGCAAAGGAGGTAGGCCGTTTTTCTCCATAGGAGGCAAATCGATTTTCCCTATATTTGTCTCCATTTTCGGCAAAAACACGGATTACTTCCAGTTCCATCGTAGCCCCCGCCAGGCCACGAATTCCCACACTTTTCTAACGTGCCAAGTGGAACCGCCGGAGGATTCTTCAAAGCTAGACAACGGGGAAACCCCCATAACGTGCTGCCGGGCACGGCCCAAGGTCGAAGCCAAGGAGGATTTCTCGATATGAACGAGTCCCCGTCGCCTAGCCATCCACTACCAAGGCCCTCAACCTCTAGGACGTTTTCGGCATAACGTACCTCAAATCCGTCGCCAGCGACGCACGCAACTCTTCCGCCGCATACCCTTCCCCGCAAGGGTCCTTTCCACTGCCCAAATAGTATTCCTCCCGGAAGAGGCTACAGGGTGGTACTGAGACCCCTTAGAGCTAAGGGCTAGGTACACAGCAGATCGGTATTGATACGCCGCCGACCTGTTACTACGTTAGTTAAGAAAACAAATATTTTTTTTTTGTTTTAAAAAACATATCTTTTACTTTTTTGGATTTTTCAATTTTTTTTTTGAAACAATGTTATAAAAATAAAAGGAAAGCAATAATCGTGGGTTATTTACCTGAAACAGTGATATCTTATCACAAAACCATAAACCAAAAGAATTCCCCAAAGCAAACAAATGTCTAAAAGAAAAAAAAAGGGGGAGAGAGGAGAGGGAAAAATAAAGATCACTGGGGTCCCTCGGGAGCATGAAACCCGTACTCACCTAAAGAAGGTGAGCCCCCTGAGGGGTTATACTGCCTCGGAAAATCGCAATTGGCTCGCACTTTAAATAAAATGAACAGTCCAGATAATTGTGATCATCACACATCGCTTCGTACGCTGTATTGATGCTCGGGGGATCATAACCATATTAAGAATAGTCGGTACCCCCTATACCGCTAATGTTAAATTGAGCTATTTTATGTACCTTTTTCTCAGAAAGTGTTCAATATAAAAACTTCAAATTTTGTCTGTATATTATTATATTTTTATATTTATACTGAAGGGAGATTTTTTAAATATATTGTTAAGTTTTTCAAAATCATTCAACATAAAAGTATCACTATGAATTTTTTGAAAATTGTTATTTTTCTCCCACGATAACTGATTTTTACAAAAATATTTTGGGAATATTAAAAAAAGCTCACTTTAGTATATACAGTTACACACATATCAGTTTTTTTCAATGAAATTTGCATTAGCATCCTTTCAGTAGTTTCTGAGAAAAAGGAACACGCAGTTTGAAAAACATCATTTTGAGAAAAATGCATTTTTTATATGAAATCTCACTTCATCACCAAAATTATGAATTACAACATGTATTTGTCACATTTTATTACACATTAGCTTATAATCCCTCAATAATGAGCTTAATCCTATACTTATTTTAAGACTTTTTTGTTTTCTATTTTAGTTAAATTGCCCAGAAAATACATACATAACATTTTTCAGTTTTTGTTTAACGAGATGTTTTGTAATATTTACATTAATTTTCTCAAAATCTGTATCAATTTTTGAAGAAGTTTTATTTGTGATGTATTACAAACATCAAAGTTGAGAATAAAACATCATGAATGCCTTGTAATAATGTATCAATATGTAAAAGTAAAGATTTGGAACATGTGATTATGCGACATTTCGAAAGTTTTCATTAATGTTTTGTATATTTACATGCAAACAGTAATTTTAAAAGTATTAGATCTCAAAAGTTTTCCTAAACTGGTCAAAAGATTTCTAAAACAGTCAAAATAATACTGTTTTTATGCTTTTAAACATGAAAAATTTATGAATTTTTATGTATATAACAGGCTTTACATGCAACGACAAGAGAAAATCACATATCAGATATCTATATACCTTTTATTAAGCAATTTTTTGAAAATTAAAGCTTAAAAACTTGTCTGTACAATAAATAAATGTTTATATTTATACTGAAGTGAAATCTTTCAAATATACTTTTTATTTTTTTCAAAACATACTTTTACGTAGCATCGCTGCTAATTTTTAAAAAATTGTCATTTTTTGTCACATTATCTGGTTTATAATTAAATATTTAGGGAATATTTTCAAAATCCCACTTCAGTATATATAGTTACATATTAATAATATGCAGTGAAAGTTGCAGGTGCATTTATTCAGTAAATTCCGAGAAAAGGTACAGGTAGTTTTAAAAATAACATTTTGAGAAAATTGCATTTTTACCATTATATGTCACTTCATCACAAAAATTATGACGTATTTGTCCCATTTTATTAAAAATCAGCATCTTCTCAATGTATTTTCAATAAAATAGGGAACAAAAAAAAAATCTTAAATATCCCAGAAAATAATACGTAGCATTTTTCAGCTTTTATCTAACAAGATATTTAGTAGATTTGCATCAATTTTCTCAAATTCTGTATCAAGCTGTGAAATTTTTAGCTTTGATACATAACAAATATTCAAGTCGACAATGAAGTATCATAGATATAATATATAAAAATGTATCAATATAGTTTGGTATGAATTTGTGATTACTTTTTGTTTATACCTGATGTTACATCATTTCGAAAGTTTTTATTGGGTTTTTTTGTAAAGTTTTCATTAGGTTTTGTTATTGCTGACAATTTCTAAGTTTTAAACTTTAAAAGCTACTCTAAACTGAACAAATGGTTTCTGAAACAGCCAAAATAAAACTGTTTTTACTCATAAAATTTATCTATTTTTCTGCACTTAACACGCTTCTCCCAAATGCAATAAATATCACATTTGATGTATCATCTCATACTTTTTCTCAGAAAATATTAATCATAAAGACTTAAGATTTTGAATGTATATTAATTAGACATTTATATTTATACTGAAGTAAATTTTTTTTAAATATATTAATTAGTTTCTATAAAAAGACAAATTTTAGTTCACCGACATCATTATGAATTTATTGAAAATTGTCAATTCTTTGTTATGTTTTAAGAATATTTTAAGAATGTCACTTCAGTATACACAATTTCATTTTATAATAATTGTACACTATTATCGCTTTATAATAACTTTGAAGGAAAGGACTTTTCCAATAAAATACAAAACAACTACAAAATTCTAAATTTCAAACTAAAATTACAATGATTTCATGAAATTTAGAAACTTCCCGCCAAAAGTAGGTAAACAAACTAACAGTTAAACTGGCAGTTATCATACAGTTAATCTACAGTTAATTGTATATAATTAAATGAAAAAAAAATTCTGGCTTTACAACTGCTTCCCAGATTTAAAAGGCTAATCTACACTTCTAAAATTCAAAGGTAAACAAACGTATGTATGTATGTATGAGCGTTTATCTTCTCACGAACCGCCCCATGCAAAAACTCGTGGAAGGTACCAAAAGATCGGGAATGATCCGAGGAAGCCGTTTTGAACATTTATACTCCGATATTGCAATTAGTTAAAAATATATCAATGAAAAACCTTAAGACGCGTAATTGTTTTCCCCTCTATATATGTGTTGTTTATTTCGCAAAGCCTTATTTCCGTTTCGGCCGGACTTTTTCGACGATTTTAAAATAGCCATCTAATTTTTGCTTTTAAAATCAAACAAAAATAATTACAAAATCGGAAAGATCATTTATTTCGCCACGATACGATATATTTTTTTTTTTACAAAATAATGATATTTTCTATTTTTTACAATTTTTTCTAAAATGAGTTAAAACCGAAGCGTTTTTACGAAAATGATTTCTAAATCGTGCGTATGAATTTATTTTCGTGTTATTAAATCAATATTCGACCCTAAATAAGTTCATGCCTCTCTCTTTTAGAAACAGTCATTTTAAAAATAAAATTTCGAAAACTTTTTTTTTTACGGTTTTTCAAAAAAGGAACTCAGAATTTTAATTAAACATTTAATAACTTCGTCATTTGTTAAGGTATCCGACTAGGTTAAAAAAGTGTTTTTTGACAAAAATGTCGAATTTTTTTCTATGATTGTAAAACAAAGCCTCGACCTTTAAGATTCCAAAACAGTCTTTATTTTAATTTTACGTAAATTAGAACTCTATATATAGCAATTTTAATAAGTCATAGTAGTTGAAAACGAAACCGGAAGTAATGTCATCTGGACCGGAAGTGAGCAACATATGAAGTGTTTAATTATTATTTCCCTAAAATGGAATTTCAAAAACCAAAATTTTAATTATCTGTTTACTAAGCCACAGTTTGCTAATAATTATTTCAAACAATTTTGTTGCAAACGATTGGCAACGCTATTTTAAGACTATCACTATTCCGTGTTTGTTTACATTCGACGTTAGATTTACCACGCCTATCTTAATTCTGTTATTTCTATATTTTGCTTTATTTTTAGAACTTAAATTATTTTAATTTAATCTTAAATTTATTTTACCTGAAATCATGGGTAAATGTCGTTCACATCGTCCCCGTAAAAGAAAGTTTCATGGAAACCAAAATACATACAATGAAATTGCTTCATGCAAGGAAGAAGAAATTATGACCGCCAGTTCACTGAAGCTGCAGCATTGTTATCAGATAAATGATGATGAAAGTAATACAGAACATTCAACTGGAAACAGGTTGATTGATCTGGAAATTTTAATTGGTATTTTTTCCTTATTGTGTTGCCCAAATAAAAAGTGTAGAGCAGGAAGCCTTTATCTTGTGGAAGATTAAAGGTTTGGATTATCTTCAAACTTTTCTTTGCACTGTAAAAATTGCAGTTTCATATCGGCATTTTGTACTTCTAAAAAGTTAGACAAAATGAATGAACTCAATACTCGTTTTGTTTATGGCTTAAGATTGATTGGTAGAGGTGTCTCAGCAGGAAGAAAACTTTGTGCTGTTTTGAATCTACCTCCCTTTCTCTCAAAGCTTGCATTTCGCCAACAAGAAAAAAAACTCCTCAGTGCTGCTACTTCCATTGGAGAAAAAATAATGAATGACGCAGCAAAAGGTATGAGGCAATTAAAAAAATCTATACATGATACTGTAAATTGTGGTGTTTCGGTGGATGGTACCAGGCAGTGTCATGGCTTTTCTTCGCTAAATGGTTGTGTTAGTGCAATATCTGTTGATACTGGGAAAATTGTTGACTTTGAAACTTTATCTCAGTTTTGTAGAAAATGCAATTCAAAGACGGAGCAACAAAATGTGAAATTGCGGTGTAATCATCATAAAGGATCTTCATCCAGTATGGAACCGGTTGGGGCTTATCGCATTTTTGAGAGGTCGGAAGATCATAGAATGTTACGATACACTGACTATTATGGAGATGGAGATTCCAAAGCTTTTGATGCCGTAAAGAACATTTAGGGGGAAAAATTCTGTTATGAAGCTAGAATGGTATTGGGCATATTCAAAAAAGATTTGGAACAAGGCTTCGAAAATTGAAAAGCAGAAATAAAGGACTCGGGGGAAAGGTAAATTGACTGATGGTTTAATTAATAAGCTACAGAATTACTATGGAATTGCTATTCGAAGCAATATTGGGAACTTGGACAAAATGCAGTCTGCTGTTATTGCTGCCTTCTTTCATTGTTGCTCATCAAAACATCAGCCAGAACATGGACAGTGCCTTGTCGGAGCTGAAAGTTGGTGTAAATTTCAACGGGCTAAAGCTTCTAATATTGTGTATCAGGATAAATCCTTGGGGCTGCCACAAAATATTGTTAACACGATAAAGCCAGTTTATATGGATTTGTGTGACAGAAATCTTTTAAAGAAATGTTTACACGGCAAAACTCAAAATCCGAACGAAAGTTTTAATGCAATTTTTGTGGCAGATATTACCAAAAGAAGTTTTCGTTGAGTATCAAACATTGCGTTTAGGAGCTTATATTTCTGTTGTGCAGTTTAATAATGGCTTCCAGGGATTATAATTTCCATATTAAATGAAATGGGTATTGTTTCGGGCTATTATACTGTACGGGGACTAAAAACCTTCGATAATGAGCGCATTGCAGATTCAAAACGTCACTCACTGCCAACAGCAAAAACCTGCAGAAGAAAACTTAGGGCCATTAAAAAAAAAGAAATATAAAAATTGAGGAAGAAGAAAGAATAACATATAAAACTGGAGAATTTTAAGTTTTTTTTTTTAATATTTACTTTATGTAACTTATAAGTATATTTTTTAAATGTGTTTTTTGATGAATGAAATTTTTTCACGATAATTTTTGCACGAAAACTGGGATATCTCCAAAACAATTATATAAAATTCAATGAAATTTGCAACATTTATGTTATAAGCCCTTGAGAGTGTAGCAAACCGCAGGTATTAAGATACTTACATTTAATCACATTTTATAGTCCTTTTTAGCTTAGAATATAGAGTAATTTTAACGAAAAATCATTAACGTGAAGTTCGAATGCTTATTAAATATTTATTTTTGAAAATATTTTTTAACCTGCAGTTTGCGATACCTCAGGTGGATCAATAAATATATCAATGCAATTAAAATTACATTATGTCCAATATATATTTTTGTTACGCTGTTTTTCCTAAAATTGAAATTTTAAAATTTTTTTTATAAAAATAATTTTTTTTTTCAAAAACAAAGGTGATGCATGGTATTTATTTCATAATTATAACTCTTTAAGCCTATTTATGTTCTTTAAAACAATAAAATTCTTCTGATAATCAATTTTTGAAAAATTGGTCTTCGAACCTAGTCGGGTGCCTTAAGATAATCATTAAAAACTGTTTTTGCAATTGTAGAATAATGTTGTCTAATCTGTGTGTGAAAATTGAAAAAATTGCTTAAAAATTACGGATTAAATTTTTTTTGTGTGATTTTCGTTAAATACCGTTTTTGTGAGAAATAATTTAAACAGTATTTTTGTTACTTTTTTTCGTTCAGAAGTTATTTTTGTTTTCAATCAATGTGTGAAAATTTTAAATTTTAAATTAAAAATTAAGCCTTCAAAAGTAATGAAAACTTTAAAAAGACACTCTAAGAGCTTTAAAGGTTTTGCGCGTGCGCGAGAATCAGTAAAGTTTCGTGGCTCTGTTCAACACCTAGTCGCCAAGGTCAAAGTGGCTCTTCTTTGCATTAGTGAATGGGGTTAGTTTTGAGTGATGTAGAATAGGGGAATTTCCTTTTTTTATAATGCTCTCTCTCAAGGCTAAAGTTATTTGCTATGGATAGTAGTATTTAATTCATTACAGATAAATGTTTTAAAGTGTTCTAGCTTTTATTTTTCTTATAACTGATAGTTTTCCGCATTCTTAAGGAATGACTTTTTGCAGAATTGGAATAAAATAAATACTTTAAGAAAATAAAATTCTGACAATATATTTTAGTCGCATAGTATTATTTTCTTTTTAAATGATTTTATAAAGTGAATGCAAATAAATTTCTTGGCTTTTTATTCTTATATATTTTTAATCTAACATTCAAAAACAACGTAATGAAGAAATGAATAGTCCTTTCAGTAATTAGCGGTGAGATTTTTTGTATTTATTTTTTAGAAAATGGATTTAAAACAATATATATTTTAACAAACTAGAGCAATATATTTATCTATTATTCATTACTAGATTAATTATGTAATGATAACACTGTATAATCTGTTTTTTTTCTGGATAAAACTAGAGATTATAGTGTTTTGAGACTATACTTAAGCTACCAGTATATAACGATTGCTTGGTAAATGAAAACACCACACATACACACAAACCCCTTGTATTATTTTAAGCTCTAAAAATAATTATTGTAAAATTGATGGATATGCTTAGTTTTTTGCAATATATTATATCAAAACGTTTTCTTTGTTGCTTTAAGAAAACATTTTTTAACTAAAAAAGCAATATTTTCTGTAAATCATTAATCGAAATTTTTCAATCGTTATGTAAGGATTTCTTATAATTATGATAAGTAAAATATCTGAACTAAAATTTCATACTTTGCTCTTTTAAAATCAGTGTTTGAATAAATTAAATACCAAACAATATTTATTTCGTCACGATTCGGATTTTTTTTTTCAAAACAATAATACTTTGCGTATTTTATGATTTCTTTTAAAATGAACAAATATTGATGCGTTTAAATGGAAATGTTTTTTAAGAAGCTCATACTTTGATCATTTAGAATTAGTGATTTAAAAAATAAAATGCCCAAAACTAACTTTTCTTACGAATTTAAAAAAAAAATTTTTTTTTTGTTTACAAAACAATGATACTTTGTATATTTTATGATTTTTTCTAAAATGAATCAATAGCGTTGCGTTTAAATAAAAATAATTTTTAAAAGGTTTATACCTTGATGTTTTAGAATCAGTGATTTAAAAAATAAAAAAGCAGAAAACTTTTTTGTACGAATTTTAAAAAAGCACTCAAAATACTTAATTCAAACATTTAATAATTTCTTATAACTCATAACTCATAGACGGAGGAAAAAGGCAGTCTCTGTTAGTCAAAAGACCTGAGCACCCCTGAGGTAGAGGACTGACTTAGCTCATTTACCTGTAGGTATTTAGCTGGGTAAAGTTTAATAGGGATTCTTGAGGGATAGACTGTTCAGAGTGAAGCTCAATTCTACCATGTCAAATAGTTTTAAGATGAGTCAGGGCGTCTCTCAGGGTTCTGTGTTGAGCCCTATACTTTTCGCCCTGTATTTGGCCGGAATAGAGAAAGTTCTAACGAATAGTTGCGAGGTCGGTCTATACACTGATGATATTGCCCTCTGGAGCTCTAACTCAGACGTGAACAACATTGAATCTAATATTAATTTTACCCTTGCTGACATGTGGAACTTTTCTAAGGAACATAAGCTGAGTTTTAATTCATCTAAACCTACAGTTAGCTTTTTTACTACTAATAAGCGGTTGTATAATTATCAACCAAGAGTTTTTATGGCAGAGATTTGCCTCTCAAATATCAGAAGCATCCAAAATATCTTGGTTTTACTCTAGACTAAGAACTCACCAGTAACAGGCATGTTGAAGCTTTGTAGCTGAAGAGTCGGAAGCGGTTAGGTATATTGAAATATATTTCGGGACGTGATTGGGGTGCAGATGCAGGAACTTTAAGAACTGCCTTTTTCGCTATTATACGTCCCATTCTGGAATATGAACTTCCTATATACTGCTGTTCCTCTACAACTAACCTCCAGAAATTAGAGAGAGTGCAGCTTAGTGCCGCTCGTGTCATCACTGGCTTACGTAATAGCTATCCAAATGATATTGTGTTGTTTGAGGCAGACCCCCAGCCATTGTGTCTTAGAAGGAACTCGTGTCTGGTGAAGTATTATAAGAAACTTTATAGCTATGGATTACAAAATCTGACATCTGACTTACTGCAGCAATGGTGTAATAACGAAAGACTTAAAATTCGCAGTCCTTTTAGTCAGATCTATTACAATAATTTGCTGGAACCTACGGTGGATCAGTGCTTTTTGAGGCAATGCGTTGACCCCTCTGTTGGTCTTCCAGGGGTCAATTTCCATACTGAATTTCTCTCTAAGGTTTTTTAAGAAAAAATGACACTCCGAGATGCCTCTAGCAATTTGCCCTGGAAACTATAAATTGCATTCCAGAAGGCACTACGCTTGTATATACCGATGGTAGCAAAAATGTGGATTCTCACTCTGGTAGTGGAGTGCTTATCAAAAACACCAATGGGATTGTTAAATTTAAAAAAAAGAAATCCTGATTTTAGTTCAGTTTTTAAAAGTGAACTCGTCGTTATCGATGAGGGACAAAGTTATATTCTGGTCTTCCTTAGACCCTAAGTCCATCTGGATTCTTTCTGATAGTCGAAGTGACATACAACATTTGTCAAACTGGAGTAGCGTTGGTGATAAAACTGGAACTTCTATTCTTAATAAATTAAAACAACTCTCGTCATCATGTGATGTGCACGTTCAGTGAATCCCCTCGCAAGTAGATATTTAGGGTAATGAGGAGACATCTAATTGCCTGACTACATCAAATTGCCTGACCTATCTTGAGCTATACTCTGCCAGAAAACATATTAATAAAAAGACTTGGCTTGTCTCCCCCAGTTCATATTTGGTATCGAGCTGTCTCCCCTGGAAGATCCCTTACTATGAATTGCGACAGACGCACCCAGACGGCAATTTCCAGATTTCTCAGTGGACATTTAAGAAGCCTTACCTTCCGGGTGGCCATAAAACACATCCGATTTGACCAAAATGTAACATTGAGCAGGCTTCCCCGACTAATATTCTTGGATGCATGGGTTTGTAATACAGCGACTTGCTAGGTTTTCCTATGCTAGTTTATGACTTTTTGAGGCTGAATAAACTCATTGATCTCGTCTAACAGAAGCTTGACAAGGAGATAAGTAACAACAACATGACGCCTTCTGTGCCATTTTATTTTACTGCATGGACAAGCCTAGCACTGCCTGGACAAGACAACAACAACAGATATAGATACCGATATCCTCTTAATTTACACAACCAGTGCACTTCAAATTTTCTTGTGAAAGACTTCGTAAACAGTTTTATGTCGATACGAGAATAAAATACTTTTTAAATTTCTAATATTATATTGAAATATGTTCATACTATGTATTATGATAAATGAAATGCAGCAAATATATCATATGGTTCATGTAATATGAATGAAGTACCTTCTGCTAACTTCTCTGGGATTAATGAAGGAGTTATTAAATCAATTCAATCATGCACCAAGCCTCCATCTGACTATGTAAGAAAAAATACCGTATAAATTAATCATATTCTATATTTTTTACATTAGATTTCTTTTATGTCAAATTTGTGATTCTATATTACAAATTTAAAAAACAAAACAAACTTATACATTATATTTAAATTTAAAAAAAACTTTGCGTCAAAAATTTTCCCTAAAATCCAAAATTTAAAATGCTTCATAGTTTGAAATTTTGTATCCATTTATGACAAAATTTCCCAAAAGTCTTCTAAAAAGGACTTACAACTTCTTGGATACATTATAAACTCATGGACAAAAAAAAAAAAAAAAAAAAAAATTAGCGCACCAAGAAGGGATCGTCAAAATGAAATGAAATTTTATCTACGTAATGACTATTTTGATATAAGTAAATGATCAGAAAATCAAAGAAAAAGGATCATTTATTTCAGAAAAAAGGACAAAAGAATGGAGGATTCAATACCCTGTTGAACCCCCTCTAACGCGAATGCATGATGCGATACGATCAGACATTGAGACTTATAAGTTCTGTATGATGTCTTCAGACATTTCGTTCCATATTTGCTGTAACCTTGCCTCTAGTTCGTTCAATCTTGTGGGATGCCCAACTCGCCGTCCCAAATGATTCCAGGTATGCTCAATTGGAGACAAATCTGGGAATCGGGCACTCCAAGGAAGGGTAGTAATAGTGCGGAGACAGTTGTGACGGATCTATACGTGACCTAAATAACTAAACCTCTCTTGGGGAAACTTTGGGGCCTGCATTCGCGTTAATTCACAGCCTCTCAAGAAGAAACCCTGATACTTAAATTGTAATGTCGGACTATTCCCACTTCCCTCATGCCCCCTTGTCTTCTTTCGGACCCAACTAGATGTGTTGGGAGAACTGAATAATCAGTCGACATGATTCTTTCTAATTATTTTATTGTCACAAAATATCAAGCAAGCACAATAATAATCCAATTAAGATTGTTGATCAATACTAAGAGCACGAAGCTGAGACCAATTAGCCTGGGGATAATAATTACGGACCCTCAACTGATCTCTCCGATTGCTTACACAAGCTCAATTTCAACTCCACCGCACACTAACAAGTTATTTTCTAATTTATATTTAAAGAGTGTTCACAATACCTGTACTCTTGTGAAGTAGCAGTCGTACAGTCGAGGCCTTGAACACTAATACTTGACGGGATCAAATCTAATCCGAGTGGTCCTCACTGGGAAATCTTCAATACACACTTTTACAAACGTAGATCCTCGCTACAATAACTCACGATCCTCCACTCACAAACTCTCAAAACTCGCGAGAATACAGAATTTATATAATAAACTTAATTTGCATAATCACGTTTTCTTACCTTCGGAGAAAGTTAGTTGAGAAAAATATTTCTCTAAAAGAGTCCCCAAGGTGTTAGTATGAGCCACGTATAGATCCGTCACAACCCCCTCCGAGAAGAAAACGTTATTTATCCGAGGGTCTAAGCGACCCGATAGAAATTATGTTAAAAATTTAACTCTCAAAAACGATGAACCCGATTTGAAACTTTAACTCACTATCCTATCAAATTTAATTAAACTAGGACATACAAAATCCACTAATCTAAAGGGTACTCTAATATTGATCAACTTATCTTTTACATATCACCCCTACAGTGCATCCCATTCGGGCGAGAACCTAGGAAAAAAACCTTGAAACAAGAACAATAAAAAAACCTAGATTATGCACTTTACTTAAGAACTAATAATTTTTTTTTTTACAGAGAATCAGTTCTTGACAACACATTTCTCTTCTACAACAGCAACAATACATATATTCTACCACAGCAAGGGTTTCAGGGACTTCCGGCTTGAAAGTAAACTAGATCACTGTTTTGCTCAAAAATATGACATTATACCCACATGAACATTATGCAATTTCCATATTTACAAATATCGTAGACCTTATTTCAAGTATATATATTTTTATAAAATCAACCACTCATCTGGTTTCATTTTTACAAAACTCCTCACCAACCGTGCTGCGCTGTTAGTGTTAATATTAGTTGTCCTAATTACACCGCGTCCCCAAACCAGATAATATATACTTATACTCTTTAATAAATACATACAAAGATATATACACTTTCACACATACAATATATTATTACAAACAATACAAGTATAATTCTCACATATAAAGTCAAGTCTTAATGTGTAACAAAACAAATGCACACAAACAAATGTTTCCTACAATAATTGGAAACATTTTACAAACAAAAGTTCATTTTTCCTACAATAAGATAAATGCACTCAACGCAGTGGCAACTTTTGTACACTTTATATATGCAGAAAAAAATTGAGACTAGCAAGCAGTGGAAATACTGTGAACTGTCTCTCAGAGAGAAAAAAAATAACAGAATTATACAACCTGGAAATTTTTGCTATATCCATTCTTCATAGGCCCCATCACCTGTCCTCTCTTCCATACAAGAGGATCCTGTCCTATAAGGCGGTTCTCCATCTGCTCCAATCTCCCGAGTTTTCTTTGATCCGTGTGGGCTTCTTGCTGTTGGAAGGTTAATCCAGGGTAGGGCTGTTCTGCTGGGGGATTCTACTCCTTGCAGCTGTCCACTCGCCGTCGGCTCAGTAGATCATGGGGACGGGAACGGTTGGACCTTGAATATCCAGTCTCCTTTCGACGTGATGGCCCTGGAAATGCTCCGTTGGCGTCAGGTTGCCTCTCACTGGCTTCCTTCCTAAACCTCTTTGTTGACAGGCGTGAGCGCACAGACGACTCCATTTTTCTTTTAATCCTTCATCTGGGTGCCTGTGGTCTCCTTTTACTTGGCTGTTTGGCTATCCAGGAAGCTGGATTCTCTCTCTTACCTGTCTTCTTTTCCTATAATGAGTTGCATTAGTTCTTGAAGAAACAGTCGATTCTGTCCGAACACGCTTCCCCCCGTTCCACTTCCCCTCTATTGCGCCTGTCTCTGGTTACATCTATACTATCCTCCAAATCTGTTAGTACTGATCTTCTATAACTATTCTCAGCCCTTTCCAACTGTACTGCCCTAGACCGACTAACTTTCGAACCTTTTGATTGTGCTGCCCTAGGGAGACTAATTTAAGAATCTTCTGATTCGCCACCACTCTCCCCATTTTCCCTTTGATGATAAATCCGCACCTGGTCTACATTTACCGTTATTTCTTTACCAAATTTCAAAATAACAACATTATTATTCTCCACCAGGAGAACTTGATAAGGGCCTTCAAACTTTGGCATGAATTTACCCACAATTTTCTAACCAGCTGAGCTCAAGGGGTGTGTTTGAACCAATACAAGATCGTTCACTTTTACATCGACCTCACGTCCCCTCTTATTGTAATATTTCACCCATTTTTCTTGCTGTTTCCTAGTATTCCTCCTAGCGTCCTCAACCAATTGTTCCATATTATCACACACCAAGTCTGTGATCCGTCAGTTATCATCACTAATTTCTGAAATAGGGTAATTAATTTTTGACCTAAAAATAACTCTGCCGGTGTTTTACCAGTTGTTTCATGCACTTACGTTCTTAAAGCATAACCGAATTCCTTGAGAAATTGGTCCCAATTATTATGATTTTCTTTTACAAGAAGACGATTTGCAGAAGAGTACGATTAACTCTCTCAGTCTGATTAGATTGAGGTCTATGGACCACCGTTTTAACATGTTTTATGTTCAACCTGCGACACACATGCTCAAAACCTTCGGATATAAAATGGCGGCCGTTATCACTAATTAAATTTACAGGAGCTCCATAACGCGAGATATAATTTTCAAAATAGGCATTTGCATCTGCCTTAGCCAAGGCTTTTCTTAATTGAACAATTTCGACCCATTTAGAAAAATTATCTGTTATCACTAAAATAAACTTATAACGCTCCGGACTAGTGGCTGGGTATGGGCCTAATAAATCTAAAGATACTATTTCATTTGGAAACTTTGTGATTATTGGAATTAGTCGACGAGCTTGTAGAGCGTTTTTGTAATTAACTTTCTGGTCACATCGGTCATAGGTTGATACATATTTAAATATAACCTTCCTCATTGTTTCATGCAACGCCGTTCGTAAGGCATAACCGAATTCCTTAAAAATTTGGTCCCAGTTTGAATGATTGTCTTCTACAAAACAAGAAATCATTTGCAGAAGAGTACGGTTAACTCTCTCAGTCTGATTAGATTGAGATCTGTATACCACCGTTTTAACATGCTTTATATTCAACCTGTACACACATGCTGAAAAACTTCGGATATCATTTGGGGACCGTTATCACTAATTAACTTTATAGGAGCTCCATAACGCGAAATATGATTTTCAAAAAATGCATTTGCAATTGCCTCAGCCGAGGCTTTTACTAAGGGTACAATTTCAACCCATTTAGCAAAATTATCCGTTACCATTAAAATAAACTTATAACGTTCCGGACTAGTAGCCTAATAGTACTAGGTATGGGCCTAATAAATCTAAAGATACAATTTCATTTGGCCAATTTGTTACTATCGGAATAAAGAGACCAGCTGGTAGCTCGTTCTTATAATTAATTCTCTGGCAGCGGTCACAGGTGGATACAAATTTAAATATAAACTTCCTCATAAAGGGAAAATAACGCGCGTCTCTTAAATCTGAAATAAGTCTTTTTTTTACCTAAATGACCCGACATGGGCGTGTCGTGAAACTCTCTCATAACGTCATTACGCAGAGTTCACGGAATATACACCCTTAGTTCGCCTAGCGTGGCCGTATACTTTGCCTAGTATAACAACCCTTCATACAACTTGAAATCGCGGAACCAATTTCCGCAGACTGACGTCCCAAAATTGGTTTGACTATGTGAAGTCTAGGTTTTGTAGATGTAATATAGAAAGAGCAGGAGAGCTGTTGCGGTGATTCGTAGGTGAGAATATTAGAATATTTCATTGAGTATTTCATAAATATAGCGCGAGTTAAGGAAGGAGTTGCTAAGATAATAAATTATTGGATTAGCATCTAAATATAGATTAAATCAGATTTAGTTAAACAGATCACTTACGCTTCTTCACTTTGTCTAGTTCACTTAGACGTGTTTACTTACAGTTGTTTATTGAGAATAGATTGCTCTCTTTATATATCACTCCTAGGGTCTCCTTTTGTAGTTTCACTTGTGATAGACTAAGTGTCTTTGAAGAGTATTAAAACAATAGTTATTATGTAAGTTGTTGGTGATGTTTTGTTTCCCCCCACACCCTTAGGTAGGCAAGACGGTGAAGGAGCGGTGCCAAATAGCCCACGCTCACATTGACACCCATTGGGTTTGTTTTCGGGACATTTTTCTTTCCCTAACCACGAGATAGGAGTCGGATCCAGTCTTAGGCTCTTGCCGGAATTTTTTTTTTCAGGATCCGAAAATGTGGAAGAATTTTTGGAATGTATTGAAAATAATGTCAAGTTTTACAAGAGACCCCGAGAAATTTAATCGTGTGCGTATCTAGAAGGTCGTCTCTGGGGGCGCACTTTGGATTGGTATGAAGTATTTGGTTCTTTGTTGGTGCAGGGGGAAGACACTGATTTAGTGTAATTAAAGGAGGCGTTGATGGAAAATTTCCCGGTGGTTAGGAATAAGACTGAATTTGAAGTCAGGTTCTATTCGTCGAATCAGGGTCACGGTCAGGTTCCATCGGACTTTATTTATGACTTACTAAATATACAAAAAAGGCTAGGACTAAATATGTCAGAAGAAAGTTTGGTTGATCACATAATTCATCGACTCGAACCACAGGTGATGGAATACGTTGAGATTCGAAATCCAACTTCTCGATCTCAGCTCTTACAAATGATCACGAAATATGAAGATGGAGAGACAACCAGGGTCCTAGTACTAGTAATAGTGAAAGACGAGTTTGGGATTGGAGTCAGAGGTCTACCGACGACCGTAGGAATAGAAATTGGCGAGATGCAGGGGTAATTGAACGTGAAAATTGTGATAGCGGTTGGTTCCTGCTTACATCTGAGCCCTTTTGTCTGCCTGTAAACCCGGCTAAAAGTGTGTTAGAAACAGAATAATCCCCAAACATGTTTTTCAATCTAATCAATATATTAATTCTTAGTATTAATAAGACACAATACAATTCTAATTAAGGTAGAGAATATATATTAGAAGTGCGGAGGTGAGATTCTAAAACACGGGGATCTGTGTTGTTATCCTAATTACGCCGCGTCCCGAAACCAGATAATACTTATACATTTTACTACTACAGACCCTCAACTGAATCTAAGACAGCTTAATTACGCTCAAATATAACTACTTCTCACACTAGATAAACTAGCTTCTACTTAATCAAACTCACTGTACCTGAACCTTTTACGCATCGGGTCCTACACTAAAAACTTGCAGGTGCTCTCTCCGGCTTGTTCAATGTCCTTGGTTTCACGCTCTGTAAACTTTAACTAATTCCACTCCTTTTCAATCTTCAACTAACGACTAAGTTGCGGACTTTATGTTAACTCTTGCTTGCACATTCCAACGTATCAACTTCAGCGTGCCAATTCCAACGTGTCAACACAAGAACTCGCGAAAACAGAGTTTATATAATGTACCTCATTTACATAATCACGTTTCCTTACTCGATGAAAGTTGGTTGAAATAAATATTTTCCTTAAAGATTCATGCAGAGATTATTCGAACCAAGTATAGATCCGACACAACCCCCTCCGGGAAGAAAACGTGATTTATTCGAGGGTCTAAACGACACGATAGAAATTACGTTAAATACTCTTAACACCTGAAAAACGATGGACCTGGATTAAAATTTTAACTCTCTAACTCATCAATTTTAATTGAACTAGCATCTACAATATTCACTACTCTAAAGGTCACTCTACCATTTATCACTACCTTTCACAAAACATCCCTACTGTGCATCCCATTCGGGTGAAGATCAGGGGAAAACCTTGAAACAAGGAAAAAAAACCTGATCATGCACTTTACTTAAGTGCTGATAAAAATTTTAAAAAAATACATTTAATACATACCAATTTAAACTTCTAAGCGATCGTGTTGCAGGAGGTAGTAAACGGTCGCTATTTGAGTCAAATCCTCCTAATCGGATTAAACTTAATTCATTACGGTTATCACCAGTTGATCTTCCATATGTGCTGATTCTTTTACATGACTCGCTTGTAAAAGCTCTCTGGTATACAGGTGTGGAGAAGTCATTTATTTCAGAGGAGACGTACCGATCATATTTTTCTTTTCGTCCTATTAAAACATCGTCAGCGAAAGTAGTTACGGCACAAGGGTGGCAGTGCAGAAATTTGGGCACCGTTGAGTTACGAATTAAAATAAGGAATTTTTAGAAGTTGGGGAACTATCATGTGATTGCTGAGATGCAATATCCATGCATCTTGGGCATTGATTTTATGTCACATGCAAAGATAGGTTTTGATTTTTTTACCAAATCGTTAATCATTCCGGACTCGCAGATTTGAGAAAGAGGCAATTTCAGATGAACCGGTACAGATAGATTTATGAAACACTAAGTTAAAGGCAGGGCAAAAACAGAAGTTGCAGATTTTGTTTAAGGAATTTCAAGGATTGTTTTCAGATAAGCCAGGTCTGACGCATGTGTTGTCATGAAATTGATACGGGTGATAATCCTCCTGTTTCTTCGAGACCTTATCGCTATGACAGGGTCAAACAGGGTATCATTAACTACCACGTTAAGAAGATGTTGGACGATGGAACTATAATTCCAACTATATCGCCTTACGCGTCTCCAGTTGTTTTATGTCGGAAGAATTACGGGTTGCCGTTAGACGACCCAGAAGCCTATAGGTTTGCAATAGATTATAGAAAATTAAATGCGATCACGAAGTATCCACGATATCCGCTACTGCTAATTGAGGATTTGATCACTAATATTCCACACACCGAAATTATGTCATCACTTGATTTACGCAGCGGATACTTTCAGATCGCGGTAGACCCCCAAAGATGTTCATAAGACGGCATTTGTTACAAAAAAAATGGTACTTTTGCATTTACTCGCATGCCATTTGGCCTTTCGGGGGCAGCTCCAAATTTTCAGAGTTCGATTGAAATAATCCTTAAACCAGTTAGCGGGTGTTTCACTTTCTGCTGTATGGACGATGTTATCATTTCATCTCCATCTTTTGAGCGCCATGTAGAGCACTTACGAGAAGTATTCAGATTGTTGCAAGAGGCTGGTTTAACGTTGAATCGTGAGAAGTGTCATTTCGCGAGGGAACAGTTACGTTATTTGGGTCTAGTTATTAATAAAGAGGGAGTTAGAACAGACGAGGAGAAAGTAAAAGCAATTCTTGAAATGAAACCTCCGAAAACTGCGAAACAGATAGCAAAAGTTTTAGGAATGACGGGTTGGTATCAAAGTTTAATAAGGACTACGCAGACCTGTGTGAACACTTGTATGGTTTAAAACGGAAAAATTCTAAGTTCAGTTGGTCGGAATCGGCGCAGGAAGCCTTTGATCGTATTAAGAAAGCATTGACGGAAGCTCCCGTGTTACAGTTACCAGATTTTTCCAAAGCTATTGAACTTTATACGGATGCCAGTTCAGTGGGGGCAGGAGCAGTGTTGACGCAGAATAATAGGTCTCTTGCGTTTGCCTCAGGAACATTAAACCACGCAGAGAGAAATTATAGTGTGACGGAACGTGAATGTTTGGCTGTCATATGGGCGTTAAATAAATATCGCACTTATTTCGTATCTTTGCCGGTGAAGGTGATAACAGACCATGCAGCACTTACCAAATTAACGAACGCGAAAAATTTATCGTCTAGAATGATAAGGTGGACGCTTAAGTTGGCAGATTTTAATGTGGAATGGGAGCATCACCGAGGTACGCAAAATGTGGTGGCTGATATATTGTCTAGAAACCCGTTAGATAGTAATGAGGAAGCAAAGGTGTCTTGTGCGGTGATTAGGTTGTTGGTATTATCGTCTAGGGAACAGTTGAGAAAAGAACAGAAGAATGATCCGGAGTTAGATCATTTCTTAAAGTTTTTAGAAAATCCTGATGATAGTTCCATTAATGAGTCAATCTGTAGAAATTGGTCCCGTGACTGTAAATTAATTAACGGATTGTTATATTATGCAAAATATACAACCACGCTCGATGAATTAAGGGTATTTATACCCAAAACATTACATAAAGATGTTATGCGAGAATTCCATGACTCGCCGATGGCGGGCCATCTAGGCAAAAGGAAAACCTACTTAAAATTAAAAAAAATTAAAAAATGCGTGTTATTTCCCATTCATGCGGAAATATATATATAAATATGTATCAACCTGTGATCTTTGCCAAAAGATCAATTATAAGAACGGATTACCAGCTGGTCGATTAATTCCGATAGTAACGAATTTTTCGAATGAAATAGTATCTTTAGATTTATTAGGCCCATACGCTGCAACTAGTCCGGAACGTTATAAATTTATTTTAGTAATAACGGATAATTTTTCTAAATGGGTTGAAATAGTTCCCTTAAGGAAAGCTTCGGCTAAGGCAATTGCCAATGCAATTTTTGAGAATTATACTTCTCGTTATGGAGCTCCTGTTAAGTTAATTAGCGATAACGGCCTACAAATTATATCCGAAGTTTTTGAGCAAGTGTGTCGCAGGTTGAACATAAAACATGTTAAAACTGTGGTATATCGTCCACAAGCTAATCAAACGGAAAGAGTTAATCGTACTCTTCTACAAATGATTTCGAGTTTGTCGCGGATAATCATACTAACTGGGACCAATTTCTCCGTGAGTTTAGTTACACTTTAAGGGCAGCAGTACATGAGACAACGGGTAAAACACCGGCGGAATTATTTTTAGGTCGAAAATTAATCACCCCATTTCAAAAATTAGTATTGTTAACTGATGGATCATACTTAGTTTGCGGAAATATAGAAAATTTGTTTGAGGAGGCTAGGAGACATACTAAGCGGCAGCACGAGAAGTGGGCGAAATATTATAATAAAAGGAGACGTGAAATTAATGTGAAGGTTGATGATCTAGTGTTGGTTCAAACTCACCCGTTGAGTTCGGCGAGTAGGAAAATGGTGTGTAAATTTATGCCAAAGTTTGAGGGCCCCTTTAAAGTTTTGAGTGTGAAAAATAATAATTTAGTAATATTAAAGTTTGTTAAAAGAATAACGGTTAATGTGGATCAGATGAGAATTTACCATCAAAGAGAATAAGAAGACAGTGTTGCCGAATCGAAAATTGCTGGAAGTAGTGATCATAATGCAAGAGCATCAGACAGGTCGGATGATAGGCAGCCGAGAGTAGTGCAATCAGAAAGTGATGGGAATTATCGTAGAGGATCAGAATCAGGAAATTTGGAAGGTAGTCGAGATGTATCCAGGGATAGACGCGATGGAGGGGAGGTGAGAAGGAAAAAGCTTGTGCAAACGGAATCGACTGTTTCTTCGGGGGCGGGGGGAGGTGTATAATTGCAGGAAAAGGACGCCACGTTGGACGGAGAGGGAAAAAAGAGGAAGGCCCGAATCCTAGGTCGAGATGCAACAAAGGAAGAAGAGACCAGAAGCCCCTGCATCCTGTGACAAGAGAAAGTTGTCCTCGTCCATGCCGTCTCGTCACTCAAGAAAGCGGTGTAGAAAGGTGGAATCCGAGAGGCAATCGGAAGGAACAAATCCAGGACCATCCCACAGACAGGAGAGGAGAACAATCAGATGCAACAGGTCCCGTCCAGTCGAGGAGGAATGGAACTGCCCTTACAACCTTCGGAGCCAACGTCGAGTGGACATCAGCCAGAATCGGAATCCCGCAGGAGGAGGGAATGGCCCAGCAGGAGCATTTCAACTACAGCAGACTCAATAGAGGAGGAGACCCAGAAGGTTGGAGCGGAAAGAGGACAGCCCTAGGTTAAGGTTATCCAGTACAGAGGCCGTGGTTGGAGACAAAGCCTATGCAGATTGGATCTAAAGATTAGCCAGGTTGTATAATTCTAATTTGTTTATTTTCCCTCTGAAAGACAGTTCAGAGTATTTTTCATGTGGGTTTGTCTAAAATTTTTTTTTGTAAAATTAGTTTACAAAAGTTGTCACTGCGTTGTGTGCATTTTCATATCGATTGAAAAAGCTTTTGTATTTAATTTTTTTCCAAATTGTGGAAAAACATTTGCTGAATTGCATTTGTTTTGCTACACATTAAAGACGGGGCTTTATACGTGAGATTAGTTGTATTGTTTGTTGTAATATATTGTAAGTGAAAAATGTATATATTTTTGTGTTTAATTATTAAGATGATAAGTAGTATCTGGTTTCGGGGCGCGGCGTAATTAGGATTACTAACAAAATCATTAACAGCGCAGCGCGATTGATTGGGAATTTTTGAAAATGAAACCAGACGGAAAGGTTATTTTGATATGAGACTATATATATATATAATATAAGGTATGCCATATTTCTGTCAATAAGGAAGTTGTATAAGGTTCTGTGGATTTAATGTCAAGTTTTAGAAAGAAAATTGATTTAGTTTCCTTTCAGAACAGCAGTCCCTGAACATAATGATGAGATGAAGGGATGATGTCGTATGAGTATATTATGGTAAAATTTTTATATTTATTAGTACTTAAGTAAAGTGCATGATCAGGGTTTTTTCCTTAAGCCAAGGTTTTCCCCTGATCTTCACCCGAATGGGATTGCATTGTAGGGACAATATATGTGAAAGATAAATAAAATAGATCGGAGTGCCCTTTTGAGTAGTCATTTCTGTGTGCTAGTTTAATTAAAAATTCTAGAGTTAGAGAGTTAAAATTTTGTGCTTGTTCAGTGTTTTTCAGGCGTTAAGCGTGTTACGTGAGTTCTTTAAGGTCAATTAGACCTTCAATAAGTCACGCTTTTTTCTCGGAGGGAGTTGTGACGGATATGTACGGTCTTCACTAATCCTCTAAATATTTCTTTCAAATATTATTTATATCACCCAATCTCCACCGGGAGCCAAAGCGTGATTTATGCTAATGAGATATTTTATATGAGTTCGGGTTTCGCGAGTTAAGGGGAGTCAGTAGGGTAAACACCTTCGGGAAATCGATTTTGAGTTTTTGATATTTCTAAAATCCCCAAATCAGGCCCTTTCCAATGATGTAACATACTTGCCATTTTACTAATTAAAAGTATGTTAAAATGATTTTTAAAAAATAATCAGCTGATGAGCCACGCCCCATTTGACAGATACAAATGTAAACATTGACCGTTTAAATCTGGGAATCTTTTCCAAAGCCACTCTCTGTTTTATTTATTCATACGCAGTTAACTGTAGATTCACTGCAAGCGTAACTGTTATTGTTGTTTACGTATTTTGGAGAGAACACACCTTTTTCTTCTTAGCGTTTTGAATATTTGAATATTTCAAATTTCCGAAAATCAAAAATTTTGAAATTTTGAAATTTTAATTTAATTTAATATGCCAAGATGAAACAAAATATTCAAAAAACGTAAACGTACATTTTATAAAGGTAAGAATACTTTCAACCATACTATTGAAAGTAGTGTCAATCCTCAACCTGGACATGCACATGACTCAAAGGAGACATGTGCAAAAGAAATGAAAATTCCCAATTTAAATGGAAGTTTTTCTTCCTATGACAAAAGTGTAGGTATTATTAATGCCATTATGAATTTGAATATTCTAACATTTGTTTTCAAGAATGAAGTTCACTGTAAAATGTGTAACAGTGGCTTAGACATGCAAGTTTTAAAAGGTAAGTCTGGACTGGCTATTACATTTGTCCTGAAATGTTGTGCTTGTCCATATCGTGTAGAATTCTCTTCTTCAAATTTTCACGAAGGAACGCAAATTGCTATAATAAATACCAGGTTTGTATATGCTATGCGTTCCATCGAAAAAGGTGCAGAAGCTGGGAGAATGTTTTGCGGCATAATGAATCATCCTCAACCACCTACAAGGTTTTCTCCTTACGGTAAGCGAATCTTAAATGCTGCAAAACTTGTTTACGAGGACTCCATTCAAAATGCTGCGAAGGAAGCTATTTGTGAAAATGAAGGTAATAATATTGCAGTCGCTGTAGATGGGACATGGCAGAAACGCGGTTACTCATTATTGAATGGTGTAGTTACTGTGACCAGCATTGATACAGGTAAGGTGATAGATGTTGATATTCTTTCAAAATATTGCATATGTAAAAACTTACCTTCTCATCAAAAGGATTGTAAAAGGAATTACGTAGGATCTAGTGGAGCTATGGAAATTCAAGGTGCGTCTAAAATTTTTCAACGGTCATTATCTTTGCATAATGCCCGATATATTACTTACTCAGGGGATGGAGATTGCAAAGCATTTGATGCTGTTAGTAAGAAAAACATCTATGGAGATTAATACCCAATTGAAAAATTGGAGTGCATTGGACATGTCATGAAGCGCATGGGAACAATATTACGCCGATTAAAATCTCAATTGAAAGGGCAAATCTTGTCAGACGGTACACTTACCGTGGAATCGTGATGTGGAAAAAATCGTTTGACTGAGCATGAAATAGATAACTTACAGTTTTACTATGGATCAGCTATTCGGAGAAATTACACCAGTGTTTAGAGCATGCGCAAGATATCTGGGCCATTTTTCTGCATAAGCTGTCAACAGATGAATATCCCCAACATGGTTTTTGTCCTGATGGTGCAGATTCATGGTGTGGATATAAAAAGGCTGAAGCATCAGGTAAGTCTTACAAGCATAAAAATAGTCTTCCGGTAGCTGTTGTAGAAGCAAGGCGTCCTATATTTAGAGATCTTTCCCATCCTGATCTGTTAAGAAAATGTTTGCATGGAAAAACACAAAACCCGAATGAAAGTTTTCATAATGTCATATCTCCACGTGTTCCTAAAACAACATTTGTACAGATTGAAACACTTTCACTTGGTGTTTATGATGCTGTTTGTTCTTTTAATGATGGTAATGTATCCAAATTAAAAATGCTGCAGAAAATGGGAGTCGAGCCTGGAGAATATTCGGTAAGTGCCATGAAAATTCTTGATAGAGAAAGCTTAATGAAAGCAGTGTATGCTTTTTCTGGAAGAGCGAAGAAAATTACAAAAGATAAAAGAAGAAAAAGAAAAAGAGAAGAAGATAATATTAAGAAAAATAAGGTAAAAACCGGCTACAGTGCAGGATCTTTTTGATGAGGTAAAATTTTATATAAAAGCTACTTTTTTCTAAAAATTTTCTTTTCTATAAACTGTGTGTTCTCGTTTCTATAAATTTACTGTATGCATGAACTGGAAATTTTTATTTTATATTTCATATATATTCTTGTGTATACTGAAGTGAAATTTTTGAAATATTCCTCAGACATTTAGCTAAAAAGCATATGTCGTAACACAGAAAAGGAAAATTTTTATTAAATTCCTTATTGTACTCTGCAAAAATAATTTTTTTAATCAGGCTGATCAATTTTTTAAGAAAAGATTTCACTTCTGTATAAAAATAAATGTTTATTTAATGCACACACAAATATATCTCCAAATTTGTTGCATGAAGCTTGTTATATACAAAAAAAAAAAAAAAAAAAAATCATAAATTTCATGTTTAAAAACACAAAAATAGTTTTATTGTTGTTTTGGATACTATCTATGTAATATTTATATAATCTTTTAAATTCTTATATTTACAGAAATTGTGTTTACATGTGAATATACAAAACACTAAAGAAATTTTTCGAAGTGCCATATAATCAAGGAATTACTGTTTTATATAAATTATATTTTTTAATTTGTGCCTTCTTTTTTTTAAAATTAATTGTATGCATGAACTGGAAATATTTATTTTATATTGCATATAAATTAAATATACTGAAGGGAAATTTTTGAGATATTCCTCAGACATTTAGCTGAAAAACAGATGTCGTAACATAGAAAAGGAAATTTTTTATAAAATTCATTATTCTACTATGCAAAATTACATTTTTAAACATGCTGATAAATTTAAAAAAAATTCACTTCTGTATAAAGATAAATGTTTATTTAATGTACACACAAATTTTTAAGCTTTAGTGTTAAATGGTTTCTTAGTAAAAGGGACATAAATATATCCCAAAATGCAATGCCCTTTTTCGTTCCACAAAACTTGTTACAAACAAAAAATACACAAATTTCCTGTGTAAAAACATAAAATCAGTTTTTTTGTTGTTTTGGATACCATTTATGTAATATTTTAAGAATCCTTTTAATTCTGATACTTTAAGAAATTGTGTTTACATGTGAATTTATAAAACACTAATGAAATTTTTCGAAATGTCGTATAATGATGTATTACCAAAGTCATATTTTCATGTATTGACACATTTTTACATGGTATTTATGATGCTTATAGTCATCTTGGATGACAGTAATGTATCAGAACTAAAAATTCTTCAAAAATTGATGCATAATTTGAGAAAAATGATGCAAATGCTGAAAAATATCTCGATAGATTAAAAGTGAAAAATGCTATACATGTATTTTCTGAGAAATCTAAGTAAAAGAAATAAGTAAAAGGTCTTAAAAGTTATTGAGAATAAGATAATATTTAAAAAATAGGGCAAATACAGATTGTAATTCATAATTTTTTTGATGAAGTGACATTTTATAATAAAAATGCAAATATCCCAAAACGGTGTTTTTAAAAATGCTTGTACCTTTTTCTCAGAACCTATTCAACGGAAGCACTTTCAATCTTTACTAAATATTACTGATGTCTAACTATATAAAGTGCACATAACTTTTTTTAATATTCCCATAATATTTTTGTAAAAGTCAGTTATCGTGAAAAAAAATGACAGTTTTCAAAAAATTCATCGTGATACTGTTGCGATGAATGTTTTTGAAAAAACTAAACAATATGTTTAAAAAAGCTTCCGTGCATTTTAAATAAAAAAGTCTAATTAATATACTGAAAAAATTTTAAGTCTGTATATTTAATAGTTTCTGAGAAAAAGGTACATAAAAATACTCAATTTAACATTAGCGGGATAGGGGATACCGATTTACCTTAACGAAAGAGAATGAAATGAAATGAGAAAGAGTTGTAAAGTGAAGAAGTTGATTTTTAAAGTAAAGTAAAGTGAATCGAAGCATCGGAAAATCAACTCGCAGTCGTTGACAAATTTAGTATGTAGTAAAGCTACAAGCAAAGCTGAAGAGCTGAAGATTGAATTCGTAAATCCAAGAGTGAATATTAACGTTTATCCGATCCATCCGGAATCCAAGTATTCAACAAGACGGACCTGCCGAAGATTAAGAATCAAGTTAGTGACTTAGAAATTGTAAATACGTGTACGTGTGTTAGCTGTAATTGTACGCGCTGATCTTTCGTGGATTCAGTTCAGATTTCGTAGTTCCGCAATTAGTGACCCCTTCTCATTCTCCGCTGTGTTTTATTGTTCTTAAATTTGAATAGTGTATATGTAACCTTCCTTTATTAAGAGGTATCAATAAATATAGTGATTTGTAAAGATGTCTTTTGAATTCATTACCCGACTACACCTCCAGAAACGAATAACACCAGACGGGGAGATAATTATCTTAGGGGAGGTTATGTGTCACGACATCTTTGTGGTGGCGGCGTCCTACCTGGGACCCCACTCACTCCGCCCGGCACGCCTCTAAGTGTGGGAGGAAACATAGCATCCCCAACAAACCCCATAATAACAAATATATTTATTCAAGTACTAACAAACACTTAAACACACACAATCGAAAGTTTAAATATAAGAAGAAACCTAGGAGTGATTCCTAAAACTCCGATTAGTCCTAATACTCAATTCTAAGTAACCCGACCACCAGAAATGGACAAGAAGAACAATCACTAACTAACCTCAGGCCGGTACTGAATATATTATCATAAATCTTCAATCTAACAATTTACACTTCTTAATTCATACCTTTTTAACGCGCGCTAAGTTCGTGAAGTAATTCTCCGATGTACAACTTACGTAACAGCTTGGCGGCTCCTTCTCCCCATACATCTACAAAACCTAGACTTTATATAGTTGAACTAATTAACATATATCTATCTCGTGTTATTCCTGAAAAGGCTATGAACTAGTATAAATGCTAGTCCCAAAGTTTCCCAAGAGGATTAGTTCGGAAATGTCACGAAAAACCCCGTCACAGCCCCCTCCATGAAAAAAAAAGGGATTTATAAAAGGGTCTTAATGGCCCGATATAAATTACGTTGAAAAATTTAATTCTTAAACTAACTAGACATCTTAAACTCTAATTTAGCATTAACTTTTACATAATACGCTAAAAAAACACTCAAAACTACTAGCTCAATATATTTAATCATTCCCACGTTTTTCCTTTTACACTCATTATATAAGGTGTACCCCATTTAGGAGAGGACCAAGAAAAATCCTCCCACTTTAGGGGAAAAAATTGGCGATACACAACCCGTAAAACTTAAATATTTTAAATATATCTTGGGTTTTAAATTTCTTTATCTTCAACACAAAATCTTCAAAACATAGGGTCAGCCACCCTGAAATGAGAACTGGATCAGTGGACATACAACAATATTCTTTGAACACTGTATACATAAACAAACAACATTGAATCCACACATATTTAAATTGTCAATTACTGTACAAATTTCATCTAGTTTAAGAAAAACTCCCATTCCAATCGCGCAGCGCTATTAGTGTTATGGTTAATTTCCTATCTACGCCGCAACCATAAACCAGATATATACTAATATACACATCAATATGCCGATACATACACAATTATATACAATTTTCAAAACATTCAAAATATAAACAAACAATACAAAGAATTCTCGCACCCTTAGCCAAGTCTTCCCATGTGGGAAACAAATGTAAACATACATATGCTTTCCACAATTTAGAATAGATTTTAGGTATACAAAAGTTCATTTTTAACTCAACGTAGTCTGACTTTTGCCCTTAGTCATCTTTTACAAAACAAGACGTGCTTCTTGCAAAAATACACCTGACTGCCTGTCAGTAAAAATATAAATGAAACAATAACACCTGGCTAATAGCTTGTTCCTTTCCTTTCTCCGATGTCTCCAATATGCACCTCCAACGATGTGGACCTTCTGTTTCGTAGACTCTCCTCTGGCTCCTGGCGACCTGGTCGATACTGTCAGCTCCTCCGTAGATTACAGTGATGATCTCGCAGTGCTTGATCTCTTCTAGATCGGATTGATCCTTCCTGGTCTGGTAATGATTCTACTGGCGATCTTGACCTGGCTTTCCCATGAACTTCTCTTCCGTCTCTGGAATTGCGTGGGGTGGACCTTCTCTGTTGTCTCCGTATTGTTTGAAGTAGCCTTTCTTCCTCTGGCTGCTGACGATCTCCTTCTGGAACTTGTCTACCATGGTGATCTTCTATTCGTTTTTTGTTCTACCTGCTCAGTCGGCGCGATGTAGGACGGGAGCCTTCACTTGTTGATCTCTCTGTGTATGGCTTTTCTTTTCCTCCTCGGCCCATCTGGCAGTGACTCAGGCGTCTCTCTTTTCCACCTCATTATGCTTTGGTTCTTCCTTCTTTTCTGCTGCGTCCCTTCTGACAGTGACTCAGGGATCGCACGCTTACACCGCCTTTTGGTCAGCTCGTGTTCGCTCCCCCTTATACATCTGATTACTTTTATTCCCCACACTTGTCGCATCTTTCCTCTCCTGTATATGTCTTCCATCTGAATCATTACTCCTAAAGCCCTGTGACCTATCTAACCCATATCGAATATCCTCAAAGTTACTCGACTGATACTCGGATCCTCTGCTAACTGAACAATCTACCTCCACTACACTTTCATCACTTTTTCTCTGATGGTAAATTCGCACTTGGTCTATATTAACTGTAGTTCTTCTACCTGCCTTCCAAATTACAACATTATTGTTTTTAACACTTACGACTCTATAAGGACCTTCGAATTTGGGACAGAATTTTGCTACCACCTTTTTACTGGCAGAGCTTATAGGATGAGTTCCAATCAACACTAAATATCGACTTTAATGTTAACTTCGCGTCTCCTCTTATTGTAATACTTCACCCACTATTCATGCTTTTTCTTAGTATTCTGCCTAGCTTCCTCAAACACCTTTTCACTATTACTAACCACAAATTCTGCTCCATCCGTCACCATCACAAATTTTTAAAAGGGGGTAATAAGTTTCCTACCTAAAAATAATTCTGCTGGAGTTTTTCCAGTACTTTCGTGAACTGCCGTTTGTAATGCATACGCGAATTCACTTAGAAACTTGTCCCAGGTCTCATGATTTTGATTTACAAAAGAAGCAAACATTTGTAATAAATCCCGATTAACTCGTTCCGTTCTATTTGACTGAGGTCTATACAGAACTGTTTTGAGATGCTTTATATCTAATCTATTACTTAAATGCTCAAAAACTTCGGATATAAATTGGGGACCCCGTTGTCGCTAATTAGTTTAATTGGAGCTCCATATCGCGAAATATAATTTTCGAACAGGGTATTGGCGATTATTTTTGCAGACGCCTTTCTGAGAGGTATTATTTCCAACCATTTCGAAAAGTGATCCGTTTTTTTAAAAATATATCTATATCGTTCAGATTTCGATGCTGGGTGGTTGCCTAACAAATCTAATGAAACGATTTCATTTTGATAATTAGTTATAATCGGTATTAGATGATCGGCTGGTAACGCGTTCTTATAATTCACTTTTTAGCACGTATGGCATGTCAAAACATAATCATGTATGACCCTTCTCATATAAGGAAAATAACAAGCATCCTTCACGCGAAAATACGTTTTTTTAATTCCGAGGTGTCCAGCCATAGTCTTATCATGAAATTCACCCATTATCGCATCTCGCATCGACTTTGGAATATATACTCTCATTTCTCCGAGAGAGGATGCGTACTTCGCATAAAATAACAAGCCGTCTACTATTCTAAAGTCCTAAGACCAGTTTCCGCATACTACCGCATTTACCATACTGTCATCGGTTTTTGTAAATAACGGTAAATGTGACCCAGCTCAGGGAAATCAATTGTTCCCTTGACGAAAGTACCAAATCTCTAATTACTGCACAAGCTATATTACCATCCTCAAAACGTTCCTCGAGTTTCATATTTAAAAGATTAATTTCTAACTTCCCTTCCTCGATTTTTATTTCTTCAATTTGTGAATCTGGAATCGCTAATGACTTTTCATCGAAATTCATGGTTATTTTTAAGTTTCGAATAAAATCGATACCTAAAATGCAGGGTTATTCTAGATCCGCTAATATATAAAAATTCCACTTTTTCGTAAATTCTCGTATTCGTATCTCTAATTCTTCCGTCCCTACATTGTTGCAACAGGCACCTTGAGTCGTTATAACGTTTTTGTTTGGATTTTTAATTGGCTTATAAGAAAAATATGCCCGATACGTTTCTTCAGAGAAGAACGACCTCTCGGCCCCAGTATCCCATAATGCCGTTAGTTTTTACATTGACCTCACGTCTCCTCTTATTGTAATATTTCGTCCATTTTTCCTGTTGCTTTCTAATATTTCTCGTAGCCTCCTTAAACAATCATCCTTTTTTCCACACACTAAGTCTGATAAGTCTGTTACCATCACTAATTTCGGAAATGGGGTAGTTAATTTCCGACCTAAAAATAACTCTTCCGGTGTTTTACCCGTTCTTTCATGCACTGCTATTCTCAAAGCATAACTGAATTCCTGGAGAAATTGGTCCCAATTACTACGATTCTCGTCTACAAAACTAGAAATCATTTGTAGAGGAGTACGGTTTACTCTCTCCGTCTGATTAGATTGAGGTTGATAGACCACCGTTTTAACATGTTTTATGTCCAACTTGCGACACATCTGCTCAAAAACCTCGGATATCATTTGGGGGCCATTATCACTAATTAACTTTACAGGACCTCAATAATGCGAGATATAATTTTCATAAAATGCATTTTCAATTGCCTTAACCGAGGCTTTTCTTAAGGGAACAATTTCAACCCATTTAGAAAAATTATCTGTTATCACTAAAATAAACTTATAACGCTCCGGAATAGTGGCTGGGTAGCGGCCTAATAAATTTAAAGATACAATTTCATTTGGCTAATTTGTGATATCGGAATTAATCGACCAGCTGGTAGCGCGTTTTTGTTATTAACTTGTGACGGGGCTATTCGCGAGATATCCGAACTAATTCTCTTGGGAAACTTTGGGGCTAGCATTTATACTATTTCACAGCCTTTTCAGGAAAAACACGAGATAGATATATGTTAATTAGTTCGACTATATAAAGTCTATATATATAGGTTTTGTAAATGTAAGAGAGAAGGAGCTTCCAAGCTGTCACGTAAGTAATACCGGAGAATTACTTCACGAACTTAGCGCGCGTTTAAAAGGTATAAATTATAAAAGTAAATTATCAGATTGAAAATAGTAGATTCAGTACCGACCTAAGGTCAGTTAGTGATAGTTCTCCTTGTCCATTCTGGTAGTCGGGTTACTTAGAATTGAGTATTAGGATTAATCGACGTTTTAGGAATCACTCCTAGGTTTCTTCTTATATTTAAACTTGTGATTGTGTGTTTAAGTGTTTGTTAGTACTTGAATAAATATATTTGTCATTATGGGGTTTGTTGATGATGGTATGTTTCCTCCCACACTAAAAGACGCACCGGGGAGAATGAGCGGGGTCCCAGGTAGGACACCGCCCCCACAATGGCACCCAACGGGTTTGTCCACTGGACATATCTCCCTTAACCCCGAGATGGGAGTCGGATCCAATTTTAGGTTCTTGCCTGATATTTGTTTTTCCGGAGTTGAAAATATAGAGGAATTCTTGGAATTCATTGACAGTAATGTTAAATTTTACGAGATACCTAGAAATTTGGCATGTTCTTATCTCAAAGGGCATCTCCGAGGACGTGCGTTGGACTGGTTCGAAGTATTTGGGTCATCGTTAGTGCAGGGGAAAGCTACGGATTTCGCGCAATTAAAAGAAGCTTTGACGGAAAATTTCCCAGTGATTAGGAATAAGACTGAATTGGAAGTCAGATTCTATTCGTCGTATCAGGGTCACGGTCAGGCTCCTTCCGATTTTATATACGACTTGCTCAAAATACACAAAAGGTTGGGACTAAATATGTCGAAAGCAAATTTAATCGATTATATTATTGCCTGTTTGGAACCACAGTTGATGGAATACATAGAGATTCGAAATCCAACTTCTCAATTGCAGTTACTTCAGATGATCACGAAGTATGAGGACAGATATTTGAGGAGAGACAATCAGGGTTAGAGTAATAATAATAGTGAAAGACGAGTTTGGGATGTGAGCAGGAGGTCTACCGAAGGTCGTACAAGTAGAAATTGGATATATAGGGGTAGTCGAACGTCAAAAGGATAGGAGACAGGGTTATAGAACTTCCTATGGGACGAGACCACAGAGGAACCATGATAATCGAGGGTTCAAGAACAGGAACCGTATGGATAGGAATGATCGCTGGTTCGAGAATCATGGTGGACGAAATCAACTTAGAAATGGGGGTCCGAGTGATAATTTTGAACGGGGGTCGAATAATCATTGGAATAGGGGTAGTCATAAAAATTTAAACTTATTAAGCGTTCGAAATCAGGATCGATCGCAGGTTGATGAGAAACCTCCTATAAGGGTTTCTGCTTTACGGATGTCCAATGTAGAACTTCCGTACGTGCCCATTTTAGTCAATGATATCTTTACTAAGGCATTATGGAATACTGGGGCTGAGAAGTCGTTCATCTCTGAAGAAACGTAACGGGCATATTTTTCTTATAAGCCAGTTAAAAAATCAAACACAAAAGTTATAACGGCTCAAGTTGCCTATTGCAAAAATGTAGGGACGGTAGAATTAGAGGTATGAATACGAGAATTTACGAAAAAGTGGGATTTTCATATAGTGGCGGTTCTAGAATAACCCTGCATTTTAGGTATCGATTTTATTCGAAACTCAAAAATAACCAGGAATTTCGATGAAAAGTCATTAGCGATTCCGGATTCGCAAATTGAAGAAATAAAAATCGATCAGGGGAATAAAGAAATTGATCTTTCAAATACAAAACTAGAAGAAAGTCAAAAGAGAGAACTAAAATCGTTATTTAATAGTTTTAAGGCGCTGTTCTCGGTAAGACCGGGACTTTCTCATGTATTATATCATGAAATCGATACGAGTGATAGCGATCCGGTAGTATCTAGACCGTATAAGTATGACAGGGATAAGCAAGGTATCATAGAGTACCATATTGACAAAATGTTACGAGAAGGCACCATCGTACAAATTCAATCTGCTTACGCATCTCCTGTAGTATTGTGTCATAAGAAGAACGGATTACCTAAGGATAATCCGGAAGCTTATAGATTTGCGGTGGATTATTGCAAACTTAATGCGGTAACTAGGTACCGTAGATATCCTTTGCCACTCATTGAGGATTTAATCACCAATATTCCTCTCACGAAGATAATGAGTACTTTGGATCTACGCACCGGCTATTTTCAATTGGCAGTAAACCCCAGGGATGTAGCCAAAACTCCTTTTGTGACGAAAAACAGCACTTATGCTTTTAAGCGCATGCCATTTGGTCTCTCGGGGGCAGCGCCAAATTTTCAGAAGGCCATTGACATCATCTTGAAACCGGTGTTAGGGAAGTATATGCAAGTATACATGGATGACGTAATAATCGCGTCTCCCTCATTTTCACATCACTTGGAACATTTAAAGGATGTATTCAGGTTATTGCAGGAAGCGAGGTTGACGTCGAACAAAGATAAGTGTAATTTTGGGTGTGAGAAATTAAAATACTTGGGCCTAGTAATTAGTAAAGACGGGATAGCAACGGATGAGTCTAAAGTTAAGGCAATACTCGAAATGAGATCACCAAAGAATACGCGGGAAGTATCAAAATTTCTCGGAATGACCCAATGGTATCAAAAATTTATTAAGGGAAGTCAGTAGGGTAAACACCTTCGGGAAATCGATTTTGAGTTTTTGATATTTCTAAAATCCCCAAATCAGGACCTTTCCAATGATATAACATACTTGCCATTTTACTAATTAAAAGTATGTTAAAATTATTTTTAAAAAATAATCAGCTGATGAGCCACGCCCCCTTTGACAGATACAAATGTAAACATTGACCTTTTAAATCTGGGTAGCTTTTCCAAAGCCACTCTCTGTTTTATTTATTCATACGCAGTTAACTGTAGATTCACTGCAAGCGTAACTGTTAGCGTTGTTTACCTATTTTGGAGAGAATACACGTTTTTCTTCTTTGCGTTTTGAATATTTCGATATTTCAAATTTCTGAAAATCAAAAATTTTGACATGACTCAAAGGAGACATGTGCAAAAGAAAAGAAAATTTCAAATTTAAAGGAAAGTTTTTCTTCCTATGACAAAAGTGTAGGTATTATTAATGCCATTATGAATTTGAATATTCTGGCATTTGTTTTCAAGAATGAAGTTCACTGTAAAATGTGTAACAGTGGCTTAGACATGCAAGTTTTAAAAGGTAAGTCTGGACTGGCTATTACATTTGTCCTGAAATGTTGTGCTTGTCCATATCGTGTAGAATTCTCTTCTTCAAATTTTCATTAAGGAACGCAAATTGCTACAATAAATACCAGCTTTGTATATGCTATGCGTTAAATTGGAAAAGGTGCAGAAGCTGGGAGAATGTTTTGCGGCATAATGAATCTTCCTCAACCACCTACAAGGTTTTCTCCTTACGGTAAGCGAATCTTAAATGCTGCAAAACTTGTTTATGAGGACTCCATTCAAAATGCTGCGAAGGAAGCTATTTGTGAAAATGAACGTAATAATAATATTGCAGTCGCTGTAGATGGAACATGGCAGAAACGCGGTTACTCATCATTGAATGGTGTAGTTACTGTGACCAGCATGGATACAGGTAAGGTGATAGATGTTGATATTCTTTCAAAATATTGCATATGTAAAAACTTACCTTCTCATCAAAAGGATTGTAAAAGGAATTACGTTGGATCTAGTGGAGCCATGGAAATTCAAGGTGCGTCTAAAATTTTTCAAAGGTCATTATCTTTGCATAATGCACGATATATTACTTACTTAGGGGATGGAGATTGCAAAGCATTTGACGCTGTTAGAAAGAAAAACATCTGTGGAGATGAATACCCAATTGAAAAATTGGAGTGCATTGGACATGTCATGAAGCGCATGGGAACAAGATTACGCCGATTAAAATCTCAATTGAAAGGGCAAATCTTGTCAGACGGTAAGTGTTTAAGTGGAAAAAATCGTTTGACTGTGCATGAAATAGATAACTTACAGTTTTACTATGGATCAGCTATTCAGAGAAATTACACCAGTGTTCAGAACATGCGGCAATATATCTGGGCCATTTTTCTGCATAAGCTGTCAACAGATGAATATCCCCAACATGGATTTGTCCTGATGGTGAAGATTCATGGTGTGGATATAAAAAGGCTGAAGCATCAGGTAAGTCTTACAAGCATAAAAATAGTCTTCCGGTAGCTGTTGTAGAAGCAATGCGTCCTATATTTAGAGATCTTTCCCATCCTGATCTGTTAAGAAAATGTTTGCATGGAAAAACACTAAACCCGAATGAAAGTTTTCATAATGTCATATGGTGTCACGTGTTCCTAAAACAACATTTGTACAGATTGAAACACTTTCACTTGGTGTTTATGATGCTGTTTGTTCTTTTAATGATGGTAATGTATCCAAATTAAAAATGCTGCAGAAAATGGGAGTCGAGCCTGGAGAATATTCGGTAAGTGCCATGAAAATTCTTGATAGAGAAAGGTTAATGAAAGCAGTGTATGCTTTTTCTGGAAGAGCGAAGAAAATTAGAAAAGATAAAAGAAGAAAAAGAAAAAAAGGAGATATAATATTAAGAAAAATAAGGTAAAAACCGGCTACAGTGCAGGATCTTTTTGATGAGGTAAAATTTTATATAAAAGCTACTGTTTTCTAAAAATTTGCTTTTCTAAACTGTGTTTTCTATAAATGTACTGTATGCATGAACTGGAAATTTTTATTTTATATTTCATATATATTCTTGTGTATACTGAAGTGAAATTTTTGAAATATTCCTCAGACATTTAGCTAAAAAGCATATTTCGTAACACAGAAAAGGAAAATTTTTATTAAATTCCTTATTTTACTCTGCAAAAATTATTTTTTTTAATAAGGCTGATCAATTTTTTAAGAAAAGATTTCACTTCTGTATAAAAATAAATGTTTATTTAATGCACACACAAATATATCTCAATGCGTTGCATGAAGCTTGTTATATACAAAAAAAAAATCATAAATTTCATGTTTAAAAACACAAAAATAGTTTTCTTGTTGTTTTGGATACTATCTATGTAATATTTATATAATCTTTTAATTCTTATATTTAAAGAAATTGTGTTTACATGTGAATATACAAAACACTAAAGAAATTATATTGCATTTATATTATATATACTGAAGTGAAATTTTTGAGATATTCCTCAGACATTTAGCTGAAAAGCAGATGTCGTAATATAGAAAAGGAAACTTTTTATAAAATTCATTATTCTACTCTACAAAATTACATTTTTAAACATGCTGATCCATTTTTTTTCAAAAAATTTCACTTCTGTATAAAGATAAATGTTTATTTAATGTACACACAAATTTTTAAGCTTTGTTTTCAATAGTTTCTTAGTAAAAGGGACATAAATATATCCCAAAATGCAATGCCCTTTTTCGTTGCACAAAACTTGTTACATACAAAAAATACACAAATTTCATGTTTAAAAACATAAAATCAGTTTTTTTGTTGTTGTTTTGGATACCATTTATGTAATATTTTAAGAATCCATTTAATTCTGATACTTTAAGAAATTGTGTTTACATTTGAATTTATAAAACACTAATGGGATTTTTCGAAATGTCGTATAATAATGTATTACCAAAGCCATATTTTCATCTATTGACACATTTTTACATGGTATTTATGATACTTATAGTCATCTTGGATGACAGTAATGTATCAGAACTAAAAATTCTTCAAAAATTGATGCATAATTTGAGAAAAATGATGCAAATGCTATAAAATATCTCGATAGATTAAAAGTGAAAAATGCTATACATGTATTTTGTGAGAAATCTAAGTAAAAGAAATAAGTAAAAAGTCTCAAAAGTTATTGAGAATAAGCTAATATTTATAAAAATAGTGCAAATACAGATTGTAATTCATAATTTTTTTGATGAAGTGACATTTTATAATAAAAATGCAATTATCTCAAAACGGTGTTTTTAAAAATGCGTGTACCATTTTCTCAGAACCTATTCAACGGAAGCACTTGCAATCTTCACTGAATATTGCTGATATGTTAATATATATACTGAAGTGAACTTTTATTAATATACCGATAATATTTTTGTAAAAGTCAGTTATCGTGAAAAAAAATGACATTTTTCAAAAAATTCATAGTGATACATTACGATGAAAGTTTTTGAAAAAACTAAACAATATATTTGAAAAAGCTAACTTCAGTTTAAATAAAAAAGTCTAATTAATATACAGAAAAAAATTTAAGTCTGTACATTTAATATTTTATGAGAAAAAGGCACATAAAAATGCTCAATTTAACATTAGCGGGATAGGGGGTACCGACTTACCTTAAGGGTTACGCAGACCTCTGCGAGCCACAATATGAATTAAAAAAGAATAGTTGGAAATTTAATTAGTCGGAAGAGTCTCAAGTGGCTTTTGAATCGATCAAACGGGCAATTACGGAAGCACCTGTACTAAAATTACCGGATTTTAAAGTACAATTTGAGCTTTTTACGGACGCTAGTTCTATTGGGATTGGAGTGGGGTGTTTACTCAAAATCAGAGACCCATAGCATATGCGTACCGCACACTTAACGGGGTGGAGCGCAATTACACAGTAACCGAGCGCGAATGTTTGGCTGTGATTTTGGCTTTTAACAAGTTTCGAGCCTACTTTGGTTCGTTACAAGTGAAAGTGATCACGGATCACGCAACATTAACAAAACTCACAAATGGTAAAAATTTATCCCACCGAATGATTAGATGGACACTCAAGCTAGCCGAATTTAATGTTGAATGGGAACATAGGCCAGATGCTTAAAATGTTGTGGCAGATGTGTTGTCGCGGAACCAGGTGGAAAGTTTTGAGGATGGCAATATGGCTTGTGCAGTAATTAGAGAGATTTGGTACTTTCGTCAAGGGAAGAATTGATTTCCGAACAAAGGCAGGAACCTGAGCTGGGTCACATTTACGGTTATTTACAAAACCCCGATGACAGTACGGTAAACGCGGCAGTCTGTGGAAACTGGTCTCGGGATTTCAGAATAGTTGACGGCTTGTTATTTCAGGCGAAGTACGCATCCTCTCTCGGAGAAATGAGAGTATATATTCCAATGTCGATGCGAGGGGCGATAATGCGCGAATTTCATGATAAGCCTATGGATGGACACCTCGTAATAAAAAACAACGTATTTTCACGTGAAGGATGATTGTTATTTTCCTTACATGAGAAGGGTCATACATGATTATGTTTTGACATGCGATACGTGCCAAAAAGTGAATTGTAAGAACGCGTTACCGGCCGGTCATCTAATACCAAATTATAACTAATTATCCAAGTGAAATCGTTTCATTAGATTTGTTAGGCCCCTACCCAGCATCGGTACCTGAACAATACGGGTATATTTTAGTGATAACGGATCACTTTACGAAGTGTTTGGAAGTAATACCCCTCAGAAAGGCGTCCGCAAAAATAATCGCCAATATATTCGAAAATTATATTTCGCGATATGGAGCACCAATTAAACTAATTAGCGACAACGGTCCCCAATTTATATCCGAAGTTTTTGAGCATTTAAGTAATAGATTAGATATAAAGCATCTCAAAACAGTTGTGTATAGACCTCAGACAAATAGAACGGAACGAGTTAATCGCGATTTATTACAAATGCATTAATGCATTATGCGTAATAAATGCATGCGCGATTTATTACGATTTATTACAAATACATCGCGTATGCATTACGAACGGATGTTCAAGAAACCACTAGAAAAACTTCAGCAGAATTATTTTTGGGTAGGAAACTTATTACCCCGTTTCAAAAACTTGTGATGGTGATGGATGGAGCAGAATTTGTGGTTAGGAATATTGAAAAGGTGTTTTAGGAAGCTAGGCAGAATACTAAGAAAAAGCATGAATAGTAGGTGAAGTATTACAATAAGAGGAGACGCGAAGTTAACATTAAAGTCGATATTTAGTGTTGATTGAAACTCATCCTATAAGCTCTGCCAGTTAAAAGGTGGTAGCAAAATTCTGTCCCAAATTCGAAGGTCCTTATAGAGTCGTAAGTGTTAAAAACAATAATGTTGTAATTTGGAAGGCAGGTAGAAGAACTATACAGTTAATATAGACCAAGTGCGAATTTACCATCAGAGAAAAAGTGATGAAAGTGTAGTGGAAGAAGATTGTTTAGTTAACAGAAGATCCGAGTATCAGTCGAGTAGCTGTGAGGATAGTCGATATTGGTTAGATAGATCACAGGGCTTTAGGAGTAATGACTCGGATGGAAGACAGATACATGAGAGAAAAGATGCGACAAGTGTGGGGAATAAAAGTAATCAGATGTATAAGGGGGAGCGAACATGAGCTGACCAAAAGGCGGTGTAAGCGTGCGATCCCAGAATCACTGTCAGAAGGGACGCAGCAGAAAAGAAGGAAGAACCAAAGCATAATGAGGTGGAAAAGAGATACGCATGAGTCACTGCCAGATGGGCCGAGGAGGAAAAGAAAAGCCATATACAGAGAGATCAACAAGTGAATGCTCCCGTCCTACATCGCGCCGACTGAGCAGGTAGGAAAAAAACGAGTAGAAGATCCCCATGGTAGACAAGTTCCAGAAGGAGATCGTCAGCAGCCAGAGGAAGAAAGGCTACTTCAGTCAAGATGGAGACAACAGAGAAGGTCCACCCCACGCAACTCCAGAGACGGAAGAGAAGTTCATGGGAAAGCCAGGTCATGATCATCAATAGAAACATTGCCAGACCAGGAAGGATCAATCCGATGTAGAAGAAAATCACTTCAGACATAGTATAGTACTAATTAAAGTAGATAATATATATTAGAGCGTGGAGGTGAGATTCTTCCTATAACACGGGGATACTTCTACAGGCCCTCAACTGAATCTAAGGTAGCTTAATTACGCTCAAATATAACTACGACGCAACACTAATTAAACTAGCTTTTACTTAATCAAACTCACAGTACCTGAACCTTTTGCGCATCGGATCCTACACTAGAAGCTTGCAGATGCTCTCTAAGGCTTGCTCAATGTCGTTGGCTCCACGCTCTGTAAACTTTAACTAATGCCACTCCTTTTCAATCTTCAACTAACAAATAAGTCGCGGACTTTATGTTAACTCTTGCTTGCACACTCCAACGTATCAACTTCAGCGTGCCAACTCCAACGTGTCAACTCAAGAACTCGCGAAAACAAAATTTATATAATATACCTCATTTACATAATCACGTTTTCTTACTCGATGAAAGTTAGTTGAAATAAATATTTTTATTAAAGATTCATGAAGGGATTAGTAGAACCGCATATAGATCCGTCACAAAATGACCGGACAGATACTTATGGAAATACATACGGCAATAGATCTCAGAGGAACCATGTTAACCAATGGTTGGATAACAGGAACCGCATTGACAGAAATTATCGTGGGTTCGAGAATGGTGGTGGTCAATATCAGTTCAGAAATAAAGTTCCGAGTGACAATTTTAACCGAGGAGCGAATAATCATTGGAATAGAGGTAATCATAAAAATTTAAACTTTTAAGTGTTCGATATGATGATTGATTGCAGATTGAAGAGTATCCTCCCATCAGGCTTTATGGATGTCCCCTGTAGAACTTCCGTTTGTACCCATTTTATTGAACGAAACATTTACAAAAGCATTGTGGGATAATGGGGCTGAGAAGTCGTTTATCTTTGAAAGAACTTATAAGACATATTTTTTTTACAAACCAGTTAAAAAGTCACACACCATGGTCGTGATGGCTCAAGGTGCCTGTTGTAACAATATAGGAATGGTAGAATTGGAGATTAGAATTCGGGAATTTAAGAAAAAGTGGAATGTTTTTATATTGGTGGATTTAGAATATCCTAGTATTTTAGGGGTCGATTTTATAAGGGGATAAAAAATTACAATGAATTTCTCTCGATAAAAAGTCATTAGCGATTCTGGATTCGCAAATTGAAGATATACCAATCGATGAGGGGAATTTAGAAATTCATCTCTCAAAAATGAAACTGGAGGAAAATCAAAAGAGAGAATTAAAAACGCTATTTAATAAAACCTGGAAAATAACCTGGTATGTTATTTAATAAAACGGATAAACTTGGACTTACTCATGTATTATATCATGAAATCGATACTGGTGGTAATGCACCTGTGGTCTCCAGACGTTATAAGTATGATAGGGTAAAACAAGGAATAATAGATTATCATATAGATAAAATGTTACGAGAAGGCACAATAACACAGATTCAGACGCTTTATGCGTCCCCTGTTGTATTGTGTCGTAAGAAGAATGGATTACCTCCCAATAATCCGGAAGCTTATCGATTTGCGGTGAATTATTGCAAACTTAACGTGGTAACTAGGTATCCCAGACATCCCTTGCCACTTATTGAGGATTTAATCAGTAATTTTCCTCACACGATGATAATAAGTTCGTTGGATCTGCACTCTGGCTATTTTCAGTTGGCAGTAAATCTGAGTGATGTAATTAAAACGGCTTTTGTAATGAAAAACGGCACTTGTGCGTATAAACGCACGCCATTCGGCCTCTCGGGTGCTGCCCCGAATTTTCAGAAAGCAAAAGATATGATACTCAAACCGGTATTAGGGAAGTACGTGCAAGCTTATATGGAGGACGTGATTATCTAGTCTCCATCATTTGCACACCACATTGAACATTTAAGGGAACTATTTAGTTTGTTGCAGGAAGTAGGGTTAACGTTGAACAAAGATAAGTATAATTTTGATTGAGAGAAACTAAAATACTTCGGTCTAGAAATTAGCAAAGATGGGATCGCCACGGATGAATCTAAAATTAACGCAATTGAGATGAAACCCCCAAAGAATACTAAGGAAGTGTCGAAATTCCTGAGCATGACCCAAGGGTATCAAAAATTTATTAAAGGTTACGTAGATTTTTGCGAACCACTGTATCAGTTGAAGAAAAAGGACAGGAAATTTATTTGGTCGGAAGAGTCGTGTTCTGCTTTTGAATCTATCAAACGCGCAATTATGGAAGCACCGGTACTAAAATTACCGGATTTTAACGTGCAATTTGACTTATTTACTGATGCCAGTTTCATTGGGATTGGAGTGGTGTTTACACAAAATCAGAGACCCATCGCGTATGCGTCCCGCACGGTCAATGCGGCTGAACGCATTTATACGGTTACCCATCGCGAGTTTTTAGCTGTGATTTCGGCTTTAAATACGTTTTGCACCTACTTTGGTCCGCTGCCAGTAAAAGTGATAACGGATCATGCGGCATTAACCAAGCTAACTAATTATAACAATTTATCCAGCCGAATGATTAATAAAGGGCACACAAGCTAGCCGAGAGTTTAATGTTGAATTGGAACACCGTCCAGGAGCTCAAAATGTCGTGGCAGATGTATTGTTTCGGAACCCGGTTGGAATGTATAGGGGACGAAAATTTTGCTTGTGCAGTGATTAGAGATTTAGTGCTTTCGTCAAGGGAGCAGTTGATTTCAGAGCAAAGACAGGACCCTGAGTTAGAACATATATACCGCTATTTGATAAACTCTGATGACAGAGCTCGGTGAATGCGTCAGTCTGTGGGAAGTAGTCTCAAGATTTTAGGTTAATAGATAACTTGTTATGTTAAGCGAAGTATGCAACCACTCTCGGAGCGCTGAGAGTGCACATTCCGCGATCACTGCGGGGTGAGAAAATGTGCGAATTTCATGATAAGTCCATGGCTGGACATCTCAGAAAGAAAAAGACTTATTATTATTATTATTATTATTATTATTATTATTTTATTTATTATTAAGGGAGGCTTGTTATTTTCCCTCTATGAAAAAGTTTATATACGAATAAATTTTGACATGCGATTTGTGCCAAAAGTATAATTATAAGAACGCGTTACCAGCTGGTCGTCTAATACCGATTGTAACTAATTATACGAATGAAAAGTTTGATTATATTTGTTAGTCCCCTACCCATCGTCGAGACCTGAACAGTATAGATATATTTTAGTAATAACGGATCACTTTACGAAGTGGTTCGAATTATACCCCTCCGAAAGGCTTCCGCCAAGATAATTGCCAATGCTATGTTTGAAAATTATATTTCGCGATATGGAGCTCCAATAAAAATGATCAGCGATAACAGTCCCCAATTTGTATCCGAAGTTTTTGTGAATTTAAGTAATGGATTAGGCATAAATCATGTCAAAACAGTTGTGTATAGATTTCAGTCCAATAGAACGGAAAGAGTTAATCGTGATTTTTTACAAATGATTGCTACTTTCGTAAATATTAATCATGAAAACTGGGACCGGTTTCTAAGAGAATTTGCGTATGCATTACGAACGGCAGTTCACGAGACCACGGGAAAAACTCCAGCAGAATTATTTTTGGGTAGGAAACTTATTACCCCGTTTAAAAAACTTGGATGGTGACGGATGACACAGAATTTGTGTTTGGTAATATTGAAAAATTGCTTGAGGAAGCTACTCAGAATACTAGAAAGAAACATGAAAAGTGGGAGAAGTACTACAATAGAAGGAGACTCGAAGTTAACATTAAGTTCAATGATTTAATGCTTGTTGAAACACATCCCATAATCTCTGCCAGTAAAAGGGTGGTAGTGAAATTTCAACCCAAGTATGAGGGTCCTTATAGAGTCTTGAGTGTTTAAAATAATAATGTTACAATTTGAAAGGCAGGTAGAAAATCTACTGTTAATATAAACCAAGTACGAATTTACCATCAGAGAAAAAGTGATGAGGAAGTGGTGGATGTTTATAGTTCAGTTAGCAAAGGATCCGAATACCAGTCGAATAGCTTGGAGGAGAGTAGATCTATGTTAGATCGGACACAGGATTTAAGGAGCAGTGAGTCGGCTGACAGATAGGTAGAAAAGAGGAAAAAGACCAGTGTTGCTGGAAGTAAAAGTGATCGGAGAAAGAAAAAGTTGAACAAGCGCAAAAGATCTAGTGAGTTTAATGATTCTTCTATAGGAATTAGGCAAAAGCACAATAAACAGCTCAAAATGCAGGAGGTGAGGAGGTGTGAGAGACGTGTTCCTGCGTCACTTTCTTAGGGGCTAGACAAAAAAAAAGGAACACCACCAAGAAGAAAAAAACCGTAAGACGAGAAGATGCAAGAGAAGGGATCCGACGTCATTGTGTCAGGGTCCTGGAAGAAAAAGAAGACAGCCAATCCGAGAGACTAGTAACAGGAGGTTGACGTCATCCACAGCTTAGACAGAACAAGTTAAGAAGAGAGGTAGAAAAACTGAGCAACATTTTGGACATGTTCCAGCCGGAGGTTCAAGGTCAAGTCCAGAGGAAGAAAAGCCACTTTAGTCAAGCTGGGTTCAGCAAAGGAGATCCAGCCCATATCATCTCAGGAGCAAAGGAGAGAGCACCAGGAAAGCCGGTTCCCGATTTTCAGAAAGAACATCGCCAGGCCAGGAAGGACCAGTCCTGTCTAGAATGGACCAATTTCACAGAAACAGCTCATACAACTTCAGACATCACCGAAAGTCAAAACCAGGTCACCAGGAGCTTGAGGAGCATCTAAGAAGCAAAAGGTCCACATCGTTCGAGGTTCATATTGGAGACATCACAGAAAGGAGAGGAACAAGCTATTAGCCAGTTTGTATTGTTTTATTTATACTTTTACTAACAGGCACAGTCGGGTGAATTTTTGCAAGAAGCAAGTCTTATTTTGTTAAAGTTTTCATTGTGCAAAAGTTTTACACTTCGTTGCGTAAAAAATGAACTTTTGTATACCTAAATCTATTCTAAATTGTGGAAAGCATTTGTATGTTTACATTTGTTTACTACTTATTGAGACTTAGCTGTGGGTGTGAGAATTCCTTGTATTGTTTGTTTATACTGAATGTTTTGAAAATTGTATATAATTGTGCATGTATTCGCATATCGATGTATATCTATACAAATAAATAAAATTGAAGTGTGTGTTTGTAATTTCAAATTAGCAGCTTTTTACTTAATGCACTAAAAGTATATACGGTACTCATAACAAAAAACCAATTTTTAAAATTTTTGTCTGTCTGTCTGTCTGTCTATCTGTCTGTCTGTTCCGGCTAATCTCAGAAACGGCTGGTGCGATTTTAAAAATTCTTTCACTAATGGAAAGCTACATTAACGGGGAGTAACATAGGCTATATTTTATTCCCGTATTCTTACGGGAACGGAAACTATACGGGTGAACGTGAAACTGAATGCCAAGATGAACGCCAAATTGAACGCAAAGCTGAGCTAATGAAGTCGTTGTTTTGGGTACTGGCGACCGATGCTCTTCATGAGACATAACAGTGTTACGCGCACATGATAATACGCTGACACGTGCCATAATTTTTTTTATGATAGTTATCTCACTGTTCAGTTAAGTAGAGCATCGGCTGTTTCAGATGCACTTTTAAAAATAATAAATCAAGGCTTCGTAAGCAAAAAGCAATGCAAGAAACAAAAAATTGATAAGTTTTACGGTTAGTTTTAATCCTTTTTTTATTTACATTTTTAGTCACATTTAAACAATAGTTATTATAATCCCAATCTATATCTATACAAATAAATAAAATTGAAAAGTGTCTGTAATTTCAAATTAGGAGCAATTGTTTGCGGGGGCGGGGGATTAAGGGGCGTTAGAAATTCCGATTTTTAAGTTATTAGACGTACAGTCTTGAAACTTAGTAAGTAGATTCCTCTCATAGGGTAGAGATACGCTACAAAATGGGTTTCGTGAAAACTGCCCTCAAGTGGCGTTGCGGTACTTAAGGGGCGTTATAGATAATTATTTTCATTTTTAAACTATTAGACGCACAGTCTTTATATTTGATAAGTAGATTTCTTTTATAGAGTAGAGATCAGCTATAAGAAGGTTTTGTGAAAACAGACCTCTAAGTGGCGTTGCGGGGGATTAAGGGGCGTAATAGATAACTATTCCCGTTTTTAAACTACTTCACCTACCTGCTTGAAAATTGGTAGGTAAGTTTCTTTCATGGAGTAAATATCCGCTACAAAATGGGTTTTGGGAAAATTGACCCCCAAGGGGTTTTGCGGGGGCGGGGGTTTAAGGGCCGTTATAAATTCCTATTTTTAAGTTATTAGACGTACAGTCTTGAAACTTAGTAAGCAGATTCCTCTCATAGGGTAGAGATACACTAAAAATGGGTTTCGTGAAAATTGCCCCCAAGTGGCGTTGAGGGGACTTAAGGGGCATTATAGATAATTATTTCCATTTTTAAACTATTAGACGCACAATCTTTATATTTGATAAAGAGATTTCTTTCATAGAGTAGAGATCAGCTATAAGAAGGTTTTGTGAAAACAGACCTCTAAGTGGTGTTGCAGGGGAATAAGTGGCGTAAGAGGTAAATATTTTAATTTTTAAACTATTTGACCTACCTGCTTGAAAATTGGTATGAATGTTTCTATCATGGAGTAAATATCCGCTACAAAACAGGTTTGGGAAAAATTGACCCCCAACTTGTGTTAAGGGGTGTTAAGGGCAGATATAAATAATTATTTCTATTTTTAAACTATTAGACGCACAGTTTGAAATTTGGTAAGCAGATTCCTCTCATAGGATAGAGATACACTACAAAATGTGTTTTGTGAAAATCGACCCCTAAGCCGCGTTGCGGGGATTCAAAGGGCCTTATTGATCATTTTTTTTTTTTTTTTGCATTTTTAATTTATTGGACGCACAGTCTTCAAATTTTGCTAAGCAGATTCTTTTCATAGTGTGCTATTCCCCTACAAAATTGGTTTTATGAAAACAGACCCAGAAGTGGCGTTGCGGGGGCTCAAGTTGCGTTATAGATAATTATCCCCATTTTTAAACTATTAGACGTACAGTCTTGAAATTTGATAAGCAGATTCCTTTCGTAAAGTAGAGAACCGCTACAAAATGGGTTTCGCGAATATGAACTACCAAGTTTAATTTCGGGAGATTAAGAAGCGTAATTGATAAATATTTCCATTTTAAACTATTTGATCATCCTGCTTGAAAATTGGTAGGCATGTTCCTTTCATGGAATAGAGTTCCTCTAACAAAGAGTAAAACGAAAATTGACCCCCAAGGAGGGTTGCGAGGGGTCAAGAGGAGTTACAGAAAAAAATTCCTGTTTTTAATTGTTAGACCCATATACTTGAAATTTGTTAAGCATGTTTCTTTTGTTGAATAGGGATCCACTAAGAATGTATTTTAAGCAAACCAAGTTCTGGGGGGGGGGTGCAGAGGGTTACTTGGACGTATTGACAAAAAAAAATTTCTTTTTTGGAGCTACAAGGACTATAATAATGAAATTTGGTTTGCATTTTTCTTTTGTTAAGTTGAAATCCGCTAAGAGCGGTTATTTTAGAAAACGGCTCTCAACGGGATTACGGGGATATTGATAGTAAAACTTTTGTTTTTTTCTGTTAGATTTAGACTTGAAATTTGGCTTGCATCTTCAATTTACGGAGTAGAGATCCACCGAAAATTGGTTTTGCGGGAATCCACTTGGTTTTTGGGTTACGAAAGAGCAAACATCATTCTATGCTTCAATTTTAGTGATTTTTAGAAAACACAAATTAGATGAGTTCTGCCCCTTTTCTTTTTATCAACAGGCGACAGTTACAGGTATAAGTATATTTTTCAATACAATCGAATTCTTAATGCAGGACTTAGATATCAATAATTTATACATATATATAAGTAGTAAAAATTTATAAAACATCATGGAATTCCCAGCGAAGCGGGCGGGTAACAGCTAGTCTATATATATAAAGGAGAAAGGCGACTCACTGATTGACTGACTGACTGACTAATCACGATATCTATGGAACTATTTAACCTACAGACTTGTAATTTGGTAGACATGTTCCTTTCATAGAGTAGACATCAGCTAAGAACGGATTTTCCGAAATTCGAAACGCAAGGGGCATTACGGGGAGGGGCGTTATAAATAATTGTTTCCATGTTTAAACTACTCAATGTACAATTTTGAAATTGGGTTAGCAGATTCCTTTCATACAGTAGAGATCCGCTACAAAATGAGTTTGGTGAAAATCAACCCCCAAGTGGCGTTGCAGGGGCTTAGGGGGCGTTATAGATAATTATTTCCATTTTTAAACTATATACGTACTGTCTTTAAATTTGATAAATAGATTACTTTCGTAGAATAATGATCAGTTACAAAACGGGTTTTCAGAAAACAGACTTCTAAGTGGCGTTGCGGGGGATTAAGGGGCGTAATAGATAAATATATCCGTTTTTAAACTACTTCACCTACCTGCTTGAAAATTGGTAGGTAAGTTTCTTTCATGGAGTAAATATCCAATACAAAATGTGTTTTGGGAAAATTGACCCCCAAGGGGTGTTGCGGGGGTGGGGGTTTAAGGGGCGTAATAAATTCCGATTTTTAAGTTATTAGACGTACAGTCTTGACATTTAGTAAGCAGACTCCTCTCATAGAGTAGAGATACGCTACAAAATGGGTTTCGTGAAAAATGCCCCCAAGTGGCGTTGCGGGACTTAAGGGGCGTTATAGATAATTATTTCCATTTTTAAACTATTAGACGCACATTCTTTATATTTGATAAATAGATTTCTTTCATAGAGTAGAGATCATCTATAAGAAGGTTTTGTGAAAATAGACCTCTAAGTGGCGTTGCGGGGGATTAAGGGGCGTAATAGATAACTATTCCCGTTTTTAAACTACTTCACCTACCTGCTTGAAAATTGGTAGGTAAGTTTCTTTCATGGAGTAAATATCCGCTACAAAATGGGTTTTGGGAAAATTGACCCCCAAGGGGTTTTGCGGGGGCGGGGGTTTAAGGGGCGTTATAAATTCCGATTTTAAAGTTATTAGACGTACAGTCTTGAAATTTAGTAAGCAGATTCCTCTCATAGGGTATAGATACGCTACAATATAGGTTTCGTGAAAATTGCCCCCTAGTGGCGTTGAGGGGACTTAAGGGGCATTATAGATAATTATTTCCATTTTTAAACTATTAGACGCACAATCTTTATATTTGATAAAGAGATTTCTTTCATAGAGTAAAGATCAGCTATAAGAAGGTTTTGTGAAAACTGATCTCTAAGTGGCGTTGCGGGGGATTAAGTGTCGTAATAGATAAATATTCCTGTTTTTAAACTATTTGACCTACCTGCTTGAAAATTGGTATGAATGTTTCTATCATGGAGTAAATATCCGCTACAAAACGGGTTTTGGGAAAATTGACCCCCAAGGGGTGTTGCAAGGGGTGTTAAAGGCAGATATAAATAATTATTTCTATTTTTAAACTATTAGACGCACAGTCTTGAAATTTAGTAATTAGATTCCTCCATAGGATAGAGATACACTACAAAATTTGTTTTGTGAAAATCGACCCCTAGGTGGCGTTGCGGGGGTTCAAGGGGTGTTATTAATATTTTTTTGTATTTTTAATTTATTGGACGCACAGTCTTCAAATTTTGCTAAGCAGATTCCTTTCATAGAGTGCAATTCCCCAACAAAATGTGTTTTGTGAAATTAGACCCAGAAGTGGCGTTGCGGGGGCTCAAGTGGCTTTATAGATAATTATCCCTATTTTTAAACTATTAGACGTACAGTCTTGAAATTTGATAAGCAGATTCCTTTCGTAAAGTAGAGAACCGCTACAAAATGGGTTTCGCGAATATCAACTACTAAGTTTAATTTCGGGAGACTAAGAGGCGTAATCGATAAATATTTCAATTTTTAAACTATTTGATCATCCTCCTTGAAAATTGGTAGGCATGTTCCTTTCATGGAATAGAGTTTCTCTAACAACGAGTAAAACGAAAATTGACCTCTAAGGATGGTTGCGAGGGGTCAAGAGGAGTTACAGAAAAAAATTCCTGTTTTTAATTGTTAGACCCATATATTTGAAATTTGTTAAGCATGTTTCTTTTGTTGAATAGGGATCCACTAAGAATGCATTTTAAGCAAATCATGTTCTGGGGGGGTGCAGGGGGTTACTGGGACGTATTGACAAAACAGAAATTCCTTTTTCGAGCTACAAGGACAATAATAATGGAATTTGGTTTGCATTTTTCTATTGTTGAATTGAAATCTGCAAAGAGCAGTTATTTTGGAAAACTGCTCTCAACGGGATTACGGGGATATTGATAGTAAAACTTTTGTTTTTTTTCTGTTAGATTTAGACTTGAAATTTGGCTTGCATGTTCAATTTACGGAGCAGAGATCCACCGAAAATTTGTTTTACGGGAATCCACTTGGTTTTTGGGTTACGAAAGAGCAAACATCATTCTATACTTCAATTTTAGAGATTTTTAAAAAATACAAATTAAATGAGTTCTGCCCTTTTTTTTTTGTCAACAGGTGACAGTTAAAGGTATAAGTATATTTTTCAATACAATCGAATTCTTAATGCTAGAACTTAGATATCAATAATTTATATACATATATAATCAGTAAAAATTTATAAAACATCATGAAATACCCAGCGAAGCGGGCGGGTAACGGCTAGTATTAGTATATATCTGGTTTTGGGTCGCAGCGTAGATAGGAAACTAACCACAATACCAATAGCGCTGCACGATTGGAGTGGTTTTTTGTGTGGAAAAACCAGGTAAGGTGTTTATATATTTAAAGTAATTGACAATTTACATATGTGTAAAAATTCAATGTTGTATGTGTATGTATGTAGTGTTGAAAAAATTGTTTTTTGTACTTCCACTGATCCAGTTCTCATTTCAAGGTGGCTGATCCTGATGTTTTAAAGATTTTTTTTAGAAGAAAGGAATTATGTAAGACAACAAAAGTTTTTAAAATATTTAAGTTTTACGTGCTCTATTCAGCCGGGTTTTCCCCTCCATTGGGAGGTTTTTCCTTGGTCCTCGTCCAAACTAGCTGTGGGAGCGGGGTGTCGCTGTAAAGCAAAGACAGGATTGAGGTGTTCACCATTTGGTCTCCACACACGAATACGATTGTCATCACTGCTGAGATTGAATCTGGATTTTTCGCTAAAGACGACCTGGTTCCATTCCGCCGCAGTCCAATTTCCTCATGCGCGGCACCACTCCAAACGGTGGCGTCGATGGGTGTGTGTCAAGTTCAGCACACGTAGTGGGTGCCGTGATCCCAAATGTCCTTCAGCCAGACGCCTTCTTATAGTTCGAGAAGACACAGGGGCCCCTAGTGAAGGTGCTACCTGTGCCTGGATGGCGGCCGATGAAGCAGTTGGCTGTACGAATGTATTTCTTACGATGTGGTGGTCTTCTCGATGACTGGTCTATCGAGGGCGTCCAGAGCCCGGTGTTCGTGCAAATGACATCTCCCGGATCTACTGATCACAACACCTCCTCACAACTCAACCAGAGTGGCTTAATTGACGAGCTACTCGCCTAGCTGACCACTCAGCTTCCATCATGCCGATAATTCTCTCCCTATCAAACTGCGACAGCTGCTCATATTGTCTTCGCAAACGGCATAATGACATGTCTACCTCAGTGCATCCTTTGTAAACGATTGAGCGCACTCAAACAAGCTTTGGTTACATGTTTTATACTCCACGGAGAACGACTTTAAACTCCCTCTACCCCCTATACGTAATGCGCTATCACGCTGCATTTCTAATCATTTGCATATCTCCCCGACATGTACCTTAATGCCAAGTTTCATTACGATCCCACAATTATTTCTTGGTGCGCTAATTTTTTCCCCATGAGTGTAGTAGTACTAACTGATTGAAGGGAAACATTTGATTTTTTTATTGACAAATGTAGAAAATTTCCTAAAAATTTCACATAAAGGTACACTTGACTCCCATATTTTGTAAATTATTGCATATAACATTACATTGTAGGCACATTAATTTGTAAATAAAAAATGCTGAAACGTTTGACACTAATTGGAAAGCGTTAAATTTTTTGATTTCTTATTTAAAAAATTAAATAGAATGATAAATGAAACTTAAATCAAATTAAATACAGATAAAATTTTGAGCATGCATACATAGATTTTTTTTTCAAAAATATTTTTTCGTGCCCATTGTGGTCTTAAAACTAGTGAGAGCTTCTCATTTGGTGTAACTTGAGAGTTATTTTCGAGGGTTGATGGCCGGTGGGGTATTCAAATGGTAAAAAATAATAACTGCAACATTTAATCCCATTTAATTATTTTCGTTATACTGTCGTGCCCCTGTCCTATCTTGGACTGGGTTCACATTGCCCGGCGCGCCTGGTGTAGAAGGAAACATATTATCACCAATGAAAGGCATAATTACAAATATTTATTAACAACACACAAATAACAATTACAAGTTCAAATTACAAGTAGAAACCCTGGATTGATTATTCAATTTCCTAGATTAATCCTGATACACAACTCTAACATTCAATTCTAACCTTCAAATCTAATATTCCCTACTAAGTAATCTCAGCTGTCAGAATTGACAAAGGAGACGAAGTCTAATCTCTTTGATTCCTTCAATTATTAATAATATCAAATACTATCGAATACGCGCTAAGCTCGCTGAAGAGATACGTAGTTGATACTTACATTCAAATTGGCAATTCCTTCTCTTTCTACTTTCTTACTAATTCTAGACTTTATACAGTCGAATTCATTAGCATATCACTATCTCGTGTTTTCCCAGAGGAGGCTGTGAGAATAATTGCTGGCCCCAAAGTTACCCAAGAGGATTAATGGAAGATTGACGCCGAAGCTGGTTTTTAGCTTAGGCGATCCGTTCATCTTTTCACTTTATTTACTCCCTTTAATAGGTACACATTGTTACTGAAGTAGAAGCCTAGCCGCCGCTAGGCTGGAACTGTAGACAAATATTTATTCCAGGACTGGACACATCACAAAAACAAGTATATTGAGAAGATTACTTTGGATTGAGAGAAAACGCGACATTCACAGTCAATTCCTCTTTCTTCTTTTGTCTTACTTTCTTTCCTGACCACGTTTTTAACACGCTTTTATAAGTTTCACTTGTATGTAACAGAATATTTGAACTGGATTTTTACCCACCTTAAAAGGTTTGATTAATTCGAAATTTTGCACACGATGACAATACAATAATTTCGTAATTTTGTTCCATTGTCCTAATCATGATCGGCAGGAATAACGATAATGAAATTTGGCGACAATTCCATATACCACTTCCAGATTTGGCGACTAAATCCATACACCATTTCCAGATTTAGTGACCAAAAGAATAAGGTGTAAACCAAAGAGCGAGCATTTTTAATTTAAAACTACAAATTATATGTAAATGTAAAATACATTTGTGGTTATTACAAATAAAACAAACAAACAAAAAAAGACTTCTTTATGTGAGAAAGTGGAGGGTGGGTGTGTGATAGCAATTTCTTATCATAATATAAACATTTTTCTGAAAATGAAAATTAAAAAAAAAGGCTCGTATATGTGAAAAAAAAATTATGTTCTAACTGCTAAATATTTTTTATTAACACGCTTTTATGTTCCACTTGCATGTAACGGAATCTTGGAACTCGATTTTTACCCACTTTAAAAGGTCAGATTAATTCGAAATTTTGCACACTTGTCAAGAACCGATGATAATACAATAATTTCATAATTTTGTTCCATTGTCCTTTTCAGGATCGTCAGGAATAAGGATAATCAGATTTGGCGACAATTCCATATATCATTTCCAAATTTAGCGACTTATTGCATGTACCATTTTCAAATTTAGCGACTAATTCGATATACCATTTTCAGATTTGGCGACTAATTTCATACATCATTTCCAGATTTCGCAACTAAAAGAATGAGGTGTAACCCTAAGGCGAGTGTTTTGAATTCTAAACTAATTATATGCGAGTATAAAATACACTTGCGGTTAATAGAAATAAAGCAAACAAAAAAAGTGTTCTGTATCTGAGAAAGTGGAGGATGGGTGTGTGTTAGCAATTACTTACCGTAATATAAACATTTTTCTGAAAATGAAATTTAAAAAAAAAAGGCTCGTGCATGTGAAAAAAAAATTTATGTTCTAACTGCTAAATATGTTTTATTTTTATAAAACAATACGTTTAAAAGGGGAAAAAACGATTGACACTTAATATTATCATGTTTTTATCAACTCGCTTTCTTTAATGTCTATCCGGTTGGAATTTTGTAATTGATTTTAAACTGTGTGACTTTCCAATGAGCTAGAGACTTGAAATTTGGACCATAGCTCAGAAGTGGATGACAATGCATGAAAATGTGAAAAAAGAAAAAGAAAAAACGAAAAGGAGGAATTTTATAATTTTTAGTCCGTTATAAAAACATGATACTTTAAATTTTTTTAATTCGAACTTTTTCTTCTTAACACACTTTTATTTATTTGACTTGTTCTGTAGAGACGGAATCTAATATAACGATACGGGACTAATCCTAGGCCCCGTCAACGGAGAATAAATACACTTCAGCCCCATTAATTAATATCCATTGAAAAGCAAGACTAATTCCACAGCCACGTAATTCCAGCTTCAAGAATCAAACTCAAGGATAAATTCAACAATGAATAAATGATCGTTAAAAAAACTAAAAAACATGCTTTTATACTGAATCGAACTAAAAAGCAAAAAAATAATTCTTAAAAGGACACAATACGATTCAATTGACAAAAATCGGTCAAAAAATCAAATTAAAATTTTTTTAGTTTAAATTATTTTATATGTATTTTTCTATAAACTGACAAAATTTGAAAGCTCTAAACTAAAAAAATACAGAATTATATGATAGTTTCTGCGTTCGTTTTTATTCACATCCCTGTAGCAAATCAAAACTTTAAACTCACTTATCTCGGAAAGATAAAATATTTAGCTTGACTTCATTTAAATGGCTAAGGCTTTTTTTCTATTAAGCCTAATGCTTTGAATTTTTTTTACCTATTACTAATAGTACATGTAACAAAAGCTGGTATGCATTTTTGAATCAAAGCAATACTTATTTTTTTTTAAAATAATTGAACTCAGAATTTGCACATTTTTTAAAGAATTTTCCATACGCATTCATAAAAAGATCTATTGTAAAAATACCAATTATGTTATCGCAAAACCCATACCAAATTTTGTTATACATAGTTTGAGGTACTTGTAAACCAAATTTCATGCGTGTACGTAAATTTTTGTAGGAGTAGCATTTTAAAATCACTTCACAAATTTGAAGTTTTTTCCTTAAAAAATTAAAAATGCCTAGCTTTTTATGAAATTTTGAGCACAAAATATCTTTTACATAGTATACACACATAAGAGGCAACCAAAATTTTTTTAAAAATCCTTTAATTAAAATTTTTTGTCGAAATCGTACCATGTCACCTTGAATAAAATGATTAACGAGAAAATATATTAATGTCATTGGGGTAAAAGCGTGGGGTGTTCAAAAATGTATCCATTGTTATAATTTCTAATTTCTATTCTGAAAAGCAGAATTAGTGTAAAAATGTATTACAAAGCACCCCACGCTTTCACCCCAATGACATTAGTTTACTCGTTAATCACTTTATTCTTATATTAAGAATTATTTTTTTGCTTTTTAGTTCGATTCAGTATAAAAGCGTGTTTTTTAATTTTTTTAAACTATAATTTATTTTTATAAATCAATACGTTTAGAAGTGATGATACGAATTAACATTATAGCAATTCTTTTAAAAGGGTATAATACGATTGACACTCAATATACCATGTTTTTACTAACTCGATTTCTTGAATGTCTGTCCGGGTGGAATTTCGTAATTGATTTTAAACTGTGTGACTTTCCAATGAGCTAGAGACTTGAAATTTGGACCATAGCTCAGAAGAAGATGACAATGGATGAAAATGTGAAAAAAGAAGAAAAAAAAAAAACGGAAAGGAGGAATTTTATACTTTTTAGTCCGTTATAAAAACATGGTACATTAAATTTTTTTAAAATTCGAACTTTTCCTTCTTTACACAGTTTTATTAGTTTGACCTGTATGTATATAGACGGAATCTTTGAAATATAACGATACAGGACTCATCCAAGTCTCCGTAAACGGAGAGAATAAATACATTTCAGATCCGTTAATTAATATCCATTGAAGAGCAACACTTATTTCAAAAGCCACGTAATTCGGGCTCCAAATATCAAACTCAAGGATAAATTCAAAAATGAATAAATGACAGTTTAAAAATATAAAAAAACACACTTTTATTGTAGATCGAACTAAAAAATGAGAAAAAAAATTATAGATTAAAAAAAAACTAAGAAAGACGCTTTTTTCTGAATCGAACTAAAAAGTAAAAAAATAAATAATTCCTAATATAAGAATAAAATGATGAACAAGAAAATTAATGGTAGTTGCCAGATGTGGGTGCTAGATACTTGCACGCCCCAAATGCTAATTAGCCGCCCATCCGGTCTAGTGGTCAGTGAAGGTGACTGCGGTGCCGTCGGGACTGGGTTCGAATCCCGGAGAAGGCATGGATGTTTGTGTTGTAATCCTTTCTTCTGTCTGTGTTGTATGCCCCCGTGTTATACATTACGTGGTGCACGGAGTTTATAAATGTTAAACAAAAAATGCTAATTATACTCTTAATTACGATCTTGTGGCTGATTTTAGCACTCGACACACAATGAAAATTTAAAACCATGAAACAGAAATTCAAAAATAGGAAACATAATAGAGTAAAACCTGTTTTGTGCGGTAGATAGAGACCGCATAAAAATAAACCGCACAAAAAATATTAAATGACTACTAATACGTCAAATAACTTGGTCCACAGAATATTTTTTATGCAGTGGAAAAGGACCACATAAAAAAGTCGCACTTGTAAAATATGCCAATTTTTTACGAAATTTACGGGAAAATACTTCCTCAACAAAATAAATAATATTAATTACCCATTGAAACATTTTAAAAACATTTAGTTTCTCATTGTTTTCATGGAAAAGATTTCAAAATGCACAGACATAATTCATTGCTACTCATCGGAATCCAAAGCACTGTGATGAATAAGTTCAAAATTACTTTCGTTACCCGAAGGTACATTTTCGATTGATTGTTTTTTTTTTTTGGCCAAATAATATCAATTTTTGCGACGAAAGACGGTGGGTTAGTTGCTTGGAAATGTCAGGATAACCAGATAGGCATGATTGAAAATGTTTTTGGAATTTCATACACCTTTCGAAATTTGTATCTATTTTAGGAAAATGTTTTCCAATTTGTTGGAAAGCTGTATCCCTGCATATATTTTATTCACTCTAAAAGAATCCGGTTCTTGTCCATCTTCAAAATCTATCAAATTATTGATCATGTCACTGTCATTGAAAGTTTCGTCTTCAATCAAGTGTGGGCTGCTGGCACGTAGAGAGAAAGCAACTGAACGTGCGTTTTTGGGAGACTGTTTATAACAAATGAACACAGCGTCTTGAAGTGTATATATGTACAATTGCATTGACGTAACGTACACCCCCACAACCCCCGCATCACGGGGGGGGGGCAGGGTTCTAGAGGGCCCTAGGCCTCACTAACGCTAAGTACGTATTTTCTCAATTTATAAAATATAAAAGGCGAAACCTATTTTCTCACAAGGGCTAACATTTTCCGTGACGTCACTGGTAAATTGATAGAATACATTACAGGGGCGCCAAAGCCGTTGAAATTCATATACAGCATAAAAAAAGATAGCACAGAAAAAATCGCACAAAAATAAAATCTCACAAAAGAAATAGCTCAAAAATAAAATCGCATACAAAAAGGAGCGTGCCCAAAACAGGTTAGAACTGTAATTGCATCATTCAATAGTCTTCATGGTTTCTCCAAGCAAAGTTACTGAAAAGAAACACATCTAATCACATAAAAAAATCCACACAATTGAAATAAGTGGCTATAATCCCAGAAAGATTAAAAATAATAATGGGATTGCATGTAAATTTTAAGAAAATACATTATATACAAAAAGATAGATACATACAATATAGTCTTTATCTCAATCTAGATACTGCGTTTGCACCTTTATGCTACACACTGCTCTGTGGGGGATGAAATGATTCCATCTCTGGAACTCCAGTGCCCAACGGGTTAGCTTTAGAATTTTTGGACTTTTATTGCTTGATTTAGGTACTTAAGAAATTATGATTAGAAATGAACTCCACCTCGGCACCATAAATCCATTTGTTAAATTTATTTAATCCATATAACACTGTCAGGCCTCTTTCTATGAGCTTGTACAGTTCTTTTGCTATCGTTGAATTTTCTGCTAGCTAAAGGTATTGATCTATAAGCTTCATCAGCATTTTATTGGGTTAAACAACGTCCTACGCCATAATCCGATGCATCACAGTGCACTTGGAAAGGTAAATAGGCATCAGCGGTAGCAAGACTGGCTACCTCACAAAGTAATTCTTTTAGCTTATCAAAAGAATTTTGCTCAGCCTCCCACCCACAATGAAACATTGATGGGCTTTTCTTAGTTAACTCCGTACGTGGAGTAAATGTCTTCACATAATTGGGTACATATGCACGATAGAAGCCCATTAGTTCTAATACTGACCTCACTTCTTTTTAGTGGTATGTCTATTTAACCTTTGTATTGCTGTAATTTTGTCTTCACCAGTATCATGTTTATCTTCCCCGTTACGTTACCCAAATATTTTATTCCTATGGCATCAAAAGAACACTTATGCAGCCCCACACAGAATCCCAGTTTTTCTAATTCAGTGAGAACGGCTTTTAAATGAACTAAATTCTCTTCAAAGGTTTTTTTAAAAATATTACAACGTCATCCACGTATGCATGCGCATACTATGAATGTGATTTTAAGACACAATTCATCTCTTTTTGGAATGTACCAGACGCCCCAACAAGACCAAATGGCATAGTCTTCCACTGGTACGCAGTATTATGTGTGGACGTTAGTGGTTTGTTTCCCTCATCCATTTTGATTTGCAAATACCCTTTTAAAATATCTAAACTAGTCAACCAAAGATTAGCTCTTCCACATTCTTCATAGGGAAGACCGGTACCTTAGTTTCTGATTTTAAGGCCCAAAAATATACATATGTTTGTATAGACGAATCCTTTTTGGCTTCACAAATTATACGGTGAGCGATTTCGATCTCCAAAGATTCTATAAAATTTAAATCAAGCAATTCTTGCACTTGGTGCTCCACTTCCCTTCTATATGCAATGATGCAATGGGAACACTACAACAATGAGGCTTTCTTCGCACTGCATCAGCTATGAGCCCGATTTTATGTGTGTCTACCCGAGCTGGTCGTACAGGTTTAGTAAAGTTGTATTTAAATGTATACTAATTAAATTTTTAAGTGTCTCCAAGTGATAGTTATTTAAATTATTAACTTTGCGGTTACTGAGGACTTCTTAAAATTTGGATTCTTCGGTTGCAGTTAGTGGAGTTTCGACATGTTCCAACTCTTTTTTTTCTTCTTCAAAAATGACATTTACTTAATTAGAATTAGATATATATAGTCTTAGCTTATTTTGATGACTGGGTTTGGCTAAATTGTCTGGCATTTTTCCTCTAGTGCCTTTTCTGGGACCTGTACGTGCAGCACAGGGATCACATGTGCAACACCACACCTCAACGTCACTCCGCACATTGTTCCAGTAGAAAAGCTCTCGGACTTATTGTAAGGTCTTCATAAAACCAGTATGACCACCATTTGGACTACCATGGTGCTCCTTAAGGCCTGTTGATACTCTTGTCTTTGGGAGTATTAATTGCCATCTCTGAATGTTTTCCAGAATCCCATTTTCGAAATAAGACACCATTTCTCAGATGGAGAGAGTCCCAAAGAGCATAGTAACGCTTCGTTGTAGGATGGGAAGGGCCGATGTTTTTCCAGCCGGGCTTTCCATCATACGACTCTTTGAATTCTATTTTTTGTTTTATTTCAGGATCAGCCAGTTGACTTCTTCGGATGCTGTCATCCGTCCACGGGTCCAATTCTGATGTTGATGTCGTCGTAACATGTCGGACTACTGCTTCTATTACTCCAAATCTCATTTCGACTCTCGAGCAGTGTTTATTGTTATCCGGTCTTCTCGAAGGGACATCTCCATTTCCCTTTGCTGATCCTTTTCGTTTTCTACACACTTTCTTAGACTCGATTCCAATTGCACGGTGAGGACCTTCCGGATTTACTCGAAAGCAGTTACTTCTTATGTGCCCTGCTCCAACTCCCCTCCAGCACTGGGTGCTGCGATTTCCTGATTTGTTCGAGAGCAGCTACTTCTGAGGTGCACTGCTTCACCGCACCCCCAGCATGTGATGCTACGTCTCCTCTTTTTCTGACGTTGGGCCATTAAATCTTGAATTTCCTCTTTCAATTTCCTTATCTCCTTCATGCACGGAGATTTACAGGGTGAATCTGCGGTCACTCTAGATCTTCGGATGGAATGGCGGTCCCTGAGACTGGCTTCAGTGAAGGCCTTAGATTTCAGGGTACATAAGAAAGCAGATTTTAGATCTTGAATATCTGCTATTCTTATAGCCCTAAGAATTTCACCATCCTTAATTCCATCCACGAAATACTGCAGAGAAACTATTTCTCGCACATTTGCTGAGAAATCTGAGAAAGCTAAGTTTGCGAGTCTTTTAATTTCGAGAAGGCATACTCCTGCAAACTTTCTCTAGTTTTCTGGTGTCTTGTTTTCATCTGACGTAGTCTTTGGAGTATTTCTGTCCGAATTGACGATCCAGAGTGTTATATAGGGAGTTCAAGCTCAGACGCTTTGTGTCGGCAGTATTTCTGAGGCTTCTCCTCTAAGAGATGCTGCTACCTGATATGCTTTGATCCCTTAAATCCATTCATTAGCTTCTGAAATTATGGAAAATTACGCCTTGTACATCTCCCAATTGGTTTTTCCGTCATAGGTGGGCAGTTTCACTGGCACTGAAGAGGCTGTCACAGGCACTGGAGAAGCAAACACAGGTACTAGAGAAGTAGGGACAAACTTGCTTTTTTATTCGTCATATTCCCGCAAGCTAGAAGCTTCTTTTCGAAATCCTCTACTTGCTGAGACACAAGGCTTAAATTTCCACAGTCACTTCTTCAATTCTTTCTTCAACGCGCGCGCGCGCGTGCTCTACTTTTCTTCAACTATTGTAATCTTCTCTTCCATTTTTACAGCTATTCTCTCTTCTACACTATACATTTTCTTTTTTAAAGTATGTCTCAGCTCTTCGTGACTTTTCTTGGTCTCTTCTTGATTTCTCTCAACATTTCCAATGCTATTATTCAAAGCATTCATGCCTTCCAACAGAGTTTTCAGTTGCTCATCCATAGCTCTTGTTATTGTCATAAAATCCCAACTTCTGACGCCAACTTCTGTCTGATTTAAAGAAAATCAGTCGTAAACAACAAGACAGTTCTTTAAGAGCGATGAAAATTTATTGTCGCAAGAACAATCCTTGAAATACAGGATGCAGTGGCAATTTTCACACAATAAATCTCAGAAGGTCTTCACACCTTCAATAGTACTCAGATACAATTATCAGTATCTAAAATACAGGTATGTACAAGATTATTCACAAGCACAGCCGAGCTAATCACAGTAAAGGCAAGTTACTAGTCAAAACAATGCTCACTAATCGCTGGTTGAAAAAAGACTGACTCGTATCGGCGAGATCACTCTATTTATAGACGCGGCGGAAACATCGAGAAAAGTCCGCTTGTGTCACGGATCTTGAAGTTAGTGGATTAATTCACTAAATTTTAGAAGAATACAGAGGATCTCGAACTAGCCAAAATTGGTCACCAAAAAGGTCACCAACGTCACCAACTTGGCTTTATCACCAAGATTTCGCCAAGTACCCATCGAGAGAGAGAATCGCCAGTATAAAGTAAAGGACGGCGTTGCTTGCGAATATTACAAAAAATGTAACATAGAGTTATATAAATGCATTATACATCCAAATACAAATTATTTACCCTATTTACACAAAATTCGTAACAATATCTTTACAAGCCTGTGCTTTTACAATTAAGGTCATATCCTTCTAGGGGCCTTAGCTGTAAGTGTATTCTAAATGCATTCTAATTCTAAATGTATATTTTTGGATACTGCCTCTTCGCGGGTATGTCTTTCCCTGCGCGTGAATCACCGTTATAGTTCTAAATGCATAAGCATGCTTTAAAATCTTTCTTCTACAAAGGCGCATTATTGTAGCTATGATAAAGAAATGTGGTACTTAAGTAATTTAATAGATACGGTACTTAGTAAATATAATACAACAGTATTTTGAGATGAAAAAAGTCTCCTTGTGGGGATGATGAGGAAGAATCGAATGATGAAGAGTATAATATCAAGTAGGATTCCTCTACTGAAATCTATCTAGATAATTTAACTAAAGGAGTCGTCCTTGATAAAATGACCACATCCTATTCAATGGCTAGAAAATCTAATCGTTAGCCTATGACAATATTTTTCATGTTGTTGAATGATGCGACAATATTTGTTACTCAAACGCTGATTTCTAAAGTGTTTTGGATTTCAATTAACAGAAAAATGTGAAAACCAGCAAGCAGCTTCTACGAAATTTTTTCAAAAAATTAACTTCTAGTGAAAAAACATCGCACTCACTCGCGACGAAGACTAAAGGAGTGTATATGCAATGTACTGAATGCTCTAATAAAAAGAACAGAGAAACTAAATTTACGTGTGGAAGGTGTAATAAACATATTGTATTTCCTACTTTGCTTTTTTTTCTTTTTCCTCTTTGTAAACAAATTTTACTGTAAAAACAGAATGAAAACAACCTTGGGTATGAGATACCCTGCGCGTGAAGTTAAGGACGTTTTTTTCGAGCTTGAAGTGTCGGGTTAAGTAAAAAACACTGTCTCTCATTTCTGAATTTCATGTCTCTTAGATGATTTTTCTTAGAGTTATGCAAAAAAACACCTGTTGCTTATATATATATATATATATATATATATATATAATCAAAATTTCTCTACAAGAGAGAGATGAACCACATGATCAATACATAAAAGAATATCAATTGCCAGATAACAATACAACAGAATTTAGAAGGAGATATGAAAGCTTGAAACAACAGAGCAAAATACAAAAGAATGGATGCTTCAGTATTATCAACATTGCTGACTTAGGACAGCTAGTATACATAAAATTTTTTCAAAAAAATCCTTCTGTATAAAAGTGGGGTTGAACATGTTTTTTGGCCAGCCAACCTTCCCCCCTTTTTTTTGTTTTTTTTGTTAATAATACCAAGCAAATACCAATTGGAAATAATGGATAGGAAATCTAAATCCATTATAAGGAAGAGGTAACTTACCCAAAAATTGCATACTGAAATGCAGAGCCCGCGCTAAATCTGAGTACAATAACCAAGTTATTGCCAGATTCTGGACATATATATAAGTTTTGCACACCTGTGTATAGCGTCTAGTGATTTGACACGCGCGGGTTGACCGTTCATTTGAGTTGCACTCTGATAAGCGTTCCAAGATCACTCTCTTGCCAAGTGGCGTAATTTTTCAATTGTTAATTGCTTTTGTTGATCTAGTTATTGCTGCTGTTTTATCTCAAATCATTCTGCCGTAATAACTTCCAATATATCTCTCATATGTTTTCCGATCTCCAGGTTGGTCACATATTTGTTGCCAGATCAGCTAGCTAGACCCTTATATTGGGAAATTTTTTTTAACCATATTATTTAAATCAGGTTTGTAGCTGCTCATGCTATTCGTAAAATTTCAACTATATGAGAATCAGTAAAACGATTTCTATATGTATTTCAATTTGGAACATAATGAATTATATAGATATAAGCACATTTCTATGAAATGTTAGATCGTTCGGTACTATTTTTCACAATTCCTTGTATTTCTGTTCTTCCGTGCTTTCTTTAAAATGAAGATATATGTTATTTTTAATTCAATATATCCATCAAAAGACGCTAATTTAATCCCAATATATCACTTAATTCCTATATTATTGATGGTTTCAGATACATATGAATTTCTATGAGCAAGAGCACATTCTCGATTTTCCGTAAATTCTGAAATCTACTTTTAAATTCATCGATGATGCAGCTATATAATTAGAAAAAAAATTATAGTTTTCCAACAAAATATCAAAGCTATCCTTTTTAATTTCTTCCAGGATTGGAAAAATTGAGCAATACTTGATTTTGAAATTCTTCATGATAAATATATTTTCCATTTAATTTTTCTTCAAAGGTAGATATTTTATTCTTCATCGGGGAAATTATTTTATTTTCACTGTGTTATCCCCTATTGAGATTGTTATGCGTCTTTGTGACATCGTACTGAAAAGCTAAAATGTACCACCATCTATCACTTTTTAGTTCCCTGTAAATTTTGTTGCTTTGCTCTAAAAGCAACATTATTTCTTCCCACAAGGGAAAAAACCTTCCCAAAATTTTTCCTCTGCTAAATCAGTTCACCGATAAATGCAAAAGAACGTCACTTTATTGACTCTTTCCTTCCTCCAAAAGACTTTTGAATTTTTGGTATTTCAATTCTCAGGCTCGAATACGATTCACTCGACTTATAACAGTTTTCATGACAGTTTCTATGTCAGAATGCGTGCATCCAAATGTTTCTGGTGAATAATGCAATAAAATTAAATAAGATTTGTCACCTTCTGTTTTAACAGCGAAATGAGTTCATTTTTTGACCCAGTCACAGCCATCCGTACACACACTAATTTTTGAACATTTTTTTTACTCTGCTCTAAAAAAATGATTTTAACATAATCTGCCCCTCTAGTTTGGTTCTATATTTAATGAAATTTCAAAGCTTTTCGTGGATTGTGAATTTTGTTCAGTACAATATTTCACAAAAACCGAGCATTGTGATGTTTCTGAAATATCCGAATTGGAGTCAACAGTCAAACTAAAAAAACTTGCAGATTTTTAGGACTTTAATTAAGTTATCACAAATATGTTTTGCAATATCTTCAATGCGTCTAGTACAAGTAGATTCAGAGAGTTGGATTTTTTTTATTTCTGAAATTATTTGATTTTTGTTGTTAAATTTATCAAACATTACCTTGGAAGCATTTAAGAAACACTTGTTCACAATTTTATGTATATATACGGTTTCATGTGTTTACCAATATACACATCCAATTTTTTTCCTTTATAACTGCTGTTTGTTGTGCCATTGCCTCCAGCAAAACACTTTGTTGCGGTTGCAAAGAATTTTTTAAGACATCCAGTTTATCACCTCTTGAAAGAGATCTTCTAGAATGTGTCATTGAATGATATGGGTTTATTGGTAAAATGACAAGAAATATATTTTTCAGCGCAACATTTTCACTACAAATCAAACCAGTTGCTGATCCATGTTTGCTTTTCACTACAAAATATTTAGTTTCCCAACTGTCTTGGAACAATCTATTTTCTTCGGATATTTTTAGCTTGGAAGACATAAGGAATAATTAAAACTCAGTTCCATGGATAAAATAGTTGTGACGGATCTATTTGCGAGATATTCCTACTAATGCTCTTGGGGAAACTTTGGGGCTAGCATTTACATTCAAGCATTTACCTTTCAAGAAAAACACGAGATAGATATATGTAAATTAGTTTGACTCTATAAAGTCTAGGTTTTGTAGATGTAAGAGAGCACAGACAAACAAAAAACAAATATTCTAGCAGACACACTTAAAAATAATTTCACAGAAGACTCACCCCAAAATAAAGATGACACCACAGATGACGATCACATAAATAACTCAGTCAGCAATTTTCTGTCTACTAACCCAACTACCTACCTCGACCCCGTCCTGCCGGACGAAATCATCACTTACATTAAAAAATCTAATAGTAAAAAAGCTCCCGGCCAGGATCTCATTACTAACAAAATGATCAAAAATTTCCCTCTTAAAGTTGTACTATTTCTCACAATTCTCATTAACAAAATTATTACATTTAATCACTTTCCTACCTTACGGAAAGAGGCTGTAATATTCCCAATTCTCAAACCTCGTAAAAATTCAAAATTGGCTGAGTCATATAGGCCAATTTCTCTACTTTCTAGCTTAAGTAAAATTACCGAATTTATCATCCTCAACAGACTTAAAGATTTTATCTCTCAAAATAACATTATTAACCCAAACCAATATGGATTCACTAAAAACCTTTCCACTACTCACCCTCTTCTTAAACTGACTGAAACTATCACAGCTGGCTTTGAAAAACAAAGATCCACTGGGGCCGTCTTTTTAGACATTCAAAAAGCAGTTGACAGTGTCTGGATAAACGGCCTCACATTCCAACTTATTAACTACAAAAAATTTCCCACCACCACTCACTCACCTTCTCCACTCCTACATCACTAACCGCACCTTCTCGGTGCGAGTTAACGACACTTATTCTGATACAAAAAACATTTATGCTGGAGTAATCCAGGGATCGTTACTCGGTCCCATCCTATTTAACCTTTACCTAAATGACATACCAACATATTCACTCACTGACATCAATATGTACGCAGATGACATTGCGGTGCTCGCATCTTTCAAAACACCCAAAAAGTAACTTTGGCACTAAATAAGCATCTCGCACTTCTAGAAAATTACTTCAACAAATGGAAGATCAAAATTAACGTCGACAAATCGGCTGCGGTCTTTTTACACGAAAGCGTACACTCCCACCCCCAATGTACAACACAATTATACCCTGGTCTCAAGAAACTAAATACCTTGGTCTCATTTTTGACAGTAAACTTACATGGAAATCACACATTTTACAATCTCGCGATAAATTCCGGAAAGTAATGTTTAAACTCTTCCCCCTAATCAACCGGAATTCTCATTTAGATTTGCATAACAAAGTGCTTCTCTATACAGTCGTTTTGCGTCCCATCATGTCATACGCATGTCCAGTTTGGGGTTATGCAGCCAAGACCAATATTAAAATTCTAGATACCGCTCAAAATACTCTCATCAGATTGATAGTTGGCGCCACTAGACGCATGTGTAACGTCGACATTCGTAATTGTTTAAATATACCATCCTTTAAGCAGCATATCCAAGATATCTCGATTAAATTTTTTGATTCACTCAATAGCTCTGATAATATTAATATGCAAAACCTTGAAAATTATGCAGCCAATATATATTAAGAGGAAGCGAACCAGGAGAATTCTCCTGGACTCGTACAATCCTCCAAAACTTAAATTTCTCTTTTTATTTGCTAAATTCAATTCTCTTAACTATTTTCATCCAGTTTTATTTATTTATTGCATTCAATGTTAACTGCTCTTGTGCCGGAGTGCTCAGAGCTCCCGCTACACTCAAGACTATAACTGCAGCACGGCCGTGCGCGGTCAATGCGAAGGAGGGTGTCCGCCTCGCAGAAACCCACCGGTCGCTTTTTTCATACTTGCTTTAAATTTTTCCCCTACTGGACATTGCGTCACCACGCATCATTACACACACTCACATCCCCATGGGCAGCCTTTTTTGAGTCAATATCCTCATCACTACTACATCCAAAATGGAAGACACTCTCTCTTCCACCAGATTCCAAAACCGAGCCGCCAAAGATCATAGCCTCGAAGCATCGCCTACCGGCCTGCTGCCACTCGTCCAATTGCTAAGCCCCATACTATCCAGCATGAAAATGCAACTTAACGAAGACCTATACAGAACTTTTTCTAGCCAGATACGGGTCTGAGGGTTCCCAGAAACCCATGTACCCGAAATTATATCCGTAGATCCGTAGATGTAAGAGAGAAAGAGCCGGGAAGCCGTCAGGTAAGTGCAAATATTGGAATAGTTCCTTCACAAACCTAGCGCGCGTTAAGAAGGTAATTTCTGAGATTAAATTATTGGATTGAAGATTTAAGATAGTAGAATCAGAATTAGCTATCGGTGCATTAGGGCTTATTCTCCTTATCTATTTCTGGTAGTCGGGTTTACTTAGAAATGAATATTAGGAATCATCGACGCTTTAGATATCACTCCTAGGTTTCTTCTTATAATTTCAGTTGTGATTGTTTGTGTTCAAAGTCTGAACAAACCTAATTGCTATTATGGAGTTTATTGGTGATGCTTTGTTTCCCCCACACCTAGAGACGTGTCGGACAGAGAGAGAGAGAGAGAGAGAGGGGTGCCGGTTAGAACCCCTCCCCCACAATGGCACCCAACGGGTTTGTCAGATAGACATACTTCCCCTAACCCCGAGATAAGAGTCGGATCCAATTTTAGGCTCTTGCCTGATTTGTGTTTCTCAGGAGTGGAGAATGTAGAGGTTTTTTTGAACTGTGCATTGAAAGTAATGTCAAGTTTTACGAGATACCGAGCAATTTGGCATGCTCTTATCTCAAAGGGCGTCTCCGAGGACGTGCTTTGGACTGGTTCGAGGTGTTCGGTTCGTCGTTAGTGCAGGGGAATGCTACGGATTTCGCGCAATTAAAAGAAGCTTTGACGGAAAATTTCCCAGTGGTTAGGAATAAGACTGAATTGGAAGTCAGATTCTATTCGTCGTATCAGGGTCACGGTCAGGCTCCTTCCGATTTTATATACGACTTGCTCAAAATACACAAAAGGTTGGGACTAAATATGTCGAAAGCAAATTTAGTCGATCATATTATTGCCTGTTTGGAACCACAGTTGATGGAATACATAGAGATTTGAAATCCAACTTCTCAATTGCAGTTACTTCAGATGATCACGAAGTATGAGGACAGATATTTGAGGAGAGACAATCAGGGTTAGAGTAATAATAATAGTGAAAGACGAGTTTGGGATGTGAGCAGGAAGTCTACCGAAGGTCGTACAAGTAGAAATTGGATATATAGGGGTAGTCGAACGTCAAAAGGATAGGAGACAGGGTTATAGAACTTCCTATGGGACGAGACCACAGAGGAGCCATGATAATCAAGGGTTCGAGAACAGGAACCGTATGGATAGGAATGATCGCTGGTTCGAAAATCATGGTGGACGAAATCAACTTAGAAATAGGGTCCCGAGTGACAAATTTGACCGGGGGCGAATGATCATTGGAACAGGAGTAATCATAAAAATTTAAACTTTTTAAGCGTTCGGAATCAGGATCGATCGCAGGTTGAAGAGAAACCTCCTATAAGGCTTTCTGCTTTACGGATGTCCACTGTGGATCCACTGCATTATGGGATACTGAGGCTGAGAAGTCGTTTATCTCTGAAAAAACGTATTAGTCATATTTTTATTACAAAATAGTTATAAAAATCACACTCCAAAGTAGTGACGGCTCAAGGTGCCTGTTGTAACAATGTAGGAACGGTAGAATTGGAGATCAGAATTCGGGAATTTAAGAAAAAGTGGAATTTTCATATATTGGCGGATCTAAAATAACCTTGTATTTTGGGTATCAATTTTATACGGGAAGAAAAAATCACAATGAATTTCGATGAAAAATCATTAGCGATTCAGGATTCACAAATAGAAGAATTAAAAATCTATCAGAGGAATTTAGAAATTGATCTCTCAAATACGAAACTGGTGGAAAGTCCAAAGAGAGAATCAAAAACCACATTTAATAGTTTAAGTATTGGGGATGAAAATATAACTTGTGCAGTGATAAGAGATTGGGTGCTTTCGTCAAGGGAGCAGTTGATTTCCGAACAAAGACAGGACCCTGAGCTGAGACAAATTTACCAATTTTTGGAAAACCCCGATGACAGTTCTGTAAATGAGTCAGACTGTGGAAACTGGTCTCAGGATTTTAAGTTAGTTGATGGCTTGTTATTGTATGTGAAGTACGCAACCACTCTCGGAGAACTGAGAGTATATATTCCACGGTCACTGCGACGTGTAATAATGCGCCAATTTCATGATAAGCCTATGGCTGGTCACCTCGGTAGAAAGAAGACATATTTACGCGTGAGGGATGCTTGTTATTTTCCCTATATGAGGAAATTTATACACGATTATGTTTTGTCATGCGATTCTTGTCAGAAAAATAACTTTTAGAACGCGTTACCGGCCGGTCGTCTAATACCGATTGTAATTAGTTATCCAAATGAAATAGTTTCATTATATTCGTTAGGCCCCTACCCAGCATCGAAACCTGAACGATATAGGTATATTTTAGTGATAACGGATCACTTTACGAAGTGTTTGGAAGTAATACCCCTCAGAAAGGCGTCCGCAAAAATAATCGCCAATATATTCGAAAATTATATTTCGCGATATGGAGCACCAATTAAACTAATTAGCGACAACGGTCCCCAATTTATATCCGAAATTTTTGAGCATTTAAGTAATAGATTAGATATAAAGCATCTCAAAACAGTTGTGTAAAGACCTCAGTCAAATAGAACTGAAAGAGTTAATCGTAATCTCTTACAAATGATTGCTACTTTTGTAAATATTAATCAAGAAAACTGGGACCGGTTTCTAAGAGAATTTGCGTAAACATTACGAACGGCAGTTCACGAGACCACGGGAAAAACTCTAGCAGAATTATTTTTGGGCAGAAAACTTATTACCCCGTTTCAAAAACTTGTGATGGTGACGGTTGGAGCAGAATTTGTGGTTAGGAATACTGAAAAGGTGTTTGAAGAAGCTAGGCAGAACACTAGAAAGAAACATGAAAAATGGGCGAGGTACTACAATAAGAGTTAGCAACTACAATATTAATTTAGTGCGAAGTTAACATTAAGGTCAATGATTTAGTGCAAAGTTAACATTAAGGTCAATGGTTTAGTGCAAAGTTAACATTAAGGTCAATGATTTAGTGCTATTTGAAACGTATCCTATAAGCTCTGCCAGTAAAAAGGTGGTAACGAAATTATGTAGCAAGTACGAAGGTCCTTATAGAGTCTTGAGTGTTTAAAATAATAATGTTATAATTTGGAAGTCAGGTAGAAGAACTACGGTTAATATAGACCAATTACGAATTTACCATCAGAGAAAAAGTGGTCAGGTGTTGTGGAGGTAGATAGTTCAGTTAGAAGAGGATCCGAGTATCAGTCGAGTAGCTTGGAAGATAGTCGATATGGGTTAGATCGGTCACAGAGCTTTAGGAGTAGTGAGTCAGGTGGAAGACAGGTACAAGAGAGGAAACAGACTAGAAGTGTGGGGAACTAAAAACGATCAGAGAGGGATAAAGGAGAACAAGCGAAACCAGGACACGAGATGGGGGAAGCGTGTGATCCCAGAGTCCCTACCTGAGGGTCCGCACAGTAAGCGAATGAAAAATCAGAAGACGAGGAGGGGGAAGGGAGCGGTACCGGAGTCACTGTGTGAGGAGCCTAGGAGGAAAAGAAAAGCTACAGGCAGGGAGATCAACAAGCGAAAGCTCCCGTCTTCCATTGCTTCGACTAAACAAGTCGGGAAGAAAGGCAGAATAGAAGATCACCACGGTGGACAAGTTCCAGCACGAGGTCGTTAGAAGCCAGAGGAAGAAAGGCCAATTCAGTCAAGAGGGAGACAGCAGAGAAGGTCCACCCTACGCAGTCCCAGACACGGAGGAGAGTTCCATGGGAAAACCAGGTTCAGATATTCTATAAGAACAGCACAAGACCAGGAAGGACCAGTCCGGTCTAGAAGAGATCAATCAGGGCGAGCAACTCCATACAATCTACGAAGGCGCCGACAGTACAGACCAGGAGCTCGAGAAGAGTCTACGAAGCAAAAGGTCCACATCGTTGGAGGTTCATTTTGGAGACATCACAGAAAGGAGAGGAACAAGCTATTAGCCATTTTGTATTGTTTTATTTTTACTTTTACGGACAGGCACAGTCGGGTGAATTTTTGCAAGAAGCTAGTCTTATTTTGTTAAAGATTTCATTGTGCAAATGTTTTACACCTCGTTGCGTAAAAAATGAACTTTTGTATACCTAAATCTATTCTAAATTGTGGAAAGCATCTGTATGTTTACATTTGTTTACTACGTATGGAGACTTAGCTAGGGGTGCGAGAATTCCTTGTATTGATTGTTTATATTGAATGTTTTGAAAATTGTATATAATTGTGTATGTATATGTATATTGATGTGTATATTAATAGCATATATCTGGTTTCGGGTCGCGGCGTAGATAGGAAATTAACCATAACACTAATAGCACTGCGCGATTGGAATGGGTGTTTTTCTTAAGCCAGATGAAATTAAGTATGTAAAGTAATTAAAAATTTAAATATGTGTGAAAACTCAATGTTGTTTGTGTATGTATACAGTGTTCAAAAAATCTTTTTGTACGCCCACTGATCCATTTCTCATTTCAAGCTGGCTGACCCTGATGTTTTGAAGATTTTGTTGTGAAAATCAAATAGCTGTGTGTGTGTGTAAAGTCAAGATGTGTATATTTAAAATATTTACGGGTTGTGTACGGCCGGGTTTTTCCCTCCAGTGGGAGGTTTTCCTTGGTCCTCGCCCAAATGGGGTATACCTTAAATAATGATTTTAAAAGCAGAAATCTGGGAATGATAAAAATTGTTGAGCCAGTAATTTTTAGTGTTTTTTAGTGTATTGTTACGTAGAAGTTAATGCTAAACTCAAGTCTAAGATTTCTTGTTAGTTTAAGAGTAAAATTTTTTCAACGTAATTTCTATCGGACCATTAAGACCTTTTTATAAATCACGTTTTTTTCTTGGGGCTGTGACGGGTCTATTCGCGAAATATTCCTACTAATCTTCTCGGGGAAACTTTGGGGCTAGCATTTACACTAATTCACAGCCTTTCAAGAAGAACACGAGATAGATATATGTAAATTAGACTATATAAAGTCTAGGGTTAGTAGATGTAAGATAGGGAAGGAGCCGGGAAGCCGTCACGTAAGTGCAAATATTGGAATAGTTCCTTCACAAACCTAGCGCACGTTAAGAAGGTAATTTCTGAGATTAAATTATTAGATTGAAGATATAAGATAGTAGAATCAGAATTAGCTGTCGGTGCATTAGGGCTTGTTCTCCTTATTTATTTCTGGTAGTCGGTTTTACTTAGAATTGAATATTAGGAATAATTGAAGCTTTGGATATTACTCCTAGGTTTCTTCTTATAATTTCACTTATGATTGTTTAAGTGTGTGTTCAAAGTCTGAATAAATCTAATTGTTATTATGGAGTTTGTTGGTGATGCTTTGTTCCCCCTAAACCTAGAGACGTGCCGGACAGAGAGAGAGGGGTGCCGATTAGAACCCTTCTCCCCACATAGTCTCTATTCTATTTCAGTTAGTACAGTGAACACACTGTCGCTTCTCTACTGTTATTTGTTACTAGCTGAAATACCCGTTCTTCGCACATGTGATAATGAACCAAAATGTAAAAAAAATGGTGTGTGGGTACTTATGTACGCACGTAAGAAGTTATACTTCTTTGGTATCAGTTAATGAGAATTTGTGCAGCCCATTTCATTATTATAAAAATATATCCTGAAACAATATTTAAATTTAATCAACTTGCTATAGGTACATTATAGATTGTAAAAAGTATTGTATTTGTTATAAAAATAAAAATCTTTCTAAAGAGCAGGGCAAGCTGGGCCAACGACGAAAGGCGGTCACGAGCAAAGTTGAACGATACCAACCTTAAGTCAATCGGATCAGCCAAACCCGAGATATAATCACAATTTAAATAAATTTAAATAACCCCGCACAGGGGTAATAGGACCAATAACATGGGGAGGGGGTTCGGCAGACTATATCTGAAGATGAGGTGTACCGAATATGACACCTGATACCTCATATTGAATGTCTCGACGGGAAGAATCGTTCCCGAGAAGATTAAGACATCCGCCTGAAAAGCCCTGAGTTATGGTCATTTTAAAATAATAAAAAATTTTAAAATAATTAAATAAAATAGAAGCAGGGCACCCACTAACGCGAAACTCAGCCTGGTTGTGGGGAAACACAAGATGAATCCATTCGAACCGGTCCGGAGTCTGTATTTACCAATGGGGCAGCGTTAGCTTTGGAAAGGAAAACGAAACTAACTCTCCCTGGAGGGTGGAAGCAACTGTTACGTAAATGGTCACGTACAACCCAACGATACACAGAGTAGTAGGTGATCCCAAAGTTTCCTCCTTTTATCTCTGTAATATCGTGACGTCATCAAAAGATCAACCCCATAGGAATAACATGGGGATTCTAATTTTAGTGATAGTGCCACCCTAGGCTCACTATCTACACACGAATTATAACAGATGAAAGAGCTCAACAAGGAGAACCTATGATCCACGTTTCATTAACGAAGCTCAAAAATCCTCAAAAATAGGCGGGATTTTAAAATTTTTAAAACTTTAAAATAATTTAAAATGTTAAATATGGGTGAAGTGATGGGGCTATTGTCCTGGGAAAAAAACATATCTAGAATGATCATAGGGAGAACAATTGAATATAGCCGGTGCGGTCTACCAAGGTAGCATAGGATTCGTGTTATTACTAGGAAAGCCCTGTAGGAGGGGCGCACCGGAAAGGGCCAATTCCACGTTAAGATTGCGCTAATGCGAAAATATGGCAGACCTCTAAAAATCAAGTCCCAAGCTCAATTCCTTAGGGGGGTGAAATTTTTTCCATTCCTCACAGGATTAATATGGGAGCATCATATTTTAGTACTTAAGCCCTCCCCATGCCTATACAATGGGAATGAAGTAGATGACTGGGTATCCAAGATATTGCAAATTTTAATACATTCAAAAAGTTTAAAAAAGTTTAAAACAATTAAAATCTAGGGAAGAAATAGCCCTATGAGCATGAAATAAAATAACTGGAAGAGCAGGTCCGAATGTAATCTGAGGCTCGGGGGCCCAGATATTGGACAAAAAGCTGTAGAGAGGGGGGAATGCACTGGGGGTATGCCTCCTAACAGATATGGCTCATAACAATAGTTTTTACGATCCCTCAAATATCAGTCCCCTCGCACCAAAAAATGGCCTGTTAGAAAATTTACTACCCCATAGGAAGAACATGGAGGACTAATATTTTAGTGTGCAAGCCCTTCTCTATCCCAACCACAAGCACATAGATATCAAATACATGTGGCACGCCAATTCGATCGACACCCAATAGCCAAGATCCCTCAGTAATTTCGAAAGTTATTAGACAAGGGTGTTCGCGCGCATCGAAAAAATTTACTCTCATCCTTTTTCCCTAACGCCCCAAAAGAAGTATAACTTCAAAAAAAACCCCCAGCCTATTATCTAGATTTTGCGACAAATATTTATGTTATCGACCTTATGTGTACATATACACTCGAGTTACTTTTCAAGCAAATGGTAAACAATTTTTTTTTTTTTTAAATGGACTATGCATTAACAGATATTATGAAATGTTTCTGATTTAGAAATACAATAGAAATTATAGCTTTCTTAATGGGAGCTTTTGAAAAATAAAAGCACATTCAAGTATTAACTCAGGGTACTTTTTTAGGTAAGTACGTGAGGTTTCTTAAAACTTGAGGTATCACACAGTTTGTCTTCGGTAAACCAGCTGATAAACCTAGCCCCGACCAAGCGATCTTTTTCTATTTTCGATCATAATTTTTTTTTCCAACTCAAACTTACCTCTTTCTTGTTTCTTCACCTCTCATGGGGATTATAGAATTAAATTTAATTATCATATATTTGCATCATAAACTTGGTATCTAGTAAATTAACGAGACAGCATGTGTGACTAAATATGGCTTTGGTACACATATGACGTAAATCAACAAAATTATAGAGTTTATTCTATTCGTGTACTTCAAATTTCTTTTTTGTTTTTGTTTAAGAGAATATTTTTTCCCTTGCCTACACATTTGGAAGCAAACTGAAAGTTATATTGAAAGTGATGAATGTTTTTCTTAAACCGAACGAACCCAAATACTTTTTGTTGAGCTGTATTTCAAATTGATTTGTAACGAATAAATAAGAAACTCTTAACTGATATATTTGTTTTAAATTTTCAATTCATAAAAAATGCAGACTTTAAAATATATTTTGAGCAAAAACTTACTTTAAAGCATCCGCAGAATGCAGCATGCTCATTATCTAGCATTTTTTAACAGACCGATTTCTGCAATAAATAGCACCTTTAATGGATTGATTTAAATATGCTTAAAATAAATTACCTTGTTTTTTTATCAGAAATTTTATACCTCGAGGCTGAAATAAAAGCGACAATGACAACGCTATACAACTAACACGATCTTTGTTTAACTCTAAAATTTTCTGCATTATGTAGCAGAATGAGTTATTTTATCGGGAAAAAAATACAAATTTTAGTTGATAATTGTTACCACTTTCACACAGCAATTAATTAAAGAGTATCTATATTTCAGAGGCAATATTCTGCTTAAGAAGGTTCGGTAGAAGGGGAAGGTATTTGCTGGGAAGGTATTTATTTTTATGTGCCTTGTACACTGTGTGACGCCCAACCATTAATGAAACATTCTTTTCCTCTAAGCAAGAATACGACTGAGTTATCTTGAAAGACAAGAAAAACAATTCGATAGTACCAAGATTGATCACAGTTTTCCGCTGTAACAGACATTCTTATTGATTGGAGAAAAACGCTTCGGTATTCAACAACTATATTTATCTTTTGTTATATGCCACTTTCTCTAACAAAAAGAGAAAGCTGTTAGAACTTGGGGATGCTTTAAATGTATTTATTTTATTCCCAATGATTGTCAAGGAGATAAATCAATGATTGCATTCGTGATCGATTGTTACCCATAATGTAATGCCATATATTTTAATGATAACTAAATCTAAATTCAACAAACTGGTTATTTGGATTATTCTAGAAAGAAAAATGTGTACAATTTCTTATTGAAAATTAAAAGTAGTGCTCAGGTAACAAAACTATAAAGAATCTTTTAAAAAAACCTATTAGATATTCAAGAGAATTCGGAAAAGAATCAGGTTAGCATATTTTTAAAGTAGTACAATTTTAGTATTATGTGTAGACCAGATTTACAAATTAAAAATAGTTATTCTCATTTAAATAATCAGTTTTTCTCAGAATTTTAGTACATGAATAGTTTTCAAAAAGGTACAGAAATATAAACGATTAAGAAAAAAACTTATTTGACTCATCTACTCTCTTTTGCTAGGTTTTAAGAATAAATTTATAAATTAAAATAAATAAATAAATAAAAAACTCCCTAAAGCACGGCGCGAACATAACAATTCTTATAAGTTAATATATAAATAATTAAAATAAGAAAATATTGAAAAAAATACACAGTTAATAGTTGAAAAGGACAAAAAAACACACACTCATGATAAAAAAAATGGTCTATAATATAATTCCAAGTATGAGATGATCCTTGTGTAAGCCGAGAGTACCTTTTTTTCTTCAAAAATTTATCCAAAATTTTAAATCAAAAATGGGGGAAATGGGATCCTGCGATTTCCAACCATTTTGCCATGAGGGAGAAAATGTTATCAAGTGGGTAAAATGGTGGAATATTTTCCAATGAAAGTGTTGTAAGTAAAAAGCCGAACGCAGCCATAGTTTTGTTTCTGGTAACCTCATCTGAGGCAATTACAATTTTTTTCTATACAGCTGTTACCTTGTAAACTATCTGTGTTTTAATTTTACTTTCTATATATATATATTTTTTGAAAATGAGAGGAAAAAGATAAATTTGTATACAGCTGATTTCAAACTACAGGTTCATATATTCCAGTGAATGAATGGGAATTTTACGAACTATCCGAATACTCGGATTCTGACACATGTGGCTTTATCTTCTTTTTTGAATAAAATTTTCATTTAAAACATAAAAAGTAAAACGATTAAAACATTTTACGCATGGCTAATGGCAAATGTTGGGGGAAAAAACCTGGAATTCCCAAACTATACGTTTTTTTTCGAGATTAGCGAGCCTATTTTCTAGCAGACCTCCCTTTTTTTAACTTAAAAAAGCTTTCAATTTCAGACTCCAAAATATCGCCTAGATCTCGTATTTAAGACCAGCGATCAACTTTGAGAACTGCTCCATGTCTTCCTGAATACTTCACCATAGCAAGTGACTATCAACAGCACTGGCAAGCCCCATAACACCCTCAAACATTTCTGGAACTTACTATGACATTATTATATTTTTAAAAATTAAATTAAAGCTGTATATTCACTAATTAAAATTTGTATTTTAAGGCTGTATCTACTTAATGGAATGGAATCAGAGCTATATTAAAAATATTTCTTTTTAAGGGAACATGGTACGATTTTCAAAAAGTTTTTTAATTTAATGATTTTTATAATTTGTTTGGTTGCCTCCTATGTGTATGTATTTTGTGCTCAAAGCTTCATAAAAAGCTAACCATTTAATTTTTATAAGGGAAAAACTTGAAGCTTATGAAATAATTTTTAAATGTTACTCCCCCTACAAAAATTAACGTACATATATGAAATTTGATTTACAAGTACGTCAAACTATGCATAACAAAAGTTGGTATGAGTTTTGCAATAACATGTTGGTATTAACTAATATTTCTTTTTATGAATTCTTATTGAAAATTCCTTAAAAAATGTATAAATTCTAAATTCAATTATTTTTAAAAATAAGTATTGCTTTGATTAAGAAATCCACACCAACTTTTATTCTATGTACTATTAGCAACATGTGAAAAAAATTTCCAAGTATTAGGCTCAATAGAAAAAAGCCTAGGCATTTTAAATGAAGACAAACTAGGTATTTTATCTTTCTCCGAGATAAGTCAGTTTAAAGTTTTGTATGCCATTGGGATGTGAATAAAAGCAAACGTAACAGTTATCACAATTCTGCGTATTTTAAACTTGGTGCTTTCAAATTTTATGAATTTGTAAGAAAAAATATAAAAAATAATTTCGGCGATAAAAATTCGATTTGGTATTTTTTTGACCGATTTTTGTCAATTTAATCTTATTGTATAGCCTTAAATAGAATAGAAAGATATTCCTTGTGCAGTACTTTTGACAACTGAACTGAAGAAGATTTGCCTTTTATACCTGTCCTTTTTCTTGGACATCTCTCGTAGTGAGGAAAACTTTATTTTTTTGGTTGCTTCGAGAACAATATTTAGAGATAGTTCCCAGCTATTCTCAAATCCCCTGTGTTTTATAGACTGACTTTAATTTGGAACTCTCTTTTCATTTGATATCATGTTGAGATGTCTCAGTTCTATTCTCCCTTCTCACTCTCCTACTCTGTGGGGATGCACACAGCGGTTAAAAAGGCCCTTCTATTTCCTGAACATACTATTTGTTGAGTTTTTCAAAATATTTGTTTCAAATGATTCATTCGTTTTTTTAATTAAAATTGTATTGCAAAGCTATTAGAGGTAGTGTAGGGAGTGGTCCCTATGTGTTACTCACACAGAAAAGCAAACGAAATTGTTGACTAACACCAAGTTTATTTTCACTCTCCGTTTGCTCGAGGTGTATGTCCTATCTACACAATGAGCACCATAGCTAAGCGCTCTCGCCTCTTGTCCAGTCTTCTCCCCCTCACACTATAAACCCAGTTTCACCTTATATGTACACTTAATCGCAGTGCGCATGCTCGAACAGGTAATTTGGGTCGATTTTCAACTGACTCCTGATCTGAGATCTTATCGTCGAGGACTTTGAGCCTTGATATGTCCTCTGCGGAGTTGGTATTTAATTGCACCAGAATTCGAATCCACGGCTCGATAGAACAATTTAAATTTATTCAGGACCAAGACTCATCACTCGGATCCACTTGTTTCGATTGCAGTTTTTATAGTTTCAATTGCTATGCACAATACACTTATTTATAATCAGTTTTGAACAGATATCATTATCTACATTTTGCTTAATATTACATTTTACAAAACTCTCGAATCACTGAAATACGTCTTGAAGGCACTAAAATATTTAATAAAATATCAATAGCTGTTTTAAATTACGAGTTATAAAAGTGTAACAGATATCGATTTACGATATAGCCTCAATTTTTGTATTAATATTAATAATAGTTTTTTTTATATTTAGTACTTATATTATTTTAATATACAGTCACTCAAAAAAAGTATTGAGGCACTTGACAAGCATAACCTTGTAAAGCCATTTATAAAAATATTTAACACATTAAAACAAAACAAAATGAATTGAAATATTTTAACATTTGGTGTACAGTATATATAAGGAAAATTTTATTACTATTCTAGAATAATAATTTTATCTAGCTTTTCAAATATAATTCAAAGCTACACTAGAGTAAAACAGTATTGAGACACTTTTGAAATGATAAATTTAAAAAACATACAGAGCATCAATAGAATTTAATTTCACGCCACTTTTTTAGACTAGAAGTTTAAACATAAGCGTTTTAACAGATAAAGATTATTTATAGAAAAAATGGTGAGAAATAAAGATATATCGATATATGTGTGAAATCTCGTAGTAAATCATTGGAAAGAGGGGAAATCAGTTAGCTATACAGGAAAAATCTTGAAATTGAGTATATCTACTGTTTTCAACATCATTGACAGGTTCAAGAAAACAAATAATGTTGAAAACAAGTGAAGATTAGGGTGTTCAAGGATATTTAATGAACATGAAGAGAGGTAGATTGTGAGACAAGTACACATTAATCCAAGAACTATTGCAGTAAAATGACATTGCAATGTAAAAGTAGTCCGGAAAACCAGTAAATCCTGAAACTGTCAGAAATGTTTTAAGAAAACCTAAGTATCATGGCTAAGTACCACAAAGAAAGCCCTACATCAGCAATGCAAATAGACAGGCTTGGTTGACATCTGCTAAAATGTATGTAAGACAGCCAACAGAATATTGGGAAAATGTAATTTTTGTCGATGAAAAGCAAATATAACATATTTAGATCGGATGGCAAGCAAAAAGTCTGGCGGAAATCAAATAAGCAATGCATGTCAAAAATTTACGGCCTACTGTCAAATATGGAGAGGGTAACCAAATTGTCTAAGGCTGCATGGCAAGCTCTGGTTTTGGGATTTTACATGTTATTGATGGTATAATTAATAAATATGTCTATCTAGACATTCTCAAGCGAAATTTAAAGCAAAGTGTGAGCAAGCTGGGAATCTCGGGACATTTTAAATTGTACCAAGATAATGACCTGAAACATACTGCAGATATTTGCAAGTTTGGGTCCTCTACCCCACTCCTAGTGTTATTAAGACTCCTGCACAAAGTCCAGACCTTAATCCCATTGAACATGTGTGGGATTATTTGCAGCAAAAACTATACTGCTGGCCACCGTAAATGCAACACCAAGAAAGACAAGAGATAGCACAACAAAATTTATTTTGTAGATAACATGTTGACCAAGTATCAAATGATTAAATTTATAGACTTCTGTGAAGTATGGTTCCTGCCAGAATCAGTAGCCAGAGTAGCCGCCATTGTTGGAGATCACCGCTGCCACACGCCTCAGCATTGATTCAAAGAGACTTTGGATGTGTTCTTGGGTACAGCAGACCAAGTAGCTTCCACACGTTGCCAAACTTGATCTGGTGTGGCAGCTGGAGGTGTAATCTGGGTCAATCGTTGAGCAACCATGGACCACATGTTTTCTATCGGCGAAAGATCCAGAGAGCAAGCCGGCCAGGGAAGCAATTCAAGCTGGTGATTGACGAAGAACCTTCAAACAATGCGTGCTACGTGTGGTCGCGCATTATCCTGTTGAAATATGGCTGTGGCCAAGCCCTGAAGGTAAGAAAGGACAACTGGCTCCAACACCTCGGAGATGTAGCGCTGGCTGTTTAAAGTACCGGCAATGCGTACTAGAGAAGTGCGAGAGTGATATCCAATAACTCCCTGTACCATAATACCCGGTGCAGGACCAGTGATGTGGTGCATAACGCAGCTGTTCAGCATCCTCTCTCCACGGTGTCTTCAGACTCGAATCCGAACATCGTGGTGTTGCAGACAGGTGCGTGACTCGTCAGTAAAGACAACTTCATTCCATTTTCCCGCCCACATCCTTCTTTCATCGCACCATTAGCGGCGGAGATGTCTGTGGTTCTTTCGGACAGACCACTCTGCTGTAAACGGCGTGGAATGGTACGCGCAGACACTGAATGATGCTGTGCTATGGTTCGTGATGGGACTGAGCGATCCTTCACTGCCATGCGCACAACTTGCCTGTCTTCACGTGAAGTGGTGCACTGAGGTGGATGCGATCGACCGCATCAGTCCATCGTACCCTCCTGCATCCAACGGTCATATATCCGCATTACAGTTGTTTGGTTTCGTCCAACAGGACTACCGATTTTCCTGAAAGATAATCCACAATCTCAGTAGGTCACTATCCTTCCTTTGTCGAACTCGAATACTTGATCAAAAGCTGATCGCTGTTTTCTACGAGACATAACTGATCGTTTTTTGAAAAAACCACAAGAAAAACACAATTGCCGAACTTGAAATCGTCGAAATCTCCAAGCCTTAAATAGCGCTTTGGAGTGGCACCACAGGCGTGCGTGATGTGTGTCTGCGTTGAAATTCTAATCATTTGCATATCTCACTTCCGCTAATGCATGTTGCAAATTTCATGTTATTTGCGTGCTTCCATCAGGGTATTGCATTTACGGTGGCCAGCAGTGTATATGAGCACCAAATTTCTAACACAAACAGGGTTTAAGAAAATGTTTGCTCGAAGAGTGGAGCAAAATCAATTGATAGTTTTGCAAAAAAATTGATCTTATCCATGCCAAATAGATATCGAAAAGTCATAAAAAGCAAGGATGGCCCAACAAGAAATTAATTTCTTAAATTGAATCATTTTTCTTAATTTATTGGGAAGTGTCTCAGTACTTTTTTTAGCACATTTTTTAACTCGATTCCTTTTATTTTCAATTTTAACTATAATTGCATTAATATATGAGTATTATTTAAATTATTATTATTTGTATTTACCAAAATAACATTTACTTCTTTATTTCTCTTTTATTGTATGTTTAAGTAAAATATTGCGATAAAAATTTATGATCTGGTAGTGTGTCTCAATAATTTTTTGACAGACTGTATCGCTTGTTTTATCTGCTTAATATTTAATTCAATGTCCCGAATTTCTCCTTTAATGCTAATTTTTGATCATTTTCTCTTCTGAATGACATCCAAAATTCAATTTCTAAGCAATAAATGAAAATCCTTTATATCCTTAAGCATTGTAAGCTAATGAACTAAAAAAATGCACGGGAAATGAAAAAAGATGCACGATTTTCTTTCATTTAGAGTTGCGTTGGAAGAAGGGAATTTCGAGATGGTTAACAGAAAAGAATATTTATCTCATTATATAGATGACACTGTAATCTTTTTTGAAAATTTCCGTCTATTATATGAAAGCGTTGTTTGTAATAATATTTTTTGTAATAATTCTAACATTTTTCAAACTGAAATGTAATCTTTTTTAAGAATTAAAATTTATATTTTATTAAGTCTTTCTTTGAGGAATTTTCATCACCAGTATTGTACAGAAAATTCATAAGGAATATGTTCGCAAAATTTTGACTAAACAGATTTTATTCAAAATTACACTGCTGTTTGTAAGAAATGCAACACCATGAAGGAATCATCAGAATTAAATGAATTTTGCTGCAAATATCAATTATAGGTATATCAATTATCAACTTTAGGCCCTGCAGTCCTGTTGGACTCCATGCCACGTCGTATAGCAGCAATTATTGTAGCTTGTTGCGGCTTAACAAAATACTCATTTCGGACACTTACTATTGTTCTTTTCTTTGAAAATGTCGTCATTTCTTTGGACTGATACAAGTCGTTTGTGCATTCAATTTCAATTAGTTTTGATGATTCTTTCATTTTCCTATGTTTGGGCTCATTGTTTGGCTGTAAATGAAATTTCCATCTGAACCCAAATTTGTATCTCTTTCTTTTAGATTCTTGCGATTGGTTGGTGTGGTGTGGTAGTTAGGAGAGGGGGGTGCCAGCTCAGGTGTCGTCCGCGTCACTTGACCATGGTTCAAAATTACGCGGACCGTCGCCAAAAGCCCTCGTGTTGCTAATCAGTGCGACGTTAATATTCTCTCACTCTCACTTGTTAGATTCTTGCGAAGTATATCCAAGCAAATCACATGATAAAAATTAAATAATCTATAAAAGCTAAATTTCCTACCCCGGATGAAGCCACCACTAAATCGAACTTTCTTCCAAAAGTGCTCTAAGCGCTTTTTCTGATTTTGAAAAGCTGATTTCTAACAACTCGACTTTTATGTCTAATTACATTACGCACTGTTTCAGAACTTAACTTCTGCCCAGGATTTGAAAGGTTTCTGCAACAAGTTTGACTGCACTTACTCTGGATCAATCTTAATTTCTTTCTATATTTTTCTTTTTGTGACATCAGTCAGAACACCCTTTCTTCATATTTCACATTTGTTTTCAATATTATTTATTTATAATGATTTTCTGGACACAAGTGAGGCTTTTATCAAGAATTTCAGCTATTTCACGATAAGATTTTCAGTTTTTAAATCATCTTAATGTGAATTTCCTAACATCAATACTGGTTTCCTTTCGAGGAGCCATTTTCCAGTTAAATGCTTGTGCGAGTTAGTGAATGAATATTAAAGTCATTAAAGTTCAGCTACACGAGGGCTTTTGGTGATGGACCACGTAATTTTGAACCATAGTCAAGTGACAAGGGCAACACCTGAACTGGTACCCCTCTCCTTACTACCACACCACACCACACCAACGGGAGTATGTTTGAGCTCTCGACAGATTTAACGTGTATCGCTCCCCTACGCGCCGGGTCTTTAGAGGTACTGGGCTCGAACTCTTGACATGCCTGCCATGATCCGATACCTTGGTCACTTGGTTACCACGACCACGTTAAATGCTTGAATTTAAGTTCATCTGACAAACTTAATTACGCAAAAATGGTTTTTGAAAAGGTTTAAGATAAGACTATGCAAAGTTAGATTAAAATACCAATCAAGTAAAAAATATTTAGTGATAATTAAATATATTTTTCATAAGAGTATTCTCAATTTTTTTGAGATAAAAACCTGCCTGTTTATTTAAAAAGCTTCTAAAAACTCTTTAATTCCTAAGTTTTTAATTGATTTTCTTTTCTTTTTACGTTAAAATAAACCATTTGTTTTATGTAAAAAGGAAAACATGTTGGCACTTTTATGTGTTACTTTTATTGAGAAAGTTGAATTGATCAAGTCAAAGCAAGGCGTGCTCTCAATTGTTTGTGTCCCTGTATATTTGCGAAATATAAGTTGCAATTTTTTTTTGAAAGTAAAGCTTGATAGGGATAAAATGAAGAAATGCATAAGTTTTTGCTTCAATTTTATTTTACGGTTGCAAGTTTTTCACTTAAATCTAGGATTTGTTTTTGGAACGGTCCAAACCAAACTATAACTTATGAAAGTAAAAGCAATACCCCTCCCTCCCCTAGAGGTGCGATCATAAATAGAAAAAAAAAAAAGAAAATGAAAGTTAAGTAGAGAGTGCTATTTTCATTTACAAAATATTTATCACTTTGAGATTGTAGCTTGAGGTTTCAAAGAAACAAGTTTTTTTTTATCTCAATGATAATTAATCTTATCACATTTTCTTTATGTTTTCTTGATTCAGTTTTTAATTTTATTTTCAAAATTTTAGGTATGAGATGAATTTTTGTTCACTTTTTTAATTGTATTTGTTCCCTACTATTTCCATTTATATGATCATTTATTGAAATTAGTTTTAATTTTTATTGCTCATTGTAAGAGTACATTTGAAAAGGTTAAGGTTAAGTTGCATTGCAAACATTAGACATCTCTGCTGAAGGAGAAGAAAACAAAAGAACCCTACTTTATGCTCTAATCCATTACAGCTTTATAGAAAACATATTTTTTCCATTTTAGTCCATTGACTCTTCATTTTATGTTCTTGGTTCTCTATTTGAGAATTTAAGCTCCCTCTCACTTGTATAATGTAATCGTTTATCATAACTTGATTTATTATTACTAAACACAAATATATAATATGAGGGGTGGAACTTTAATAGTGGCAACACTGCAGTAAAAACGCTATACAACAAAACCAAAGAATGTCATTTATACCAAATGTGAGCTACATCTTACCTTACCTCTCAGCAAAAATACTCCTTCCTACGTCACGCGCTTTCGGAGTGACTCGAAAAATTGATCCTTGTATTAGCTTGCGGTCTGAAGTAAATGTTACCAGGATGTTTTCAAAACAAGAACAACGAAGTTGGATAAAAATTGAATGTGCCAGAGGTCGTACAGCATGACAATGTCATCTAGGGCTTCAAAAGGCTTTCAGGGAATCTGCATTGTCTTACAGAACTGTAGCAAGATGGGTAAACGCCTTCAATGAAAGACGCCAAAAATGTGACAGACCTGCATCGACCAGATCGTCCTAGTGTCAGCAAAGCAGAAGTGCATGCTGTTGCCTCACCAGACAGATCGACCCCCAGACTTTATGACTTAATTTCTAAGATGAAGGAACAACTTCACGGCATTCGCTTCAAAACTGTTCCTGAGATTCTTGCGGCAGTAGACCGGTAAATTCTAACTATTAACTGAACAGGCACTGCTACAGGTGTTCTGCAACTTCCTCATCGTTGGAAACTAGTTATAAACAATACTAGCGACTCTATTAAAGCTATGTAAAACACAGTGACATGAATGAACTTTTGTGTTCCGTGTAAATAAATTGTTGCCAGTATTAAAGTTTCAACCCTCGTAGATTTGGTTAGGGAAGATGCTCCACGCACGCGTATAATTATTTTTGATATTTAATCCAAACCAAGTAAAACTAATACCCTGTCTGAAATGAGTTCTGATACCATTATGTTTCATAAGGACGCCTTATGATAAACAGACATAACAACAACAAAACAAAAAAATACAATAATTGTACTATTATTATATGTACAAGATGAATGTAAAGAGTCCTGTTCTTGATCACTCGCCGCTTCAAATATAACGTTGCTCTCTGAAATGGATGCATTTTATAATAATAAGCATAGATTCTTTTTGGATTTGATTTCCTGGAGGGTTGTAAATAACCCTGGGCAAATGATTGGGAAGGAAAAGATAAATTTCCATAAGCCTGATTTCTTTTCAAGTTGTTCGGTGAGATACCAATGAGAGATGCAGGAAATCATTTGCAAAGGCGTGTCCCCTGCAACATCGAAAACTAATTAATCTTCGATACGGGACACTATCCAGAAAGGGAGATACTCACAAACTTCTTTAATCAACTCCTGAGCTAGATAAGAGAGATGGAGCCGCGAACATCTGGTCTGCGTGGGAAATCGCGTGAGTGACACATTTTCAATGGTGAATTGACATATCATTTTCAATGGAAAGGGAAATGAATATTTTACAAGTTTAGAGAATTTTTATATTAAAAACTAAGGAAAGAAGATTGTATGCCTTAAGCAAAATGTTCTGACATTCATAAAGGTTATTAATGCTTCGTTAAAACCAATGTTAAATAAAGTTTCTTACCGAAATAGGCTACTATATATTTGATTAAATTGCCTTATAGAATTGGGAAAAAAGAATACCACTATATATATACATATATATATATATATATATATATATATATATATATATATGGGGGTGAAGTATAAATAAAAATACACACAGATGCACCTTACGAAGTTCGAAAAATAAGAAAGTATCTTAAATTTGTTTTTTTTTGCATAGTTTTTTATGCGTAAGTACTCAGGATAATGCATAAATTAACCTTTATTTTTCACACACACACTTCAAAAGTGTATTAAAAATAGATTTAAGAAAAAGATCTCTTTTCAAGTTTTTACCAAATTACGAGATAAATAGCACTGAATTACAATTTACGAGTAACAAATATACATTTTTGTTAAAAAAATAATGATTTAAATAACTTCTGTTGCACTTTTATAAAAATATATTTTTTTCATCGGAAATACAAATTTAAATTTGTTACCTATTTTTTAATGAGAAGTTCAAGAAGTAATTTTTTTTGTATAAACTTTTATAAAATTATATATTTTTTTATGTTCCTGCAGAAATTTAATTAATTCTTATTTTTATTATTGCAGAATGTAATTTTCCTTTTACTCTAATGAAATACCAGAGAGTAAAGAAATTGTGTCCATCGATGTGAAAGGAAAAATATGTGAAAAAATCAATTAAGATCACAGCAAAATAATTTAAATGAAGCGCGAAATAATAAATGAGAATTCTAAAGATAAATAAATTCAGAGTGTTTTCCTGACACTGTCAATTTCTTAATTACATTAACAATTTGCTAATCCATGATTAACATATGTTAATGCGATTTCACATACCAAAATATTCTGCAAGTAATAAAAAAAGGTTTTGTTGAATTCAGAAAACGCATTTTGAATGAATAAACTAAATAAAACAATGCTTTTCTGTCCCCCCATATTTGATAGTTTTCTTCATGCATTGTGAAGCATATTAATTGTTATAAGTTTAGAAAAATCTATTTCGGGGTATTTCAAACTGTCAATCTTAAAAATTCAAAGAAATTACGTTTGATGTTAAGGGACCAGAATATAATTTTTTTCCCACATTTCTTTTTAATATACATATACTGTGTTTGTAAAAAATGCAACACCATTAAGGAATCATCAGAATTCAATGAACTTTGCAGCAAATATCAATTAGAGGATGTTACGTAAAATAGTAAGGTTTCAGAGGCACCGCACATGCGTGGTGTGCGCAGCGCCCTCTGAACTGATGCTGAAAGCGTATAACAGAGGGCTGTAGTGGGACGTTGAAAAGAGTTAATGATTATTTGTTATTGTTGAACGTTTAGTGAGACCTAAGTATGCCTTCACGATGAAATAAGGAGAAATTCCAACTACTTACGGAGTTTAAACAGGGGAATATTATCGGCCGTCAAGAAGGAGGATTTTTCTATGACGCAATAGGAGCTCGTTTGCAGTGGAACAGTTCTACAGAGATGCGAGTTTGCAAGGAGTGGATCAACGAGCATCAAAGAACCCGAAAAACTGGCAGTGGACGACGGAAGGTGAGGTCAACGCGCGACGATTGACACCTGCTTCGCATAACGGGGAATGACCGCACAGCTTCCTCCAGGCAGTTGGCAGCACATTGGTATACTGCTACAGGTGTACTAATGTCGGCTTCGTCACTTCGTCAACGTCTGCTGCACCGTGAATTGCGTGCAAGGGTGCCTTTATATAGGATCCCCCTCACGGCAAACTATCGAAGGCTGCGTCTGCAATGGGCTCATGAGCACAAAGCCTGGTAAGGTGATTGGCACCAAGTTGTCTTTTCAGATGAATCACGCTTCAATTTGTGGGACCATGATGGCCGCATTCATGTAAAACACTATGCCGGTGAACGCTGCTTTCCGGAGTGCATTATCGAACGATATAGTGGCCTAACACCCGGATTCATGGTTTGGGGTGCGATTTCGCATCATGGACAATCCAATTTGCGCAGAATTGAGGGTAATTTCAATAGCAACAAGTACGTCCGAGAAGTTCTACAGCCCAAAGCCGTTCTCTTCCTTCAGGGCAACCCCGTAACTATCTTTCAGCAGAATAATGCTCACCCACGTGTTGCAAAGACTGTTCGAGACTTCTGTTCAGTCCAACACATGCACCTTCTTCCTTCGCCTGCTTATTCGCCGGATATGTCGCCTATTGAGCACGTGGGGGATTTGGTTGGTCGACGTCTCGCTCGTGATCCGCGTCCTGCAGCTACAAAAGACGAACTTTTGCTGCGCATACAAGCAATATGGAATTCTCTTCCACAAGTAGACATTCAAAATCGGTTTGACACCCTGCCACATCTTATAGCAGCACTTATTGCAGCGTGTGGTGGCTACATCAAATACAGATTTCAGACACTTAATATTGTTTTTTTTTTGCTTTGCAAATTTCGTCATTTATTTGTACTATTACAAGTCGTTTGTACATTAAATTTCATTTAACTCTGATGATTCCTTCATGGTGTTACATTTTTTACAAACAGCTTTTCATCTTAATAAATATTTTATTTGTGATGCTCTCCTGACCCTGTAGGACTCACGCATAAATATTTAACTAGTTTTCCACCGAACGGAATATAATCATAACTTTATTATTCAAAAATTAACAGCTCAGCGAAAGAAAGTTGCATATTATCCTTTAATTACCGAAGAGACCTCTTGATCAAAAATTACAAAACAGAAATCTGACTTCATTTGCTGGAAGGGCTTTTAAACTGGTTCATCACTGCCCTCATAATCAAATAAATGGACATTTTCTTGAGCTTCCAGGTGAAAAATTTGGGACCAATATCTAAATCTTTTGCAAGTATTGTTGCTGAATTGACAAATATTTTAAAGGTATAATTTTTGATTGTTTTATGATTTGTGTCTTAGTGCCTTTTAAGATTGTATTCCTTAGCAACTGGAATATAATTTTTACATATCAGCATAGCATTTTATTCCTTTTTTGGACACAAAACATTGTAGTTCCTATTTTTCTTGAAAATTACGATGTTTCTTTTCCATTGATCGTTACTTACTCATTGCAGTTGAAGATTTTTTAAAATTTGAATTACTTTTTAGATTAATATATATTAAAGTCGAAATATTTACTTTCATTTGCTAATGATTGAGCAAGCACTCTACTTTGACTTGGTCGTCTTATGTTTCATTTTGTGACACACACTGCCTCTGACAACAATTTCAGCCTCTCACCGCTGATTGGACACACCTACGACAGAAAGAGAGAGAGGAATACAAGTCGCTTACGCGATAAGTTGTGTGTGTGTGTGTCTGATGTTTTTACACTGTCCTAATATTCTCCAATTCTAGAGTGGGGTTTTAATAGCCCACAATAAGTGGGACTAAGGTCACTGACCAAAAGGGACAAAGAGGATGAGAGTGGCGTAGAAGGGCGTACCATGTTCAGAAGATGTTAAACGATGGAACGATAACTCCAACAACATCGCCTTACGCATCTCCAGTTGTTTTATGCCGGAAGAAAAACGGGTTGCGGTTAGACGACCCAGAAGCTAATAGGTTTGCAATAGAATATAGGAAATTAAATGCGATTACGAGGTATCCGCGATATCCGCTACCAATAATTGATGATTTGATCACAAATATTCCACACACCGAAATTATGTCATCACTTGATTTACGCAGCGGATACTTTCAGATGGAAGTAGACCCTAAAGATATTATGGTAATGGTAATGGTAATTTTGCATTTACTCGCATGCCATTTGGCCTTTCAGGGGCAGCTCTAAATTTTCAAAGGGTAATTGAATTGATACTCCAACCAGTTCTCGGGCGTTTTACCCACTGCTATATGGATGATATTATCATTTCATCTCCATCTTTTGAATGCCATGTAGAGCACTTACGGGAAGTATTTAGATTGTTGCAGGAGGCTGGTTTAACGTTGAATCGTGAGAAGTGTCATTTCGCGAGGGAACAATTACGTTATTTGGGTTTAGTTATTAATAAAGAAGGAGTTAAAACAGATGAGGAGAAGGTAAAAGCAATTATTGAAATAAAACCTCCGAAAACTGCAAAACAGGTAGCAAAATTTTTAGGAATGACGGGTTGGTATCAAAAATTTATTAAGAACTAGGCAGAAATGTTTGAACCCTTGTATGGTTTAAAACGGAAAAATTCTAAGTTCCGTTGGTCGGAATCAGCGCAGGAAGCCTTTGATCGTATTAAGAAAGCAGTGACGGAAGCTCCAGTGCTACAATTACCAGATTTTTCCCAAGCTTTTGAACTTTATACGGATGCTAGCTCAGTGGGGGTAGGAGCAGTATCGACACAGAATAATAGGCCTATTGCGTTTGCCTCAAGAACATTAAACCGTGCCGAAAGAAATTATAGTGTGACGGAACGTGAATGTTTGGCTGTCATATGGGCCTTAAATAAATATCGCACGTATTTCGGATCCTTGCCGGTTAAGGTGATAACAGGCCATGCTGCACTTACCAAATTAACGAATGAAAAGAATTTGTCGTCTAGAATGATAAGGTGGACGCTTAAGTTGGCAAATTTTAATGTGGAATGGGAACATCGCCCAGGTACGCAAAATGTAGTGGCTGATATGTTGTCTAGAAACCCGTTAGAAAGTAATGAAGAACCAAAGGTGTCTTGTGCGGTGATTAGGTCGTTAGTATTATCGTCTAGGGAACAGTTGAGAGAGGAACAGAAGAATGATCCGGAGTTAGGTCATATCTTGCGGTTTTTAGAAAATCCAGACGATAGTTCCATTAATGAGTCAATCTGTAGAAATTGGTCCCGCGACTTTAAATTAATTAACGGATTGTTATATTATGCAAAATATACAACCACACTAGGTGAATTAAGAGTATTTATACCCAAAACATTCCGTAAAGACGTTATGCGAGAATTCCATGACTCACCGATGGCGGGACATCTAGGCAAAAAGAAAACCTACTTAAAATTAAAAGACGCGTGTTATTTCCCGTACATGAGGAAATACATTTATAAATATGTAGCAACCTGCGACCAATGCCAAAAATTCAATTATAAGAACGGATTACCAGCTGGTCAATTAATTCCGATAGTAACGAATTTTCCGAATGAAATCGTATCTTTAGATTTATTAGGCACATACCCTGCAACTAGTCCGGAACGCTATAAATTTATTTTAGTAATAACAGATAATTTTTCTAAATGGGTTGAAGTAGTTCCCTAAAGGAAAGCTTCGGCTAAAGCAATTGCCAATGCATTTTTTGAGAATTATATTTCGCGTTATGGAGCTCCTGTTAAGTTAGTTAGTGATAACGGGGCCCCCAAATGATATCCGAAGTTTTTGAGCAAGTATGTCGCAGGTTGAACATAAAACACGTTAAAACTGTGGTATATCGACCACAAGCTAATCAAACAGAAAGAGTTAATCGTACTCTTTTAAAAATGATTTCGAGTTTTGTCGCGGATAATCACACTAACTGGGACCAATTTCTGCATGATTTTAGCTACGCTTTAAGGACAGCAGTACATGAGACAACGGGTAAAACACCGGCAGAATTATTTTTAGGTCGAAATTTAATCACTCCATTTCAAAAATTAGTAATGGTAACTGATGGATCAGACTTAGTTTGTGGAAATATAGAAAAGTTGTTTGAAGAAGCTAGGACACATACAAAACGCCAGCATGAGAAGTGGGCGAAATATTATAATAAGAAGAGGCGTGAAGTTAATGTGAAGGTTGATGATCTAGTGTTAGTTCAAACTCACCCGTTGAGTTCGGCAAGTAAGAAAATAGTGGGTAAATTTATGCCAAAGTTTGAGGGTCCCTATAAAGTTCTGAGTGTGAAAAATAATAATAATTTAGTAATATTAAAGTTTGGTAAAAGAATAACAGTTAATGAGGATCAGGGGAGAATTTACCATCAAAGAGAATCAGAGGACAGTGTTGCGGAATCGGAAATTGCGAGAAGTAGTGATCATAATGCAGTAGCATCAGACAGGTCGGATGATAGGCAGCCGAGATTAATGCAATCAGAAAGTGATGGGAATTGTCGTAGAGGATCAGAATCAGGAAATTTGGAAGGTAGTAGAGATATAGTTACGAATAGACGCGATGGAGAGGAGGTGAGAAGGAAAAAACGTGTGCGGACGGAGTCTGCTGTTTCTTCGGGGGGTGATGGGTATAATTTTAGGAAGAGAAAGCCACGTTGGACGGAGAGAGAGAAAAGAGGAAGACCAGAATCTTGGGTTGAGAACATACAGAGGAAGCAGAGACCGGAGGCCCAGGTATCCCGAGACAAGAGAAAGTTGGCCTCGTCAATGCCGTCTCGTCCCTCCAGAAAGCGGTATAGAAAGGTGGAAGAGAGGAATTCTGAAGGAACAATTCCAGGACCATCCCGCAGTGAACAGAGGAAATCGGAAGGAACAATTCCAGGACCATCCCACAGATTCAAATACAACAGACCCCAGCAAGAACGGAACTGCCCTTACAACCTTCGGAGCCGACGTCGAGTGGACAGCAGCCAAATTCAGAATCTCACAAGTGGAAAGAACGCCTCAGCAGGAGCATATCAGCTTCAGCGGATTCAATGGAAGAGGAGACCCAGAAGGTGGGAGCGCAGAGAGGACAGCCCTAGGACAAGGTCATCCAGTACAGAGGCCGTGGTTGGAGACAAAGCCTATGCAGATTGGATCTAAAGACTAGCCAGGTTGTATAATTCTAATTTGTTTATTTTCCTCTGACAGACAGTTCAGAGTATTTTCCATGTGGGCTAGTCTATTTTTTTTGTAAAATTACCGTAAAAAAGTCACTGCGTTGTGTGTATTTTCATATCGATTGAAAAAGCTTTTGTATTTAATTTTTTTCCAAATTGTGGAAAAACATTTGTTGAATTGCAATTGTTTTGCTACACTTTAAAGACGAGGCTTTATATGTGAGATTACTTGTATTGTTTGTTGTAATATATTGTAAGTGAAAAATGTATATATTTTTGTGTGTAATTATTAAGATGTATAAGTAGTGTCTGTTTTCTGGGCGCGGCGTAATTAGGAATACTAACAAAAAACATTAACAGCGCAGCGCGATTAATTGGAAATTTTTTGAAAATGAAACCAGATAAAGGTTATTTTTTTATAAGACTATATATATATAATGTAATGTATGCCATATTTTATGTCAATAAGGAAGTTGTATAAAAGTTCTGTGCATTTAATGTCATGTTTTAGAAAAAATTGACAAGGTTTCCTTTCAGGGCAGCAGTCCATGAACATAGTGATGAGATGAAAGATTGATGTCGTACGAAGATATTATTGTAAAAATTTTTTATATTTATTAGCACTTAAGTAAAGTGCATGATCAGGGTTTTTTCCTTGAAAGGTTTTCCCCTGATCTTCGCCCGAATGAGATGCACTGTAGGGAAATAATGTACAAGATCAATAAATTAGAGTGGAGTACCCCTTTGAGTAGTCATTTCTGTGTGTTAGTTTAATTAAAGTTTCTAACTTAGTGAGTTAAAATTTTCTGCAAGTTCAGTGTTTTCAAGCATTCTAAAGTTCGTGAGTTAAAACTTTCTACAAGTTCAGTATTTTCAGGCATTCTAGAGTTAGAGTTAAAATTTTGTGCAGGTTCAGTGTTTTTTAGACGTTAGGTAAATTAAGCAAGTTTTTTCAGGTCGTTTACACCTTCAATATGTCACGCTTTTTTTCTCGGAGGTGCTGTGACAGGTGCTTACGCGTTTCACTAACCTTCTCAAATATTCTCTTTAAATGTTTTATTTGTTTCAACCAATCTCCACCGGGAGCCAAAAGTGTGACTTATGTAAATGAGATATTTTATATAAGTTCGGGTTTAGCGAGTTATGAAATGAGAGAGTGAAATGAAATGAGAAGTGTCTTTTTAAGTGTAAACGTTGGAAGTAGAATCTACCGTATGTTGTAGATAAAACTATTTCGGGAAAGAACAGATATAGCTGAGATTGAAGCCTCCCATTAAAGGAATCCAGATATTGAAGAAGCAGCTAGAAGAACCTGCCATAACAAAAGGTATCAGGTTAGTTTGAATTACCCAAATTACGTATAAGTGTGTAACTATAATTGTACGCGTCGACCGCCGTAGATTCAGTTAAGATTCCGTCGTTCATGATTATTGAATCCTTCTCATACTCCACTGTGTTTTATTGTTCTTAAAATTTGAATAGTATTTGTGTAATATATTAATTAAGAAAAGTCAATAAATAAGATTGATTTATTAAATAAGTAGTAATTTATTATGAATTCAACACATCTAAATTCAGGCGATAACCGAAGGGGAGTTGATAATCTTAGAGGTAGTGATAGACTACGACAGAGTGAAAAATAAAAAATATGATCAATATGAAGGAATTGCTCTAAAAAAACAAATATATAAATAAAATCATTAATATGCGTACATTTTGATTGATTAATATACATTTCAACACTTGGTACTAAACATACTTTTGACATTCATCTTTTAAAGATACCTTGAGGTGTCTTAACAATAACAACTCTAATTTTTCAAACTGAACCTTTAACTACCTCTAAAATTCTTCCATTTACATGGCGGAAGATTTCCATCTTTTAAAATAACCACTGAATTGAGAGTTGAATTTTCCTTTTCAAATTGCCATTTATGTCTAGCCTGTAAATTATTAAGGTATCCTAACCTCCATTTGCGTCATATAAATTGAACACATTTTGTTAACTTTGCCATTGCGATAAGCGATTGTCTGCTTTATCTGTCAAGTCTGGCTCAGGTAAACTTTGAAGAGAAGAAAGTGTCCTGGGGTGAGGACTGTAAAGTCGTTTGGATCAAGGACATGGGAATAAGAGAACGACTATTCAAAATACTTTGAGTAGTAATTGTAATTAATTGTTTTAATGTTAGACGTGCACCACTTATTGTTCTTTTTAAAATGATGTTTAAAAGAGATTTGACACCTGCTTCCCAAAGCCCTCCAAAATTATGTAATCAAGGGGGAATAAATTTCCAATTAATTTCTTCATTGGGTAAATAATTGGCATGGGTATCTTGTGGATTTTTTTATCAAATGATACAAGCGTTGCAATTCTCTACTTGCACCTATGAAGTACAAATTGAAGTACTTTTTCCTCTCCTACTGAAAAGTCGTTTGAGAGTTGCAATCATAGTTTATGGGGTAGTTTTGTGACAACCTCTATATGAATAGCCTTTGGAATAAAACAAACGAAACATAACATTTGTAGTAAATATCTTTTGGTTGGCGTTTATATATAATTATAAAATGGGCCTGGGAAATTTATTGATACATGAGTAAAAGGAGAACTTGAAGTAATTCTTTCTCTAGGCAAATTTCCCATAATTTGTTCTAAATTCTTAGGTTTGTTTTTCAAACAAACAACACAATTTTGGACAATTTGTCTGGCAGTGTTTCTGCCACCTAATGGCCAGAACTCTTATCTGACTAGATAAAATAAGGTTTGAGCACCTACGTGCAACTTTTTTTAAATGATAATAATTCACAATTAAAATAGTTAGCTTGTGGTTTTTCGGGAGAAAAATGGGAAATTTCTGACTGTATGCTAAATTTGAATTACTTAATCTACCACCAACTCTATAAATATGTTTTCTTTGTCAAGAAAGGGATTCAAACAAGTTAACTGGTCCTTTTTAATGGTTCCCCCATTCCTAAGAATTTCAATTTCTTTGTTGAAAACTGTTACCTGTATCCTTCTAATCAAATGGAGTTTTTCGTTCTGAAGTTCCTCGTTTCAGAGGGGACCCAAATGGCGCGATGTATTTCTGACATTATGAGTGAAGAAAGTAGAAATTGGACTTACAGTGTACATCCCATTTAGGCAACATAAGCCACTGAGGGAGGCAAAGAAATTAGTATACCGTGTTTCCGCATACCATTTCCTTCACATTGAAGGAGACGGGGGAGAGAAGTCAAGGGTTACCTACTATAGTGACGTTTTTACGACACCGTCCTTCGTACAAGTGAGGGGCTCTAAACTTTTCGGAATGCCAACCCCATTTTTTTTTGTATAAAATTTTTGTTCATCCACATAAGCACTGCGCGAAGTTCACGCATGCTTAGGTACTTCTGTGACGGATCCATACGGTCTTCTACTAACCTTCTCTATTTTCTTGAAAATAATTTATTTATTTCAACCAATCTCCACCGGGGGTCAAGCGTGATTTATGCAAATAAGATATATTATATAAGTTCGGGTTTTGCGAGTTAAAAGAGTTAAGTAAAGTGAAGAGAGAGAAGAGTGAAATTAAGTGAAGTACAGATCGGCAGGTCAGCACGCAGTTGTTGACATTCTTAGATAGCAGTTACTCGTGGAGCTACGCTAGGAGAAGTTAATTGAAGCTTGTAAAAATCCGTGTTACAAAATGTGGATCCTTCAGCCATTCTCCTAACCAGTCAGCAAAGCATAAATCCTCCCGACGGAAGAGCCGATGATAAAAGATATGGTCAGTGATTTAGTTTAAAACATTATGAATATTCGTATGTGGCGTAGCTGTAATTGTGCGTGTTTAGACTTTCATAGATTCAGCTGTTATTCCGCTAGTAGTAATTCCCCTTTTCGTACTCCACTTTATTTTGTTTCTCTTAAATTTGAATTTTGTGTTTATATCTATTGGTGTTAACTAGAATCAATAAATCTATTTGATTAGCAATTATGTCTTATGATCCTTTAAGTATGCCTACACATCCAGTCGTATTGGCAGATAGACGGGGAGATGGTAGTGTAAGGGGTGGCTTTGAGTCACGACACTTGTATATATGTTTTATTTGTAATATATTATTATTTTGAGTTGACACACTTGTGAGACCATCACCTTTTATTAATAACGTATATGTAAGATTTAAATAACAATGGTAAGGTTGTGCTTGCTTGTTTTAATCTTAAGAGATGGGATAAAATTAGAACAACATTTTAAAAATTGTCAATTTTGAAATCAAGAGGAATGACTTTAAAAAAAAGTAAGAATTTTCTCTTTATGAAGGAACTCGAAAAAGTTTGAAAGAAAAGATTATATTTTCAGAGGTTTTCAGCTAGTAATTTCTTTCCATCATTACAGATACTTTAAAAATAGCCATTGGACACTTTGAAAATAAAGAGATATAAAATGGGATAATCCAGACATTATCTAAAAACATTCACTTGGGGTTAGAATCACTTTTGCGTACTGTACTGAAGCTAATTACAATGACAGCAGAGAATCACAATCATTGACAGAAATCAAAAAAATGGATGACAATTCCTTGCAGTGAAAAAGCTAATCCAAGTGGAACCGAGCAGAATATTAATTAAATTATAATGAACATATTTTCACACATACGTATTTTTACTTCATGGGATTATCAATGCTTGGTTTCAATGTCTGTAATATTGTTACAACTATATATATATAATCTATAAGTTATTAAGCATGCAAGTATAAAAAGATTATTTAATGTAGATAAAATTCTCAATTTCGTATTTAAAGCAATCATTTGAATAACAATTAACGCTGAATAATTTAGATATACAAAATTTTAATTTAAAAGGGTGCAAAAAACTTTTTCACATAAAGTTTCAGGAATATTATTATAGAAAAACAATTTTATGAAAAAATTCGAAAAATATTGGGGGGAAAAAGTAATCATCAGCTCTGTCATTAATAAAAAATTAAATCTTATTATACTAAAGCTCAGAATATAATATTAAATATAAAACTATTTTTTATTTTGGTGTTACTAAAATTTATATAATATAATGAAGTATATAAATCTGTTGTACGTTATTATTTTTATTATTGAAATACTATGAAGGCCAATATCATAAGAAATCAAGAAAAAATTCTTTCTACTACTAGAAATCACTTTTTATATTTAGAATTATTTTTATTACAAATATTAAAAAAAAAATTACTATAATAAAGCAATACGCATAATTTTTGAAATGCGGATTATTAAGCAATCTTTATTTTTAGTTAACAAGTCATAACATTACACTTATTCCAAAACCTAATGATGAGAGGTCAAAGCTCCAAAGAGTGATTCCCAAAGTGGTCTATATAGACCCCCAGGAGTCTATGACGACCTACAAGCGGTCCACACCAGTGAAAAAATAATTTGGGGTCCATGAGGTGTAAATAGGGGTTCTACGATAGTGGTTCTTATAAAACCAGATAATGACTTTTAATCTTTAAAAAAAATTGATCGAGTGGAAACCAGATTTTACCAATTCGCATTTACTAAACTTAGTGAGGTTAATTTGTGGTAACTAGGTAGCAGCATAAATTTTATTAAGACAAGGACCATTTCTTTCCAAAATTAAGCTGATATTGGATGTCGTAAATTTTCGAAATTTTTGTCACAGTTTGTCAGGACATTTTAGCCTATGTTCAATAGTTAAATGCGCTTATTCAGATTTTGAAACTAGGTTTGAGACTGCTTTCTTTATAGTAATACAGAAGGTAATGATTTCATATAGTCACTTTGGGGAAAAAAATTGTCATATTACAATAGGAACTGATCAGAATAGGTTCTAACAAAGATCTTAAAACAAAGTTTAGAAACGGATGTCAGCAATTTTGGCCTTAAAAAGACATTCTTGATATTTGTTAAAAATTATGGAATATCGTGAGAAAGTTTTCAATTGCTTTTATTTGTAAGGAGTTTCACTGAGTTTGCCAATCTCAAAATAAATAAATAAAGGGGATAAAATAATTGGGCTTTGGCTAACAAAGGAGATTTAGGGTTAAACCTGACTATATTGATTTTAAATGTTGAAATTTTGTTATTGAAGCACCAGATTCGTCCCTCTCATAAAAAGCATATGTTTGTTGTTCAGTTTTTTTTGTAACAGTTATTTTATGTATTAATTTGGTTTTAATTTATTAACATGCGCTTCTAAAGTTTTAAACGCTATACTTCATTACAGTTAGAAATTGAATTCTTTTAAAGTTGTAGGACCAACAATCAAAAAGACATATAAGTTGAAAAATTTGAAAAAAAATTAATATTAGGTAAGCTACCCGTAACCGAAAAACATGGCAAAGGGTCTGTGAGACAAAAATGTTTTGGAACCTCTGAGCTAGGCAATCTGGTATATTTCCCCCTTCCCTCCGACGACTATTTTTAGAAAGAAACGGGGAGTATCACAGAACCCGTATGCAATGACGTAGTCTCATGACGTAATCTATGGTTACTTTTATTCTGTTTAATTGCGATATATATATATATATATATATATAACCCTCATTTTTTCATGGAATTTCAGCAGAATTAATGTTTCTGAAGTGATTTAAGTCATTAATTGTGTAGAAAAATATTCTTTTTCACAAAATAATTTTTTTTCATGCGTATTTAAGCATATTGCCGTAATTTTCTTTTAAAGCAAAGTTTTTTAAACTTAGTGTGCCAGAATGCCTACACGTGGCGCCATCTGCAGGCATTATATTAAAGCTTGCTAAACATGGCGTCAAATTCCGGAAGCAAGGATATATGCATTTTTCGTGATTTTAAAATTGTCTAGTCTATTTATGACATTTCTACATTTCATGGTGGATTTATATGTGTATTTACGTTCTCAGCAAAAGTTTTACACTTAAATAATGTGATTTCATTGTGCTAAAGTGTTATTAAATATTAAGTACATTTGGAGGTCCCCCTTAAGAACTAAAGAAATGTCGATTTGAAACTTAATGACTCTAAAACAGTTTTTAAACATGGAAGAATAAAATTGGGCTGATCGCTTAGGATGCAGAGAAATTTTGAATCGTAGAAATACATTTGAAGTCAAATTGCTTTTAAATGAATTTGTGGAACGTTGATTGGTCATGTCTAATTAATACTTCCCCCCAGCTGTCCGATCAAAACATTTTTAACTCACGGTGTCTTGTCCCTCTCCCCAGCGAGAGCGAAGCCAGTTTTTATTCATACAATGCTAAGATGAAACTGTACTTGTGTAACTGTGCTGCCATCTATGTCTTTGTGGGTGTTCTATTTAAATCCTTAAAATTTATATTACAAAAATAGAATTGACAAAAAATCAAATAAATGAATGGGTAACAATTTTGATAATGTATTTAAAGCTAATTATTTAATTATTAAAAATGAACTATTTCTCATGACACAAATACATATCCTCCCTTTTTTACTTCTTAATATTTTCTTTATTTTGCTCAAGTAAATTTGGGAAATACGCCTAGTCTAAGCTTTAGAATTAGCTATAATACTCAGTGCGGCGAGAGAGAAAGAGAAAACCACACACATATCATCGTCACTATTCCGTCATTAGTTATTTTTCTCCAAGGAGAGCAAAAACAAAAAAATATATAAATAAACAGAGCATATGCAATGAAAGACAAGCATAATCTTGCTGGAAGAATATTAAAATTAAAAACTTCAATCTCCCTGGCTTGTGAAAAGTTTTTATAACAAAATAAAAGCTCTTAGGAAATAACTATTTTTAGTTAAGAATCTCTCTTGTTGACATGAACCAATTATTCTCATTAAAATAATTCCATAAAATTCCTAAGAACTGATGAATTAATTTATGATTTTCCTAGAGTTAAATTCATGATCAAAACCAATAGAATCTTCTAGTTTTTAAATTATTAGCGAAAGATAAAAAAAAAAAACTACTTAATGTAGATATTGATATATCTTTAGAAATGAAACAGAAAAATACATCTGTTTGTACTGAAGAAATATCTCTTTCTAAAAAGCACTTATATATATAAATTTCTTGTTAAAACAATAAACCTATCCACACGTCTCAATACATTGTGCTATGAAAAATGCAGTGACTTTTTGCTGTGGCTAGAAGCTCTAAATCATAGGTTCCAAGCTTTTTAGCCTCATAGATCCCTTGACAGGTTTTTCAGTTTGGGGTAGACCCCCTACTTACCTAATATCAAATTTGTGCAAACTTATTAAATTAAACGTGTTTTTGACAGCTGGTATAGAGCTATTTACTTTAAAAAATTAAAATTTTTAACTGTAGTGAAGTATAGAAGAGTTTAAAACTTAAGAAAACACATGTTAGTTAATTTAATTAGTTAATTTAAATTAAAATTTAATTAATGTATAAAATAACTGAGAGTAACAAACAAAAGCTTTTAGAGGGAGGGAGGAATCTCTGAGGATGCAATAATAAATTTCAACATTTGGCATCAATCTTACCAGATTTTAACAGTAAATATATCTTCTCGGTTAATAGTGTCTAGTATTTTCTTCTTTCTTTTTTGGTTTGGAGATTGGCAAGCTAACTGAAACTCCTTCTCAATCGGAAAAACAATTAAAAACTTTCTCAAGACATTTCATAATATGGAATAAATAACAAGCATATCTTTTTAAAGCTAAAATTGTTGACATCGTTTCTAAACATTACTTTAAGATCTTCGTTAGTGCAAATTCCTAGAGCTTAATTCTTATAATCTGACTTTTTTTTTCAAAGTGACCATATGAATTCACTGTCTACTGTGGTACTACGATAGTCAAAACATTCTCAAACCTAGTTTCAAAATCTAAAAAAAGGGCATTTAAATGTTGGCGACGTCCAAAATTATGCTCCTTTAGGTTAATGCTGGCAAGAAATGCTGAAATGGAATTTGTTTTAATAAAATTTATGCTGTCACCTTGTAACTGCAATCAAACCTCGTTAAATTTAGCAAATAAATCTGTTAAAAGGAAATTTAATCAAGTGGAAACTAGACTTACCTATTTAATATTAGTCACAATCTGGTTTGATGAGAGCCACTATCGTAGACCCCCATTTACTCCTCATGGACCCCCGAATTATTTTTTTGCTGTCGTGGACCCCTTGCAAATCGTCATAGACCCCTGGGGATCTATATAGACCACTTTGGGAATCACTGCTCTAAATTCATGTTCCTCACTAAAACCACTGTTCTACTGCGATAGTGCAACAATGTTTGCGATCATGCTATAATTTTCCTTATATCAAAGTTCATAGAAGTATATAGATAAAAATATAAGAAGAGAAATAAAAACTAAATTAATGCATTGTGCAGTTATTAAAATCATTTTATACAGTACTCACGCGCACGCGCGTTGTATTTGAAAATATTTTTAGAAGACTCTTACATGCCTAAAGAATTGATTGATTGATTAATTGTGTAGCACTACGAAGCAACACTAGGATTATTGGCAACAGAGGCGGATTAAGGTAGTTGGAGGCCCCTGGCGGTAAAAGGTTTGAGGCCCTTGGGCTGTAGAATTGAAAACTAAAATAATGAAAAGAGCTGCTTACTTTCAGTTCTCAAAATAAAATGTATTAATAATAATAAAACTCAATGGCCAAAGAAAAATCTTAACTGTATATATATAAAAAAATAAAACGTTACTGAAGAGCTTAGAGTTTTGCTGTACAAAACTTGATTTCTCTTTGGCAAATTCATCAATTATTTTTGACATATCTATTTTGTCCAAAACATTTTGTTCTGTGTATAATAAGGCCACGTTGTTCATAATTTACCTTTTCTCCCATAGTACATTTTAAATTATTTGTAACACGTTTTAAAACTGAAAAAGATCTTCCACTGATGCATTCGACAATGGTATTGTTAACAATATTTTCAAAAGTATTTCTACATTAGAATTTCTCTTGCAACTCGATAAATTTCTAGTGAGGGGTTTAATTATATCTTTGTTTTATTTTCTTATCTTTTCTTGCTCCAATTCATTTCGTGAAAATTAAAAGATTCAATATCGTCGTTGTATGTTCCTTTAATTTTAATTTTTGTGGAGCTTTCTTTTTAATTTCAGGTTATAACTCTCGCAAAAATACTTTGATCAATCTCAGCTCTTCGGGTTAGTTCTGGTTTTGTCCTATCGCATATCACATAAAATGAATTCACTATGAAATTTTCCCTTCTTTCAAAAATTCGTAAACGACTTCTTTGCTTTCACCAAAAATATTTTTTTCCTTCCTTTTACTGCCTGCGAGCTTTTCAAGATTTTCCTTCAAATGAGATCTTGGATAAATCAGTTGTTCCTTGTACACTTTTCCAAATTCATTTCTGAAATTTTGAATATAACTTTCTAGAGTTTAGTAAGATATATCCTTTTAATTATTCACAATCATCTTATTGCAATGATTTGCTATTAGCATTTGTTCTCTGGAGTATGGTATTCCCAATGATGGTCATTAGGGAAGTTTCATATTTTTTCCATCTGTTTCTAAAGGGAAGTAGCCTCCGGTATTGTCGTATTTTTTCCCCTCATTCGAATCACGTATTTCAGCCGGGTTCGCTTTTATTAATCTTTATCTTGATATTAAGGCCTAAATTAAAGTAATTTGAAATAGTTTGCTTTGAACTAGAAATATCTTTCACCACATGTGTAACTTCATTTAATTTCATTAGTAAAATACACTGAAGGAAATAAAAAATCCCTTCAAAAAGAAGGAATGGCGCAATGTCGATGAAACTTGGTCGGCATGTTTATACAATTGAAAGATAACTTTGATTCACAAATTTCTCGCTAGGCGCATAAGTGAGACGCTAGTTGCGCCACATGGAGGAAGTGTACTTTAAACCCACACTATAAAGTTCGTGAGGGTTATTATTATTGAGATTTGATGTAGTGAGTTGATGTTAGTCTAAAATGACTTTAAGGCGACCAATAAGCCATTATCAACTGCTCGCTGAGTTTGAACGTGAGGTTGCATAATAGAGTTAAAGAAAGGTGGTTTTTCTTGTACACGATATTACGGAAAGACGTGGAAGGAATGAATCTGCTGTGCATGATTTTTGGCAGAAGTAGTCCAGGTAAGGCTTTACAACAAAAAAACTATGGCTCAATATCGCACGGGTCATCACTGACAGAGAAGAGCACAGTATTCACCACATAGCTGGGGAACGTAGTGCCTCTACTGCAGAAATTACAGTTTTTTCCCGCTACCAGAGAGGCACAGTTAACTGTAACAAATCAATCTTTTAAGAAATAGCTCCCAACCAGAAGCTCTATAGCGTTCATTGACGTCTTTGACTTCAGTGATGTCACGCTAGAGATCATCGGAGAGCAGAGAGGCGATGTGTCTTCTCCGATCAAAGCTGTTACTGTCTTGGTGCCAGTGATGCAGTGGAGTAGCGGAGAAGATTAGGCCCCCCCCTGCAATGTTGGGTTTGGGGCCCCAAGCCAATCTTAATGTCACTCTGGCTATGGAGCCCTAGAATCCTGGCCCAGCTCTGTGATGCGCGGGTTGAGGAGTATACGTTACGCCACTGCAGTGATGGCTGTATATTGATTAGAAGAAGGCCAAGTCAGCACCTGCAAACAATCTTTCTGTCGCCTATATACACTGGGCCTGCACCTATAGTTATGGTCTGGCGAGTGCTATTTTCTTTTGATGGAGCACTCTCGAGGTTAATTCACTCACCCTAACTGCGAACTAGTACGTCAGTCTGACGATTCAAAATAATGCACTGAGATTTATAATCATTCAAGGGGTGTTTTCCAACAGGATAACGGGCTCCCTCATCCCTGTTGTAATCCAACAGGCTCTATAGGGTGTCGACATGTCACGTTGGCCTGCTAGATCACCAAATATTTCTTCAATCGAGCAAGAATGGGACATCATTCGATGGCAATATCAGCTTCATCCGCAACCAGAATTAAACAACCTTATATTGACCGACCAAGAGCATGAGGCATGCAATTCCATCCCACAAACTGATATCCGGTACCAGTACGCCACATGACATGCACGTTTGCATGCTTGGATGTAAAATTGTGGTGGTTACACGTTTTTAATGTGTATCATCATTTCACATTTGAAATGGCTCTACTCGCTCTTACATTAATCTGTGATCTTGAAACTTTAATCAATTTAATGTTACCTATACGTTTGCATAGGTAGCCGATTGCCCATTTGTATCGCCGAAGTTTTATTAGTCGACAATTTTTTCCCCCTTGAAGTTGGGATTTTTCCCCTTCAGTGTAAAATGTACCCGAAGGTAATTAAGCATGGCTGTGAACTGAAATTGAACTTGTTTGATTTGAATAGTATTCATTCGTTCGAAATAAAATTTCGGGGAAAAAAAAGGAATGTGAAATTTTTTTACAGATTGCAGATAAACGAGAAAAAGATGGCTAGGGCTCAAATACGAAGAAATCATCGGGGTTTCAAAATTTGTTCAAGATCTTTTTCTTGTACGTTGAATTTATAAATGGAATCCATCAAGCTTGGGACCTCTTCTGACGCTGGGGCCCCTGGCGTCCGCCAGGTCCGCCACCCGCTTAATCCACCTCTGAGTGGCAATGGACATTATTGGAGGAAGGACTAGGATTATTGCCGTAGTCCTCAACTACGGGTTAGAGCCGAGGATTTGGCATTCTACTCAGTAAACTTCCACCTCATATAAAGAGAGGCTCGATAAATTTAACGCAGCGTTTCTCAAACCGTGGGGCGCACCCCCTTAGGGGGACCGTGATAACTCGACGAGGGGGTGCTAGCATATTGAAAAACCGAAAACAAAATATTTTTTAAAAAAATTATTAATTTAATGAAAGTAAGCAAACTAAATACATTCTGACATTACAAAAATAAAATAAACACTTACAATTATAAGTGTATTAGTACTGCACAATGTTTTTATAGCTAAGTTAACAATGTTAAATTAAGAACAAAATTAATAACTACCAATGGCCTCATGGGCTTGTCGTATATAAAATTATATACACAAATTAACACTTATCTTGATAATTTGTACGATTTATAAACTGCCGATTAACAGTAGTCGGTACCCCCTATACCGACAATACTAAATTGAGCATTTTTATGTACTTTTTTCTCAGAAACTATTAAATGTACAGACTTAAAATTTTGTCTGTATATTAATTAGACTTTTTTTGTTTAAACTGAAGGGAGCTTTTTCAAATATATTGTTTAGTTTTTTCAAAAACATGCAACGTAAAAGTATCACTATGGATTTTTTGAAAATTGTCATTTTTTTCACAATTGACTTTTACAAAAATATTTTGGGAAGTTTAATCATAGCTCACTTCAGTATATAAAGTTACATATCAGTAAAATTCAGTGAAGATTGCAAGTGCTTCCGTTGAATAGGTTCTGAGAAAAAGATACACGCACTTTTAAAAACACCGTTTAGAGATAATTGCATTTTTATTATAAAATGTCACTTCATCAAAAAATATATGAATTATAATCTGTATTTGTACTGTTTTTTTTTTAAATATTAGCTTATTCTCTATTACTTTTAAGACTTTTTGCTATTTTCTTTTACTTAGATTTCTTAGAAAATACATATATATTACTTTTCTCTTTTAATTTATTGAGATATTTTATAGCATTTGCATCATTTTTCTCAAATTCTGCATCAATTTTTGAAGAACTTTCTGTTCTGATACATTACTTTCATTCAAGTTGACTATAAAGCATCATAAATACCAAGTGATTGTTCGTCAATACATGAAAATATGGCTTTGGTAATACATCATTATACGACATTTCGAAAAGTTTCATTAGTGTTTTATAAATTCACATGTAAACACAATTTCTTAAAGTATCAGAATTAAAAGGATTTTTAAATATTTCATAAATGGTATCCAAAACAACAAGAAAACTGATTTTCTATTTTTAAACATGAAATTTATGTATTTTTTGGTATGTAACAAGTTTCGTGCAAAGAAAAAGGGCATTGCATTTTGAGATATATTGATGTACCTTTTACTAAGAAACTATTTAACACTATAGCTTAAAAATTTATGTGTGCATTAAATAAACATTTATCTTTATACAGAAGTGAAATTTTTTAAAGAAATTGATCAGCCTGTTTAAAAATACAATTTTTCCAGAGTACAATAATGGATTTCATAAAATTTTTCCTTTTCTGTGTTATGACATCTGCTTTTTAGCTAAATGTCTGAGGAATATTTCAAAAATTTCACTTCAATAAACACAAGAATATATATGAAATATAAAATAAAAATTTCCAGTTCATGTGAATGCAGTAGAATTATAAAAAAACACGCAATTTAAAAAATATAATTTTTAGGAAAAGGTAGCTTTTGTAGAAAATTTTACCTCATCAAAATGATCCTGCACTGTAACCTATTTTTACTTTATTTTTCTTAATGCTATCTTCCTTCTTTCTTTTTCTTCTTTTATCATTTCTAATTTTCTTCGATCATTCAGAAAAAGAATAGATTGCTTTCATTATTCTTTCCATATCGAGAATTTTCATGGCACTAACCGAATATTCACCAGGATCTACTACCATTTTCTGAAGCCTTTTTAATTTGGATACATTACCATCATTAAAGGAACAAACAGCATCATAAACACCAAGTGAAAGTGATTCGTTCTGTACAAATGTTGTTTTGGGAACACATGACCAAATGACAATATGAAAACTTTTATTCGGGTTTTGTGTTTTCTGATGCAAGCATTTTTTCAACATATCAGGATGGGAAAGATATCTAAATATAGGACGCATTGCTACCACAACAGCGATCGAAGACTATTTTTATGTTTGTAAGACTTATCCGGTATACTTCAGCTTTTTTATATCCACACCATGAATCTTCACCGACAGGACAAAAACCATGTTTATATGTGTCCATTTTTTACATATGCAATATTTCGAAAGAATATCGACACATGTATCACCTTACCTGTATCAATGCTGGTCACAGCAACTGCACCATTCGATGATGTGTAACCGCGCTTCTACCATGTCCCATCTATACCACAATATTATTATTATCTTTATTTTCACAAATAGCTTCCCTCACAGCATTTTGAATGGAGTTCTCGTAAACAAGTTTTGCCGCATTTGAGATTCGCTTACCTTAAGGAGAAAACCTTGTAACTGGTTGCGGAAGATTCTTTATGACGTAAAACATTCTCCCAGCTTCTGCACCTCTTCCAATGGAACACGTAACACATACAAACCTGATATTTATTGTAGCAATTTGCGTTCCTTCATGAAAATTTTAAAAAAGAGAATTCTACACGATATGGACAAGCACAACATTTCAGGACAATTGTCCAGTCCAGACTTACCCTTTAAAACTTGCATGTCTAAACCACTGTTACACATTTTACAGTGAACTTCATTCTTGAAAACAAATGCAAGAATATTCAAATTCATGATGGTATTAATAATACCTACGCTTTCATCAAAAGAAGAAAACTCTAATTAAATTCTTTTTGCACATGACTCCTTTGAGTCATGTGTATGTCCAGCTTGAGGATTCACATGTGTTTTATTAATGTTTAAAGAAATGTTAGTATGATTGAGAGTATTCCTACTTTCCTAAAACGTGCCTTTATGTTTTTTTTAAATATTTTTTTTTCGATTTAGGCATATCAAGAAACAAAAATTTCAAAATTTCAAAATTTGTGAACTTTAGAAGTTTTAATTATTTAAATCTTAAAATCGCAAACACGATAAACGTGTATGTGCTCCAAAATAGGTAAACAATCCTAACAGTTACGATTACAGTCATTCATCAGTTAATTGGTATGAATAAATAAAACAGAGAGTAGCTTTGTAAGAGCTTCTCAGATTTAGAAAGTTAATGTTTAGATTTCTTTAGTCAAATGGGGCGTGGCTCATCAGCTGATTATTTTTTAAAAATCTTTTTAACATACTTCTAATTAATAAAATGGCAAGTATGTGATATCATTGGAAAGGTCCTAGTTTGGGGATTTTAAAAATATCAAAAACTCAAAATCGATTTCCCGAAGGTTTTCACCCTACTGACTTGTCTTAAAAGTTTCGCGATTCACTCCACAATGCCACCGTTTTCTATGTAGGCACGCGTATGTGATGCGTTGGGGGAGGCAAAAAAGGTATAATACATAAATATACATAAGCAAATTCTTTGAAATAAGTAAATCCTTCGTAAACATTGTCAAGGTCCTTTTATTGCATCCCAATGCCTTCTAAATAATTTTATGGATGCGGTGCACCAAAAAGATCGTGTTTCAGAAAGACGTACATATACGTTCGGGGTAATTAACGCTTTGGTTGAGCAAGACATTTATATACTCCAATGGCACTTAAGAGGATAAAGTCATATTGTAGATTTAGCGGCAAAGAATATTATTATTGAATTAATACATTGTTATTACAGGGAAGGGGGGCGCGATGAATATAATGATTGAATATTTGGTCGCCAATATTGAAACTTTGAGAAACAATGATTTAACGTTATATGACTGGTCTCCAATAACATCAAGACTCTAACCCAGTGGTTTCCAAAGTTTCTACACCGACCTCAAGGGTTCTATGATGACCAGCAAGGAGTCGACGCCTGCGAAAAAGTAATTTGGGGTCTATGAGATGTAAATAGGAGTCTGTGGTGGTGACCCTCATTAAACCAGATCGTGACTTTAATTTCAAATGAAAATTTAATCAAATGGATACCAATTTAACAGATTTATTTGCTAAATTTAATCAGATTTATTTGCAAAATTTAATCAGATTAATTTGCAGTTACATGGGGACAGCATAAATTTTTTATTAAAACAAGGACCATCATTTCAGCGTTTCTTGCAGGAATTTAGTTACAGGAATATAATATTGGACGTCACAAATTTTTCACGTTTCTCAATTGACCACAGACAATCTGCCAGGAATATGACGTTTTAACCTACGTTCACCATTTAAATGTCCTTTATTCAAATTTTGAAACTAGGTTCGAGAATGCTTTGACAAGACAATTACTACAACAGGCAATAAATTGATATGGTCCCTTTGAAAAAAAATATATCAATTTACAAGAGGAACTGATCGGAATAGGCAGTAACGTGGATCTTAAAAGTAAAGTTTAGAGACGGATGCCAGTAATTTGGATTTAAAGAGATATATCTATTATTCATCCCAAATTATACAGTATTGTGAGAAAGTTTTTAATTGGTTTTCCTCGTGAGGAGTTTCAGTGGGGCTGTTAAACTCCAAAAATAAAAAAAATAAAAAAGAGTGGAGATTACTAATCAAAAAGCTTTAGGGTTAAACCTGATAATATTGATACCAAATGTTGAGAAAATTTGTGTTATTGAAACAACAGATTTTTTTTCATATCTCCCTTAAGGTAGCTGCGACAAGAAAAAATGAACTTTTTTTAACACAAAATTTAAATGCTTCTCACTTGCTTAAATTATAAGCAATTGATGTACAATTTTTACATTGAATTATTTGTATATTTATATGTCTGTTGATGTAAAAAAAATCCATTTTAAATCACAAATAAATTTGTATAAGCAATAAATAACAAATGACTATTGCATAACTCTTTGCATAAAATCCACTGCATATGTCGATTTAAAATTTTCCAGAGTGTTTGAAAACATAGCAATACAAAAAATAAACAAAAGGAAATTTAAAAAGAAATAAATTTATAAAAATTTAAGAAAATTTTTAATTTAGTGATTCAAATTCCCTTTAAATTTCATGCAGAGATTTTGCTATATCTGAAATTTGTGAATGTTTATTTGAAAACGAATTCATTCACTTTATTAAAAATTTGTGTATCTTGTATTATGCAAAATATCTGCACTATAGGTAAAGTAGAATTTTTGCAAAGTGTACCGGCATCACCAAAAAAAAAATTAAAAAAAAAAATTGCAAATAAAGATATTTTTATCTATGATTTGTAAAATAGTACTTTTTAATAAAATATAAGGCCATAACATAATTAATTGCATTATTTTGCATCATTTTTCAGTTTTTAAATTGTAAATTTAAAATTCTGGATTATTTAGAAGTCTTTTTAATTTTTCTTTCCTTACTTCATCAATCGTTGTAATGCTGGAATCATTACGATCACAAACCGAAGCGTCTCGAATTTTGAATGTGGACTAGTCTGTGATCTCAAGACTGTGGCAGATGTTTCAAAGAACGGGAGATGTTACCCTACAACCAGTATCAGGTCGACCAAGAGTCACAACCCCTCGCCAAGACCGATATCTGGTAATAAGTGCGCGACGTCAAAGGGGCAGTACTGCCAGAGCACTGGGTTCCGGCACTCACAGTCGCCACAGGAATATGAATTTCGAGACAAAATGTTTACAGGAGACTCAATCATGCTGGCCTGTATGCAAGAAGACCAGCAGTTTGCATTCCCCTCACGTCTGCGCATAAACGCGCTCGTTTGAACTGGAGTTTGAAACATCAACATTGGAGTGGAGGAGAGTGGGCCAATATGATGTTCAGTGACGAGTCCCGGTTTAGTCTGAGTAGTGATTCACGGAGGGTAACGATATGGAGAGAACGTGGAGCACGTTTTGAACCAAGAAACATAACGGAAATACATCATTTTACATCAAGGGGAGTAATGGTATGGGCAGGCATCATGATGGACGGCCGCACAGACCTCCATTTATTTGACATGGGGTCTGTGACTGCTCAAAGATACAGAGATTCTTGAGCCTTACGTTCACTTGTTTCGAGGTGATGTCGGTCCTGACTTCATATTCATGGATGATAATGCACCATGTCGCCGAGCGGTGCTGATTGATGACTTCCTTGAAACGGAAAACATCCAGCGCATGTCGTGGCCTGCGAACTCCCCTAAATTAAATCCTATCGAACATGTATGGGATATGCTCGGGAGACAAATTTCAGTCCTTTTGCACCCACTAAGCTCCATTACAGAACTGAAGAGAGCTCTCCAAGAAGCTTGGAGCTGTTTGAGCCCACAACTCATTCATCATCTCATAGCAAGTATGGTAAATCGCTGTGCAGCGTGCCTGGCTGTCAATAGTGACCACACTCCTTATTAAACTGCAGCACCAGTATTTTATTTAATGTTTTCTTTCATTTTTTCTTTAAAGTGTGAATCCTTGCTATGCTCAGTTTTCTTTCAAACTGCTTCTTTGGATAATGAAATTAATTATTATCATTCTTTTGATTTGCTTCCTTATTTTTAATAACCATTTTACACTCGCATATCACGTTTCCCGCCATTCTGATTTACAGTTCCTTCTTTATTCACATAATTATCAATTATGCTTAACTTTTGGACGCCTATAATATATAAATATATATATATATATATATATATATATATATATATATATATATTTACCTTTTTAAATTCAATTCCTTATTTTGTGAGTCAAAAATGTTAAAACTAAATTTTTTTTTGATGAATTAAAGTATTTTATGGAAGCAGATTGGTTAAACGCATAATTTGATTTAAATATATTTTCTGATTCGATATTTCAAGTTACTCACGCGTTTTTTATTTTTAGTTCTAGATTAAAACTCACACAAAGAATTTGAATGATATCATAAGAAAACTAAAAAAATAGATAACTATGTGATACATAAATGCAGTGGTTTTTTTCCCCTTGCTAAATTGAAAAGTAGCATTAGCCACTTTAAGAATTCAAAAATATTAAAATCCTTTGTAAAATATATTTTCTAATTAATAATATCTATTAAATTGCAATCGAAAAAAATTCAAATATGTGAAGACATTGAAAACAATAAAAAATTATTATAATCTGTAGCTTGATTTGCCAGTTATTAAATATCAAAACCTAGGAGAAAAAGGATGTTCTAACGGCTTTTTAAGCAAGTGAAATCAAAACTTGAAAAACATTTTTGATTAAAATTCATGAAAATAACGAAGCTTAATCTCAAGCGATAATTAAATGAATGTATTCCGATGATATATTAAGTGAGTCATTTATTCAGCTTAATTGAAAGATAGCAATACAAGTTTTGTGAGTCTAAAGATCTCTTGTAAAATGTTTTTATTCATTTATAATATCTTTTACATTTGTATTAAAATTCCTTCCAATATGTTAAGACCACATTGAATAGACCACACTAGATAAGTTTTTCTTTTAAATAAATAACTGAAATAAATATTTTTGTTGCCTTTAAATATTTTTTCTTTTTACCTTTTCGATTTACTTAAAGCTATTTTTTGAACACGCTTTTTTAGTTTCACTTGTTTGGAACGGAATCTTAGAACTCGATTTTTACCCTCTTAAGAAGATCGGATTCATTCAAAATTTCTCACACTTGTCAAGGACCGATGACAATACAATAATTTCACAATTTTGTTCCATTGTCCTTTTCAGGATCGTCAGGAATAAGGATAATCAGATTTGACGACAATTCCATATACTACTTCCAGATTTGGTGACTTATTGCATATATCATTTTTACATTTGGCGACTAGTTCCATATACCATTTTCAGACATGGCGACTAATTTAATACATCATTTCCAGATTTGGCGACTAATTTCAGATTTAGCGATTAAAAGAATAAGGTGTAACCCTAAGGCGAGTGTTTTGTGTTTAAAGCTAATTATATGCAAGTATAAAATACACTGCCGTTAAAAGAAATAAAACAAAAAAAGTGTTTTGTATCTGAGAAAGTGGAGGGTGGGTGGGTGTTAGCAATTTCTAACCATAATATAAGCATTTTTCTGAAAATGAAAATGAAAAAAAAAAGGCTCGTGCATGTGCAAAAAAAAAAAAAAAAAAAAAAAAATTACGTTCTAACTGCTAAATATTTTTTATTTTTGTAAAGCAATGCGTTTGGAAGTGATGATACGAATTAACATTATAGGGGAATACGTTTAAAAGGTGAAAAAACGATTGACACTCAAGATTACCATGTTTTTACTAACTCGCTTTCTTTAATGTCTGTCCGGGTGGAATTTTATAATTGATTTTAAATTGTGTGACTTTCCGAGAAGCTAGAGACTTGAAATTTGGACAATAGCTTGGAAGTGGATGACAATGCATGAAAATGTGAAAAAAGAAAACAAAAAGGAGGAATTTCATAATTTTTAGTCCATAAAAAACATGGTATACTAAAAATTTTTTTAATTCGAACTTTTTCTTCTTTACACACTTTTATTTGTTTGACCTGTTCAAAAGGGACGGAATCTAATATAACGATACGGGACTCATCCGAGGCCTCGTAAACGGAGAGAATAAATACACTTCAGACCCATTAATTAATATCCATTGAAGAACAAGACTAATTCCACAGCCACGTAATTTCAGCTTCAAATATCAAACTCAAGGATAAATTGAACAATGAATAAATGATAGTTTAAAAAACTAAAAAACACGCTTTTATTGTAGTTCTAACTAAAAAATTAAAAATAAATTATAGTTTGAAAAAAACTAAAAAAAAAAAAAAACGCGCTTTTATACTGAATGGAACTAAAAAGTAAAAAAATAATTCTTAATAACGAATAAAATGATTAACGAGAAAATGAATGTCATTGGGGTAAAAGCGTGGGGGTGTTCTATAAATGCATCAATTGTTATAATTTCTAACTTCTATTCCGAAAAGCTGAAGTAGTGTAAAAATGTAGTACAAAGCACCCCACGCTTTTACCACAATGACATTCCTTTTCTCGTTAATCATTTTATTCTTTATTAAGAATTATTTTTTTACTTTTTAGTTGGATTCAGTATAAAAGCGTGTTTTTTAGTTTTTTTCAAACTATAATTTATTTAATTCATTTTAAAGAAAAAAAAATCCCAGTGTGATTTTTTTATTAAAGATGTTAGGTAAATTAAAAATAAAGTAATTCAAATAAAATTATATTCAAAATAAGACAACTAAAATAAGAAACTTAACAAAACGGTTTATCCTTGAGAATGACGAATTTCTTCAATTCCCCCCCCCCCCATAACTTGAATAAAGAGCTTGATGGAGGAAAAAATAGAGTAGAGATTACCTCTCTTTATCAACGGACGAATGGAGCAGACATTTGGCGAATATCATGATATTTATCATTTCGAGATATGACATATTTCGATTTCAAAGTGATATGACAAAAAACTGTCAACATGGCTATCTAAAAATCGATTGGAAACTTCCTCTATTCTCCCAAATAGTTGAGTAAGAGTTTTTCCGTAAAATACATTTTCTGTGTGTGTAATATTGCTGAGCTTCTCAAAATATAGGCACTTTAAAATAAGATAAAAAGTTTTATTTTTTCTTTGATGTTGTAGTTGTTATTTTTTAAAACTGATGGCTATCTACGTGAAATTAAGTATAGGATAGAAAAAAAAGTTTGAGAGTTTTTTTTGTTTGTTTTTGGAAATGAGTATTTACATTGTCTTAATTAAACATTACTATTTCTTTGCTACACCTTTTATACATGAGCTTTTATATATTATTCACTATACAGCGGGCTTGTTTCCCTTTTCTATTGTTTATGAAGCTGTTTGATATGAGACCTCACAAAGGACGATATTATCTGAGAATACGACGAATTGTCAATGCAATATTAGTAAAAAGCTGAGAAACTATTAATAGTCTAACAGAAGGATTGATTAAGAAAACTAAAAACAAGTCTCTACTAAATTTTTTGATCGCATCTTTCAAGTTGAACAGCGTGGCAACTTGATTTAAATAAAAATATTATTAATACAATATATTATAGTTACAACCTTTTAAATGCAGACTATTTCCAACAAGGTCTCGTCCCATACCAACATCGGATGAGTGACTTTTCCCCGACATGCCATCTCAACTTTTGCACAACACTTGGCCATCAAGTTACGATGAGAACATCTTCTTGTCAACGCGTCGCCGAATGAACCAACAGCTCAGAGGGATTGCTGACAAGTAGTAGTAGTAAATATCCATAGGTGCACCTAAATTTATATAATACATTAAATGTTCCAAGTGGCTTTAGTAAAAAAATCCGTATTTCTTAAGTTACGAAGATTTAAAATATGTTCAGAGTAATTGTACGTATGTACATTTCTTGCATATTTTCTAAAGAGCCTTTTCTATTTCTCATTTGAAGATCCAGATGATTTTTAACTCAAAAAAAATTTAACATATTGATTAAAAATTTAAGAATCTATTATTAAATGTGTTAAGTTAAATTTTCTCAAAAAAGAAAAGCTTGTTTAGATTTATCAACTTAAAAATAATAGCTTGTGCACCAAACAATGTATTGTTTTTAGTTTAATTATTGGTAAAAATATTTATTTTGGTTTGAATGAAAATAACTCTTAGCTGAGAATATTTTAAAAGTAGATTTTGTTCAAGTACATTAATTTTACAACTTAAGAATTAACAAATCTTAAGATTCAAACATTGAAACGTATAATCGCAGTTGATGCAAAATAGCAGAGACAGGAATATCTTCTAAATGTATTTTATACTTTTCTATCATAATTAATAACATATTTAGACTTTTTAAGTACGATATAAAAGAACTAAATACTACTTCTCACTTTAAAAAACGAAAGCAAATTGATAGTATTTTTTCGCGTGTTTGTAAAAATGCACACAATCTTTCAACTGTTCTCTTCATTTCAAATAAAGGTATTCGATGCATATAATACACGAGAAGGAAGTTAAGATGAAATTTAGTCAAATGTAAAATAAAAAACAACGCAATAAATAAAAAAAAATAGTTCAATAATACAAGGTAATGAAATATTAAAAAAATTTATATTTTATAATTTTTTTGTATTTTGGCATAGGAATAAAGTTTTCTGTTACTGAAATTACTTCATATAAATATAGTTAAAAATTATCACATACTTTAAAAAGTTATTGAATCGAAGCATTTTGAAAACTATTCAACTTCGAAATAAGATTTTCTGTATTCAGCGAAAGCCATATATTTGCAAAGGTAATAATTGGATTAAGAATTTATTAATATTTAAGCCATTAAAGATATATCTCATTCAGTAGAGTTTTATTTAAACACATGAATTTATTAGCTATTTGTGAAAATGAGTTAACAAGCGTATTAAAAATATTTAATGAATTTTTTTGTAATAATTTTTGGAATTTTACGATGTAATTAAATTCGATTACAAGTTTTTTTCTATCATTTATGTGAAGTGTAATTTCTTTAAGGTTAAAATCATTCAAACCAATCGCTTTTTGTTTCGAACTTTCACCTTTAAATAAAACTAAGCCTGAAAAATATTTAGGTGCACAGTCTGTAATAAGAAATGAAAGGAAAAATAGCATTTGCGCTTAGCTATAGTTAATTTAAAAAAATTAGAGATTAAGTAACATGTTATATATACTCATAAAAAAGGAAGGTATATTTTTTAAAAAACCTAATGGGAAATTATTCAGTCCTTAGGTTTTATTGTATATACTATTTTTTGGGGATTGTATTTAATTTTACTGCTACAAGATATGAAAATATTCAAGAGATAAATAAATGGATAAAAACATCATATCTTTAGGCTTAAAACTAGATGTTAATCATGATAATTAAGTAAATTGTAATAACACAGATTTCTCAACTGTTTTTCTTTATGAAAGATTACTGCAAGATGGTTCATCCATTATTTAACAGGGAGTTAGCCAATTGGATGGTACAACTATCATCAATATCATAATTTACAACAAATTCATGAATATTCTCGCCACTTAAAAAGGAAATAGAGAAGACGCCTGCTTAAATTGATCTTCATGAAGATGATTTCCTTTTGGAATTCCCCCAAATCTTTTAAAAAATTATAAAACATCTCTTAAAAACTCTGAGGGATTTTTATAATTATGTTATCAGCTTGTGCAAAATGTTAAGTGAAAAAAGTTGCAATTAAGAGGAAGAACTAATTTCTCTCTCTCTCTCTCTCTCTCTCTCTCTCTCAAATGTAATTTCATGTACATATGTATTTGATATCACAAGACTATATATGGCGCATTACTTGTACTAGTTTGTTCCATTCTATGCAAATAGAATTATTAGTTTCTATAATATATGTAGACATTTCCAAGCAAAAAAAGAATTAAATAGTATTCTGTGATATGATTGAGTTCTCTATTAGTATTTTTACTTATAGTATCTTGACAGGTAATTTTTAACGTATTATATTAATAGTGTAGTAAACGAAAATGCTAATTAATCTTTATCTTAGATTTATTTTATTTTCTTTAATCGAATTTAAAATTGGCCTCAAATTTTCGTTATTTATTAAAATATGTACATTTTTAAAAATTTAGAATAGTTATTGGTTAAAATTAATTTGATCTCTTATTTGATAAATGTTTTTCCTAATCGGTTATTTACTAGGAAGGATAAGTGCGGAGCAAAGTTATTCCATAATTAAAAAAACGCTTTTGTGTGTGACACTTTTTTCACTCTTAGTTCTTAAAATGAATTTTAATTGACATCCATATTTTGACATACATTTCAGCAATCACATTTTTAAATATTTAATCAGTTTTTGTAATACATTTAAACTATAAATCATTTATTTACCTTTGAGTAGCATTTTCTTTAAAATGACACTTAGTGGACAAATCTCTCAGGAAAAATGTATGGGATCATTACAATTTAACTTTTCTTAAAAATTTATACAGTAATGTTTCAACTTGAAATCTTGAGAGAATATACATAAGTGTTAGTGAACATTTTTATTACTATGTTATATCCCCCAATCTTTTGAAAACTATCATTTTTAAAAGGCTTCATCGAACCCAACATTTTTATCCCACTTCGGTAATGTTTCCAAGATTTGTACAAGGGGTGATCAAATGAAAAGGTACGAAACGACACGGTGGGTACAAATATAGACTTTATTCAAAATATACACCATAGGCCTGAGCACAACGATCCCACTGATGAACAAGCCGCAGGATTCCTTGTTCCCAGAATTCCTGTGGCTGTGACGAGACCCAGTCCTTCACAGTGTCCTTGAGTACGTCGTCCGAGTTGAAGCGCTTTCCTTTCAGGTGTTTCTTCAGTGGACCAAACACATGGAAATCGCAGGGTGACATGACCGGACTGTAGGACGGATGGTCCAACGTCTCCCATTGGAACTTGTCCAGTTCCATTTGTGTGACTCTGGAGACGTGTGGACGCGCGTTATCATGGAGCAGAACCACACCCTCCGTGAGCAGCCCCGGTCTTTTGTTCTTGATGGACCTGCGTAGGCGTCGGAGTGTGTCACAGTACACATCGGAGTTTGCTTTTTCTGTGCTCGAGTAATTCTGTGCTCGCATCATTTGGAAGCCGCTTTTTATAAGAGCCTTTGCTCTCTCCTGCGCATGCTGGCACCCGCGCATGATCCGATCCCAGTCAGAGTCTCCAATGGCATCCCGAGATGTCTCGCTACATTCTCCCTTGGCGGAATATGCAAATATTTAACTGTTTCATTTTTATGTCGTTTCGTACCTTTTCATTTGATCACCCCTTGTATTTTACATAAAATGTGTTAACTATAAAAAATATTTTTTTAAATAATTATAAAAAACAATTGGGGTGATTAAGTCACCCCGCACAACCATTAACGTAAGTATCGAGTGTGCGCTTACTCCCGGGTAAAAACATTTTGAAGTCTTCGCCTTAAATGTTAAAAATATCACAATTATATTCTTCATCGAAATTTTGCATTATTTTTCATTTTTAACACTAATTTTAAATGCTAATTCTGTGAGGCTTAAAGTTATAGTTCATTTAAAACTTTTTACAATGTGACCATTTATTTAAAAAATTCTTTTACTTTTTTGTATGCATTGTCATGCACTTGATTTGACTCTCGTTGCAATTCAGCTATTCTATCAGGAAGAATGTTTTATTATTTTTTAATGGGGGGGGGGAACTCGTTCAAAGAGCGGGGACTTCAGCCAGTATACTTTGAATGTATCAATGCTGTACAAGGGATTTCTAACTAATATCTTAATACTAAATTAAGAACAAATTTGTAATATTTATTCGTGACTTCCATGTGCTCTTCTAGCAGAACAAAATCTTTCAAAGGAAAAATTTCGTTAGAAATTTACGTTTTACGTTATTTTTCTATATTTAACTGAGATCTATACTTTGTCTTCAAAGCAGGTACCACAGAAAATCCGGTTTCACAAAGGTAGGATGTTGAAAATGGGGTGATATAATATACGAAATGCTTTTGATTTTCACTGTAGAAAATTCATCATCCACCTCTGCCTAAAATTGGAAGAGCGATTTATTACAAAAATGACTTTTAATTTGGCCACTGGATGTAAAATTTATGAAGATTTCTTTTTCGGCAGTTGAGAGTCTTCTAAATTAATTTGAAACGGATCCCTAACCCACTCGTAAGTTGCTATCAAGTTGTCCTCAGCAAGAAAATACTTTTTAAAATTCTTTGCCAACAGGTTAAATGATTTTCAATGGTTTTAAAAACAGCTTCCACATGTTCTTCGGATTTGTAGGTTTTCACACATAGCACACAAGATTTTTTTTGTTCTTCATTTACTTCAGTAATGGTAAATCCAAAATTTAAGTATTCTTCAGAATATTTCCTTAATTTAATTTTCGGAACCATGCTCGTCTGTGTACTTGTTGATACTTTATTTTCGTCGAATATTCGCTTACAACTTAAAAGTGTATTTATAGTTTTCTTTTAATCTACTGCCGTAAATACTTATTACTGTGAATTACAACTAACTCAAGCGTGAAATTATAAAATGCACATTCAAGATAGATTCGGTAGCTATAGAAGTATCAACTCGAACAAAACTGATTTGAATTGTTCGAGGTACAGCCTTTTTACATGTTTGGCGCAGGCGTCCAATAGGTTGCCCAGACTCACGTAAACGTTCGCGAGAATGCCAGATGTGATGGACATGATAGAGAGCAACAGACTACACCAGGAGTACTCAACCTTTTTTTCTGGCGGGCCGCATACATATGTTAGCTATTTCACACGGGCCGCATACCTATGATGGCTATTTCACACAGGCCGCATACCTATGATGGCTATTTCACGTGGGCCGCAAAGTGTGGAATAATAGGGGGATGCTTTAAGATCAAGATAACATAGAAAATTTAAAATGTGGAAATTGATCAAAATATTATAAATCCTATTTTGCTTTTTTAAATTATTATTTTTTGTATCTTTTATTTTTGCACTGATTTTTTCTAAATTGGAAACATTTAAGACTATCTTTCAGAATTTCTGCATCAGTTAACGGTTTCGTATGATAACCAATGATATAACAAATTTCATAGGGTGCCTTTGTTATCGCTGAGACATTACCACTGACAAATATTTTTTTGCTGTTGTAAAGATTATTCAAGAAAGCCTACTTATCATCTCTTGAAAGAGATATTCGAGGAAAAGTGCCATTGAACGATTCCTATTCATTGGTACTTCTTAAATACACTTTCATGACAAATCCAATAATTACTGAACCATGCTATTTTTTACTACAAAATAGTCAATTTCCTAATCGTCTCTATTTTATTCGAATATTTTTAACTAGCATGATATGAAAAAGCAAAATCAAAAATGAGTTTCACTCATAAAATGGTCGCTACTCTACTGCTGTCAATTATCACTAATCAGAAGGGAAAAAAATCAATTCGCACTCATACGACAACAAAAAGCAAAATTGATAGATTTGATTTTTTAACAAAGAATATATTTCCCATCAAATGTTCATAAATAAATAAATGAGTTTCTCAGAGCAATGGATTATGACCAGGCCATTTAAAAAGGCCCTTAGGGTCGCAGGATAATATCGCTGGACTAGAATATTTTTCTAATGACTTTTGTACTTTTAGAAATGGTTGAGGGAGGAAATAAATTTTTAATTAAATATCCTTTTGCAATCGGTCTCAACTTAAAAAATTAGAGAAAGAAAAACTACATAATAATTATCCTATTATTTAAAAGTAATTTACTTAAAATATATAATACTTTAAAGAATGTTTTACGGCATAATGAATATTCCGCAACCACCTACAAGGTTTTCTCCTTACGGTAAGTGAATCCTAAACGCTGCAAAACTTGTTTACGAGGACTCCATTAAAAATACTGCAAAGGAAGCTATTTGTAAAAATGAAGGTAATAATAATATTGCGGTAGCAGTAGATGGGACATGGCAGAAGCGCGGTTACACATCATTGAATGGTACTGTTACTGTGACCAGCATTGATACAGGTAAGGTGATAGATGTCGATATTCTTTCGAAAAATTGTATTTGTAAAAAATGGACGCTTAAAAACATGGTTTTTGTCCTGTCGGTGAAGATTCATGGTGTGGATATAAAAAGGCTGAAGTATCGGGTAAGTCTTACAAACATAAAAATAGTCTTCCAGTCACTGTTGTAGTAGCAATGCGCCTATATTTAGATATCTTTTTCATCCTGATTTGTTGAAAAAATGTTTGCATCGAAAAAAAAACAAAACCCGAATGAAAGTTTTCATAATGTCATTTTGTTACATTTTCTCCAAACAACATTTACACACATTGAAACACTTTCAGTTTGTGTTTATGATGCTGTTTGTTCCTTTAATGATGGTAATGTATCCGAATTAAAAAGCTTCAGAAAAGGGGAGCAGAACCTGGAGAATATTCGGTAAGTGTCATGAAAATTCTCGATATTGAAAGATTAATGCACGCGATCTATGCTTTTTCTGGACGATCAAAGAAAATTAGAAAAGATAAAAGAAAAAAAGAAGATAACATTAAGAAAAGTAAGGTAAAAACTGGCTACAGTGCAGGATCTTTTTGATGAGGTAAAATTTTATACAAAAGCTACTGTTTTCTATAAATTTTTTTTTCAAATAGTGTGTTCTTTTTTCTATAAATCTACTGTATTCATGAACTGCAAATTTTTGTTTTATATCTCATATATATTCTTGTGCATATTGAAGTGAAGTTTTTGAAATATTCCTCAGACATTTAGCTAAAAAGCCTATGTCGTAACACAGAAAAGGAAAATTTTTATTAAATTGATTATTGTACTCTGCAAAAATTATATTTTTAAACAGGCTGATCAATTTTTTAAAAAAAATGTCATATCTGTATAATGATAAATGTTTGTTTAATGTACAGACAAATTTTTAAGCTTTAGTGTTAAATAGTTTCTTAGTAAAAGGTACATAAATATACCTGAAAATGCAATGCCCTTTTTCGTTGCACGAAACTTGCTACTTACCGAAAAAATACAGAAATTTCATGTTTAAAAACATAAATCAGTTTTCCTGTTGTTGTTTTGGATACCATTTATGTAATATTTTAAGAATCCTTTTAATTCTGATACTTTAAGAAATTGTGTTTACATGTGAATTTATAAAACACTAATGAAATTTTTCGAAATGTCGTATAATGATGTATTACCAAAGTCATATTTTCATGTATTGACACATTTTTACATGGTATTTATGATGCTTATAGTCAACTTGGATGACAATAATGTATCAGAACAGAAAATTCTTCAAAAATTGATGCATAATTTGAGAAAAATGATGCAAATGCTGAAAAATATCTCGATAGATTAAAAGTGAAAAATGCTATACATGTATTTTCTGAGAAATCTAAGTAAAAGAAATAAGTAAAAGGTCTTAAAAGTTATTGAGAATAAGATAATATTTAAAAAATAGGGCAAATACAGATTGTAATTCATAATTTTTTTGATGAAGTGACATTTTATAATAAAAATGCAAATATCCCAAAACGGTGTTTTTAAAAATGCTTGTACCTTTTTCTCAGAACCTATTCAACGGAAGCACTTTCAATCTTTACTAAATATTATTGATGTCTAACTATATAAAGTGCACATAACTTTTTTTTAATATTCCCATAATATTTTTGTAAAAGTCAGTTATCGTGAAAAAAATGACATTTTTCAAAAAATTCATAGTGATACTGTTACGACGCATGTTTTCGAAAAAAAACTAAACAACATACACTGCTGGCCACCGTAAATGCAACACTAAGAAAGACAAGAGATAGCACAACAAAATTTATTTTGTAGATAACTTGTTGACCAAGTATCAAGTGATTAAATTTATAAACTTCTGTGAAGTGTGGTTCCTGCCAGAATCAGTAGCCACAGAAGCAGCCATTGTTGGACATCACCGCTGCCACACGCCTCGGCATTGATTCAAAGAGACTTTGGATGTGTTCTTGGGGTACAGCAGACCAAACAGCTTCCACACGTTGCTAAAGTTGATCTGATGTGGCAGCTGGGGGTGTAATCTGGGTCAATCGTTGAGCAACCATGGACCACATGTTTTCTATCGGCGAAAAATCCGAAGAGCGATCCGGTCAATGAAGCAATTCAATCTGGTGATTGACGAAGAACCTTTGGACAATGCGTGCCATGTGTGGTCACGTATTATCCTGTTGAAAAATAGCTGGGACCAAGCCCTGAAGGTAAGGAGGGAGAACTGGCTCCAACACCTCTGAGATGTAGCTCTGGCTGTTTAAAGTACCGACAATGCGTACTAGAGGAGTGCGAGAATAAGCACATTTTCGGGAAAAAAGCACATTTCGAGTAAAGCACATTTCAAGCATTTTAAATTTTATCACCTTGTGTAAAATTATGGCATCTGCTTTTACTGAAACATTTGTGTTTTTGGTCCTAGTGATTAAAAATATAAAACTTGGTATTTTTATGAAGCTAATAAGATGGTTTATAAAATAAAATCATAAGAAAAATGTGTGAAATTTGGAAAAAACTCATGATTTTAGGGTAGTCGGATACCTTAAGAAAATATTAGTGTACTTCTAAGTGTATTCTCTTAGAAGCCTTGAGCTTATCTAGCCGGTAGTTCTTATAGTTCCAGCTATGTTCGTGGTAGCATTCCCAAAACCATAGTAGCAATAGCCAATTTTATTGAGGCACGAAAGTATTCAACATCACGGTAACTCCTCGTATAGAATTTGTGTTTTTAACGTAGACCTGAAAGAACAAATCCATTGGAGTTTTGTCTGGAGATCTCGAGATCCCGATAATTGATCCTCCCTGTTATATTCATTGGCAAAGAAAAGTAAAATCTACAAATGCTCAAACATCCTTGTCTCAATTTGGAGAGTTCCATCTTGTTGGAAAATAATACTTTGTTATAAATGCTGCGTTTAAATTATAACGTAAATTCAAAACATATCCACGTAAATGTCTGTAGTCACAGAAGTCTCAGCAAAGAAAAATCATCTTATGAGTATCGTATGAAAGAGCATATGTATTGTGATTTTTCGACGATTTTTTCCCCATTTCCTGTACTGGCATGGTCACGAAGAGTACGTGTGCCATACGTGGAAAAGTTAAAACTGTTGCCAAATTTCTAAAACTCCCAATATTTGATTAGATTATTATGCATTCGAGGCATTGCCGGTGCAACATATGATTCGAATTAAGCACAGATATGGAAGAATTTAAATACATATTTTATTCTCTTAATTAAAATATTAAAAAAAATTTATTCTACCAGAATCCTATGGAAACATATTTATTAAATTAGTATCATTTATCAAAAAATGAAGCAGGTTCCCGGACTATTTTTGAGTAATTTTATTTAGGACCTTTTACTAAGTCATTCTTCAATTTAATTATTAATGACTTTAGAACCTTAACTGAGACTCATTATGGTATTTTCAGGTAATTTTCAATTGTCTTACTATTTACAATAATTCTGGCAACTGTCTTACTTTTTACAACAATTCTGGTAATGCCCGTTTGCATAGAGTACGGTTCCTTCTGAAGGCAAATTTCAAATAACTTCATGAAGTATCCCAAGTAAGGGAAACAAGCTTGAAAGCCCACTACAGAGTCTACATTCTGGAGTTTTGCAGCAGTCATTGAAATGCAATTTTTAATTCTGAAAATATAAATGTTTTTTTTTTTCATTTTTCTACATAGTTCCATAAATATTTCGTTTGCGGAAAGGGATTTATTCGTTTTTTTAATGGTAATATTTATTACATGTTCTGATAAAATGCATTAAAATACCTTTATCTTATCCAAGACTTAAATCTTTCCTTTTTTTTTCAAATAAATACTGAAACAAAAATAAAAAAAAGATTCCATATTTGAATTCTGATAAATTTGTTGGTCTGTAAAATTATAAGAAATGATGTATTCTGTTTTATTCAATCTACTCCAGATAATGATCATAAAAATATCAGAATTTTCTGGCCTTACCAAACGATTCAAGAAGCAAGATTGTATAGCACCTTGGTTATTTGAAATGTTGAAAAATTCCAGCAGATAGAATTCCAAGTACACACGGCAAATACAAGACAAAATACTCTTGAAAACATTAAGCTCTATTGATAGTTTGATCTTTCGATATGAAGCTTCTCCCAATTTAGGACATCCAAGCTGGTTACCAAGAAGCTTAATTGCGGAAAAAGAGCTTTTGCAGAAGATTCCAGTACTATACAAACGTGTTTAAAAGTATCAAGCGGATAATTTTTTGACAACAATGACCAATTTTTTAAAAGTGCAACATTTCTGTGATTATTAACTCTCATTAGCCTGCTATTTTTTCCATGGAAAAACAAACTTTTTATTTATCTCCTCGTAATGAATATTTTTGAGTAAAACTTTGATATAACTTTAAATCAAATAATTAGAACTTCGTTATAAAACGAAATATTTCTAGTTCACCCGGAAGGAAATTGGATGATGGTTTCATAAAATAGAGTTAATTGCATTACTTAAAATAAATTTATATTCCTGTTTTATTTATATTTGTTTGAAAGATGTTTGTTTAAATGCTATAATGTTTCTATCATTTTAAGAAATATATAAATTTTAGAATAAGAATATATTTCAATAAAATCCATTTGAATAAACCCATAAAATGTTCTCCCACAGTTTTGAAAAAATCATAATTTATTCTATTAAAATATTGGCAATTCCTTAGAAAGTGTAACTTCTCTTCTCTCATCTGCAAAAATCTACATAACAGGCTTAAGTATTGAGAACTATTATGCATAAATCATCACTAAATCTTTTTTAAGCCAGCTTTGATCGAATCTCCGACGTAAATTTGTTTTTTTTTTATTAACTTAGCTTTAGACTATTTATATATTATGAAAACCAATAGCACTAACTATGTTAGGAATTTATTGATAGAAAATGTTTCGCTCGATTTGTCCTTTTTCTTCTAGGTGGAAGGTAAATTAAATTATTATTTATCGAAAATTTTTCATTACCATATGAAATCACTGCAATCACATTTCCTCTTAATGTATAAGAGGAAATAAAAATGTCTTAACGTAATAAAAATGTGTTTTTAGTGAGAGTGTTATACTCCCAACGTTTTTCTTCAGTAACACTAACGTAGATATTCTTGGATTACTGTTTTCAATAATTATTTCTTTTCTCCAAAAAAAAGAAAGAATTTGTAATTTTTTTAGTTAGTATTTTCCCATTCAAAAATATATTTTTCTTGCTTTTAAAACGCATTTTGACCATGTGTTGACCACATTTGACTATTTTCAAGTAATTTTATCTAGGATCTTTTATTAAGTCTCATCCTTGCAATAAAATTATTAGTAACTTCAGAAACTTCAAATATCGATATTCACTGAATCATTATAGTACTGTCAGGTAATTTTCAACTGTCTTACTTTTTGCAACAATTCTGTTAATGCCCGTTTGCATAGATTACGGTTCCTTCTGAAGGCAAATTTCAAATAACTATATGAAGTATCCCAAGTAAGGGAAATGCGCTTGAAAGCCCACTACAGAGTCTACATTCTGGAATTTTGCAGCAGTCATTGAAATGCAATTTTTAATTCTGAAAAAATGTTTATTTTTCCATTTTTCTACATAATGAATGCTATTAAAATTTGATTTTCGGAAAGGGATTTATTCGTTTTTTTTTTTAATTGGTAGTATTTCTTACATTTTCTGATAAAATGCATTGAAAGACTTTTTTTGGTCTTATCCAAGACTTAAATCTTTCTTTCTTTTTCTTTTTTGCAAATTAATACTTATATAAAAATAAAAGAATTTCCATATTTGGATTCTGATAAATTTGTAGGTCTGTAAAATTATAATAGTAAAACTGGATAATAATAATAATATATTTTGATTGGGGTCATTCATATTAGAGTCATGAAATATTCAGTTCCTATTCGTTTTTCCGTAGTAATTCTTTTTAGAAGTTCTCCCCTCGCTTTTTTCCCTTTTACCCCCTTTTTCGCGGGGTGCAAGTGTAATCGTGTTTCGTCTGTCGACTTGACAATTATTCGTTCGTGAGCAGCGGTGTTTATTTGTTTTTTTCTTTAAATCGTTCCTTTTGGTATTCAAATGGATATTGAGGTTTTATTGAAGAAAAAAGAGTGTTAAATCCTCGATTACAAAATTGCAAAAGAAAACAGAAGAGGAAATTGAGAAATTAAATAATGTGGGTTTATTGGCTTGGAAAAATAGATTCTTAGAATTTAGAACTGAGGTAAAGGATGTTTTGGATTCTATTATAAGTATTTGAGAGGAAAAGGACGAAGAAACTTATTGTACGGAAAAGGACGATATTTTAGATATGTTAGAGGCAATACTTGTCACTATAGACACTCAACTTGTGCCTTCTGTAATAAATTCCGATCTTGAGGCTATAAACAAAGGTTCAAGCCAAACTTCAATCTCAGCTCAGTCAGCTGAAGTGAAACTTCCTACGTTGTCCTTACATATATTTTCAGGTGTTACTGAGGAGTGGCTTGCCTTTTCCGATCTTTTTGAAGCTGCAGTTTCCAACAATCAAAATTTAAAGGGAGTGCAAAAGTTGCAACATTTAAAGGGGAGTTTAAGGTCAGATGCATTAAGGATCGTAAATTCTTTATCCATTACCAATGATAATTTCGAAATTGCTTGGAAATTGCTAAAAGATAGATACTTTAATAAAAGAGAAATTATGTCATCCTTAATGAAAAAGTTTATCAATATAACACCCTTGAGTGGAGAATCATCAACACAAATTTTAAATTTGATAGATTCTACTAAGGAATTTGTAAGAATGTTGGAGTCCCTTGAATACAAAGTTGACCCGACTTCAGATACCCTTTTAATGCATATGATATTGTTCAAGCTTGATACAAATTCCAGAACTTGGTTTGAGAGAACCTTTCCTATTGATGCCATTCTAAGACTGGATGAATTATTACAATTCCTTGCAACACAAGCAAGATCCATTACGAGTTCATTTACTAAGAGAAACGTTCAAAGAGAAAGGTGACTTTGGTCGCGTCCAACGCCCAGTCACAATGCCCTCTTTGTCATGGCCGGATCTACGTATGGGCTTAACGGGCTGCAGCCCAGGGCCCCCGGGTTCTAGGGGCCCCCATTCCTCGTTGAAGATAACAAACAGAAAAAGATGCTATCAATCAAAATAGTAATAAAATAATAAACCAGTAAAAAAATATATTTCAAAAAAATAAAATACCCGAAATACCATACCAAATTTATTTTTATTTTCGAGAGCAACAGGACAATTTACTTTTGTTCTTCCGCCTTACCACCAAATACATGGAAATTAATAATTAATAGACAGAGGATCTATCATAGGACGGTGCCGATGAGCATGGAGCAGATGTTCAAGCATAGTGACACTTTTTCTGTAGCCATTTATTGTTGTGCAATAGGTGCAATCCGGTCTTGTGCCCCAAACCAGATATTACAAAGGATTGAAAAACCATAACATAATATAGGTTTTGGGCCACTAGAACCTTGGGGCCCCCGCAATGCGTTGTTGCGGGGGTGTATGTTACGCCACTGAAGTGAAAGGGAAAGGAACTTAGCCAAAGAAAACGGAGAAACACAGCAAGCAAATATTAATGAGAAAAATATGCAAGATCTCGATGACCAGCAGCCTTCTAAAATATGTTGCTCAGACAGAGGACATCAGTAATGATTTGACCAAAAAGTATTTACAAAATGTTGGGTTTCAGTTTAAAAATAGGTTGACGTGGGCCTAAATAGCGATTGGATTTATTATTGATTGTATCCTTTCACATGAAATAAGTTATTTTCAAAATAAAAATCCAAACAATATATATTCTGTTTCGGTAAGAGAATACAAAGGACAAAAGAGATCATTTTCGAATAATCATTTCATTAAAAAAACTTAAAAATGGCCAAGTGCTGGGAAGATCTTTTGGATATGTTTTTCAACTAGTATTGGTATCGTTTGACCTGAAACTTTTTTCTAAAACAAATTCTCAATACACAACAGATTTTTCTGATAGAAACACTTAACAAGTTTCTTAGAAAATCAGGAAAATTCCATTGAATATAAAAATTCAGTGTTAGTTTGGTTGACACGAAAATAAAATAAGTCTCTCTGTTTTACAACGGGAGGGCATGACTAAGGAAATTCATTTAGGGACGAGACTTTGTGTATTAGTAGTTCTCCTTTAGGACAGTGGTCTTCAAACTTTTTCAACTCATGGAACCCCTAGAACTTGAAGGTACTTTCGTGTAGCCGCTGGAATTTGAAAGGGCTTTCGTGGAACAACTTGAACTGGAAAGTGTTTTCATGGAACCCAATTTCAAACACATTCGTCGAACAATATGTCTCAAAGTAATATTTTAAGTAGATCAACATGTTACAGGCACTTCATGTAAAAGCAATAAAAAAGTAATTACACATTTATTATTCAAAAAATTCTAATCTAATCGTGTTAATATAATTAAACAAAAGTCTAGGTCTGTTGAGATTAAGTGCAATCGCATTATTTATTCTGAGTTTCATTTGCTTTTATACTTTGTTTTTGTAGCCACTTACGTTGAGAAATATCTTTCATTTAAACCCAATATTCTGAATGGCATATAAAAAGGGTTATAGATGTGTGAGAAATCCTGTGTATTTTGCTGAGAGAGAATTTGAAACCTAAAATTTAGAAGCTGTTCTTAATTAAATTTAGATTTTAACACATCAACTCTGTTAACATGTTGTTCGTTTTCCTTCATTATAGATGTTGTTTTCCACAAATGTAAAAAGGTGCATTTTCTATTAGAAAACTATTTAGTTTGCAAGACGTCCTAACTAATGAGTATAAAATTATCTCGTGGAACCCGAGATAGTAAACAATAGAATATTCACAATCTGGTAGAAAGTATATATATAAAGTTTAAACGTTTTATTATTCTTTTATTATTGTATAATAAAAGTTTTAAAAGTGTTGCAAAATAAAGTTATATATAAATAAAACTTTCAGTTTTAATGAATAGGTGGTGATCGGGAGGCGACGAGCTTTAGATACTTGTAACTTACAAACCGTACAGAACGTGAATCCATTTTGCATACATATTTATATCTTCTAGATTTCTTATTGTGACTCGTGGAACCCCTGAATATGCCTTGTGGAACCCCGGGGTTCCGTGGAACACAGTTTGAATACCCCTGGTTTAGGATGTTCAACCCACAATGTAATAGCGCCGAATGGGCAGTCAATTTGGAGAAAATAGCAATCGAAATTCATTCTATACAATTCATTTTATACAATTAAGTTTTAATCAGCTTTAGCGATGCAGTGGCATAGGTGATAGCGTAAATGCATTTTTTTGCGATCGGTCAGGGTTCGAGTCGCGCGGTAGACTTGCTTTTTTCTCAATTCATTTAATTATTTTTATAATTAAATAATTTTTCTTGTCAAATATTTTATATAAATATAAAATAATTGAAATAATAAAATATCATAATTTTTTTTTTATAATATGTAAAATTGTTTATCTAATTATAAAACTATTTGTAATTATTTTACTTTTTAAAATACAAAATACTTTATATTAAATATTATTTATTAATGTTATAATAATTAATATTATAATATATTTATAAAATATAATATAAATACTTATATAATTATAGTAATTGTTTTAGTTTTTAAAAATAATTACGTAAAATATTTAATAAGCCTTTTTTAAATAAATTAATTTAATTGTAAAAATAATTAAATTGAAAAAAAAACACCAAGCAAGTCGATCGCGCGACTCGAACCCTGACAGACAGCGCGGAATGCAGGTGCTCTTCCACCTATGCCACTGCATCGCTGGGGCTGAAAAAAACTTAATTGTATAAAAGATGTACAAATTCCGAAGGCTATTTTCTCGGAACTGACTGTCTATTCGGAGCTATTATATTGGTGGTTGAACACCCTAAAGGAGTACTACTATTACACAAAATCTCGTCCCCAAATAAATTTCCTTAGTTGTGTCCTCCCCTTGTTAGATAAACAGTTACAGGAGAGCAACTAAGAAAAGATACACAATATAATATTACCACAATGTCCTCAAACGTGTTATTGCGGTAGTACAGTATTCGGCTATAAGAGGTTTAACATTTAGAGGTACCGAGGAAGTTTTTTAGTTCTCCTCATAATTGGTAATTTTATGGGTGGCCTGGAACTGCTTGTGGAGAGTTCGACCCATTCATTCGTGAACATATTGAACAGTGAGAATTACGACCAAAATCGCTAATATCGTACTTATTAAAAACGATATATTAGCAAATAATCGAGACAACTCAAATAAATAACGTTAACACAACATACTATTCAATTGTGATGGGTTCAACACCAAATTTGTGCCACAATGACCAATTTGCTATTGTACTACGATATTGTTTTTGGGGGGAAATGTATGAAAGAAGTGTCTCATTAATAAATATTAGTTGACACACTGGATTATACTTATTTAATTATCTGCAAGAATTTTTAGAAACAAATGGATTATATTGCATAATTGTAGGGGACAGTCATTTGACAACGCTGCTTATATGTCCGGTTGATATAATGGTGTGTAAGCTCTTCTAAAAAAAAATTCGCTAATTACGTATCGTGTGCTGCACATTCCCTTAATCTGGTTGGTGCAGAATCAGTTAAAATTGAAACTGAAATAGTGAACTTCATTGGCTTAGTGCAACAAATATATGTTTTATTTTCTACCTCGACCCATAGGTGGGAACTTCTAACTCGTGAAATTAAACTGAAATTTACCTTAAAAAGTTTAAGTCAGACCAGATAGTCTTGTCACTACGATGCTGTTGAAGCCTTAAAAGATAATTATGGTAATAACATGAATATTCTAAAAACATTTAGTAAAAATTAAAATAAAAAAAATTGATTTTTGAAAAAAGGCAGTAAATTTTTTAAATAAATTAACAAAATTCGAAACTGCCATTTTAATTATATTTTAGAAAGAAATGTGTTTGAAAAATTAATTCAGTTAACAAAAAATTACAAACCCCTGGTTTCAACATCTGTGAAGGAAATAAGTTAATTATGTCAATAAAAACGTTTATAAGCAATGTACATGAATCAGAACAAAAACTAAAGGAGTATCAGGACGAAGCCAAAAAATTAAGTCCTAATGTGAAACAGAATATAGTGATGTGAACAAGAACTATTTCAAAATTTGCAGACAAATCGACAAAAAAAGCTCTGTACGGCACAGAAAAATTTATATTGGCCTTACTTATTGTTTCGTTAGATAAGTTAACCCTTGATTTAAATCGAAATCAAGTATATGCAGAATATAGTATTTAAATATTTGATGGATTTGCAAGATCAAATTAAGGAGAACGTCGACCCTATTCAGATGACGTAGACCAACATTTGATAAATGAAGATGTTCAACTCAAAACTTATCTAAAACAAACTGAGCTGTCCTATACTTGTAGTGACATGTTAAATTTAATTTTTGAAAAGAAACTTGTTGACGTTTTTCCAAATTTGTTACCGTTTTAAAGATTTTTATATATAACGCTCCCTATATTACTAGTGAAACGGAGCGTGCATTCTCTAAAATGTCCTATATAGAACTACAAAGACTAATACTAGACTTACTTATTTATCACTTCTCTCTGTTGATACTCATCTCACTAAAGACTTAAAATGAGATGAGCAGATAAAAGAATTTGCAGCACAAAAGTATAGAAAAGTTTTTTTTTGTAAATTATGTTATTGTTTAGGACGAATTTAAATTGTTTAAAATAAAAATAAAAAAAAACTCTTAAGAGAAAGTTTCGTATATTTAAAAATTTTCCTCACAAAATTTTTTTTAGGAAAATTTCAAAATGTTTAACCATTTAGGGCCCCCCCTAGGTATCATTAGCCCAGGGCCCCTAAAGGTCACGATCCGGCTCTGCTCTTTGTAATGGAGATCATACATTGTCGAGGTGTGATATTTTCTTAAAATTATCAGTTCAAGGCCGTTCAGATTTCGTTAAAATGAATAATGTTTGCTTTAACTGTTTAACTCAGTTTCATGGTGTGAAAACTTGCAAAAGCAAGTTTAGATGCAAAAGGTGCAAAACACCCCACCACAGTTTACTTCATATAGAAAATGCTAGTGCTAGGGGAAGACAGGGGACTGTAAATGTGTTAAATTCTATTGGACTTTCTGTCAACGCTCCTGTGTTTTCTCCGGTCCCTATTCCAGGCACTAGCGAGCCAAGTGAAAATTCTAGAGTTGTGGATGTTACATCATGCATTTCTGATGTGAACCCAGATATTCAAATTCTTCTTTGCACAGCTTTAATTCAGGTAAGAGATATTTGGGGTTATTATCAAACCTGTAGATGTCTTTTGGATAACGGAAGCCAGGCTTCGCTTATTACAAATGAATGTATAGGAAGACTGGGTTTGCGAAAAGAAAAAGCTAATGTTCGTATATCTTGTTTGGGCGCATCCGATACGCGTAGAAATGGGATTGCTGAGATTCAGTTCACCCCACATTTTTCATCTCAAAATTCTTTTCATGCGTCCGTATACGTGATCAACAAAATTGTAGGTATGATCCCACATCACGATTTAGATTCCTCAAAGCGCGAATTATTTGGGGATATTTCTCTGGCTGATCCAGCATTTTACAAAAGTAGTCCCATTGATGTTCTCCTTGGTGTTGATCTTACTTTGCCATTGCTAAGAGGTAAAACGTTATCATTGGGTAAGGATAAGCCATTTGCCATTCGTTCAGAACTGGGTTGGATAATTGATGGTAAGGCAAATTCTAGTGGGCAAAATTCTCTCCAAGTAAATCACATTCAGTTAGTATCGGATCAGCTAATCAATAAATTCTGGGAATTAGATTCTGTGCGATATGCCAAACCTTTAACCTCTTTAGAAGAGGCTTGTGAAGATCATTTCGTAAAGACACATTCTAGGGATGAGAATGGCAGATACACAGTAAGATTACCATTTCACACTCCTCCGACGCGGTTAGGAGATTCAAAGCAAAATGCAATTCGTAGGCTAGTCAAAGTGGAACGCCATCTAATTTCTAATCCTGACGCACTTGCAAACATTCCAGAAAAACTAAAAGCAGTTGATTCCAAACACGCGATCAAGGATGACAAACCTATCAAGATCATGGGAATAGCTTGGCTTCCAGATGTTGACAAATTCACCTTTACCATTACCGTAAATAAGACTGACGTGTGGACTAAACGCAAGGTACTCTCTGAAGTCGCCAAAATCTTTGACCCCTTAGGCTGGTTGGCACCTACAGTTATCATTTCTAAAATCTTCCTTCAAGATCTATGGAGTCATCATCTAAGCTGGGACGAACAGCTACCAAATTCTCTAGCCAGACAAAGGAGAATATTTCAAGAGCAACTGCCTCTACTTACAAAAAAATCAAAATTCCACGTTGTATTCTCATTCCACAGGCTATAGATGTACAAGTACACGGATTCTGCGACTCTTCAGAGAAGGCCTACTGTGCAGCTATATACATTCGTTCCAAGGATGCTACCCAAACCGTGATATTCAGACTGCTAACTTCTAAGACACGTATCTCTCCAGTAAAAACTCAGTCTCTACCTCGACTAGAGCTTTATTCTGCCTTACTTCTCGCCAATTTGTTGCATGCTACCCTTCCAACTCTAACAGTGCCAATCTCTGAGACCTCTGATTCCAAGATCATACTGGAATGGTTGAAGTCCGAACCGAGAAGATGGCAACCGTTCGTAGCTAATCGAATAGCACAAATTCAAGAGCTGACTCCTAACGTGCACTGGAGCTTTGTGAGCGGTCTAGAGAATCCTGCTTTTTGCGGAACGAGAGGGATACCTCCAACTAAACTAGAAAGTTGCGACTTGTGGTTCAACGGACCTGATTGGTTAAGGAGCTCTACTTTTCCGATTGGAGAGTTTGAAGATAATCCACAATTACAAGAAGACATGTCTACCGAAGCCAAAAGAACATCTCCAAGCTGATTATGCTTACCGTGGTTGATGCGACCTTCAAGGTAGAGTTTTTTCAAATATTTTCGTCGTGGAATAAGTTGAAAAGAGTAGTTGCCTACTGTTTAAGATTTGTCAAAAACTGTTCTCTTGCTGCGTGTAAAAGAAAAAAGTCCTTCTTAACAACGACAGAATTGAGCGAAGCAGAGAAAGCCATTGTTAAATTTATCCAACATGATAATTTTTCGATGGAAGTCTCCTATCTTTCAGCAGGCAAGCAGCTTCCTTCGAGCAACAAGCTTATTCCTTTGACTCCGTTCTACGATGACTTCGGAATAATTCGTGTCTGCGGTAGACTGAAAAATTCAATACTTCCTGAATCTCAGAAGCATCCCATCTTGCTTCCTAAAACCGACCATGTTGTGAACTTAATTATCACCGATTATCACCTAAAACTTCTTCATGTCGGTCCGCAACTTCTCCAAGCAGCTCTCAGAGATAAATTTTGAATTCTTTCAGCCCGAGATGCAGTTAGAAGAGTAGTAAGAAGATGTATCCCTTGCTTCAGAAATCGTCCAAGATTCGCCGAACAAATCATGGGAGATCTTCCAGAGCTCAGAGTTTGCCCCTCTTCTGTATTCCAACGAACTGGTCTTGACTTCGCCGGTCCGTTCTTGATACGAAGCTCCAAGGGAAGAGGAAGCTGCAATACTAAGTGCTACATTTGCGTTTTCGTTTGCCTCGCAACGAAGGCGGTTCATTTTGAAGTCATTCTCGACTTAACGTCAAGAGCATTTATTACTTGTCTAAAACGATTCGTGGTTCGCAGAGGTAAACCATCAGAGATCTTTTGCGATCAAGGAACCAACTTCTACGGAGCTAGCAGAGATCTCAAAAGGGAGTTCAGGCAGTTGATGAAGGAATATGCCATTCATCAATTCTTGGTAACAGACAACATCATCTTTCACTTCAATTCTCCATCTGCTCCCCATTTCGGAGGCATTTGGGAGGCTACAGTGAAATCCTTTAAGTTTCATTTGAACAGAGTTGTTGGAGTCACTAGTCTCACCTTCGAAGAACTAACCACATTATCAAGCCAAATTGAAGCATGCCTCAACTCCAGACCATTATGTGTATTATCTAGTAACCCAGATGATCCACATGTTCTGACCCCAGGACATTTTCTGATAGGAAATGCATTAACAGCTATTCCACAACCTACGGTTCCAGACGACCTTCGTCACTGCGACCATTGGCGATTGCTTACAAGAATGACCCAACATTTCTGGAAGAGATGGTGTTCAGAGTACTTGACCTTTTTACAATCAAGATCGAAATGGCGCATCGTTCAAAAGAACCTTGATATCGGAGATCTTGTTTTAATCAAGCATGACAACTTACCCCCCCCCCTACAGTAGAAATTGGGGAAAGTCACGGAAACGTACCCTGGTAAGGACGGTAAGGTTCGTGTGGTCAAGGTGAAAACACAAACTAGTGAACTTGTGAGACCAATTGCCAAACTGTGTCCACTTCCTATAAACGTTTGAACATTTGTGAACTATGTCTAATTTTTTCTTTCTTCTAGCATTGTTGTGATCATCTATTCTTCTGTAAATCCAAATACTTAATTTCATTAATTTAGAAGTATACTTTATTGTAAATTTGAATTCATTTAATATGTTTAACTTAATTCATTAGTATATTAATTCTTATACTTAATTCATGAGTATGTTAAGTAACTTAATGTTTAAGTTAATTCATTAATTTTGAAACCCCCTCCATGTTTCAAGGGGGGGGCGGTATGTTTCATCTTACAGTCCCCAGATGGTGCGCTGCGCATTCCGTTGTAATATTCTTGTTAGTAAATAAACAGTGTGTGTTCAAACTCGTTAGGGTGTGGCCGTTCTTTGTTATCGAGATTCAATTTCCTTTCAGACAAGTTCATTTTTCAAGCATTAAGTAACTAGTATTTGCAGGTAACAAAAAGGATGGTGTTCCCTATTAGAGTTTAAAAAACCAACAAGTCAGGTAAGAAAATTTCTAACCAATCCTATTTTGACCAATCACTATTCTACAAAAAGCGAAACAAAATGCGCGATTTTAGAACGCGGTCACAGAACTTTAAGAGAAGGACTGCACAGGCTTTTACCTATCGTAATTATTAAATATTATATTTTATCTGAATTAGTACATTCATACAATCATTCCATCCATCGCGCTCATGGTTTTGAACCCGCCCAAGTGACAACACACAAGAAACCTGAATTATAGAAACGTTTATATCATTCGAATGTAGATTCACAATTCAGTTTTGCAGCAGAAGACATATTAATATTATTGAAAGTCCGCAAAACCTTTCACAAAGGCTATTTACCAGATTGGACTGAAGAAACATTTTGCATTCATAAAAGATATTCAACAATTCCTCCAACTTATACATTACAAGATTTTAATTCTAAAGAAATTGAGGGCTGTTTTCATAACGAGGAGCTACAAAAAAATAGACAAATCAACGAACGCCTGTTGGGCAATAAAAAAATCATCTGGACTAAAGGTAGAGGTGCTTCTCGTTAATTATTTGTAAAGTGGGTCAGATTTCCCAATTCTCAAAATTCTTGGAGCTGATCAAATCACATACCATAATGAATCAGAATGCGATTGATTTTCATATTTTGTTACCTTCTAATGCGAGTGTGAATTATTTCCCCAATAGCACTCCAGCTCACTTTCAAACAAAATTGGCTTATCCAATAACTTTAAACGGAGAATGGGAATGTTGTTTGAGCGAAGTTAGCAATTCCCGGAAAGTATTTTACCATTCACCCTAATTACAACGATTCTTATTCCGTAGAAACCATTGAAAATGTAGAGAACATAACATTAACGCCTTAATTTGATATTCCCCTCTACAACGAGGATTATCTGGAGTTTACAGAAGGTGTTAATGCTAATGTGAAAAACTGATAAAAGAACCTCCAATTACTTTTTCACTTATTGAAAAAAAAGAAAATAAAATTAATGTTAATCCCTATTGGAAATTGATTATAACAGACGGAAAGGCAAATAATTTTCTTCGTCTTTTAAAATTATCCAGCTGGAGCAACAATCATACGCAATTATATACGCAATCATATGCAATGCCGATTATGTTAAAAGCCAGTAAATATACTGGTGTGCAAAAATTAAGGACGAAGTCGAAAAATTAGCATATCAGCTGAACGAAGAGGCAGAGCGGACAGAAAGACCAATCAGGAGATTAAGTGAGGTGATGTACGGTAACACATGCGCAGATATGCAGGTAGACGTAATGGGGGAGTGTCTGAGTAGTAAAGCATGTTGTCGGTGTAAGATTAGTATTTCTGGCAAAGAGATTGCACACCGTATAGCAGTTAAAATCACACCGAGTTGCTGCTTCAGCGAGAAATGGCGAATAATCAATCTGTTAGACGATATCTGGATGCTTTTACCCGAGGTCGAATCATTGGGAAGTTGGAGGAAGGTCGCAGTGTGACAAGTGTGGCTGCAGAGTTCGGAATTGCTCACAGCATCGTTTCACGACTTTGGAGACAATTTCAGACTACAGGAACAGCTATCCGGGGGTTCAGTAGTGGTCGTCCACGAGGAACCACACCCACAGATGACCGGTATATTGCCTTACAGGCCAGAAGAAACAGGCGGCAGACAGCGGGAGAAATCGCTAGACACACGACACAGGCGACTGGACGACCGATATCACGTTTTACCGTGGCCAGAAGACTGCACGGTGGTGGTCTGTTTGCACGACGCCCTGTACGGTGTGTACCTCTAACGCCTGCCCATCGGAGAAGGCGTTCTCTGTGGTGCCGGGAACACCGGAATTGGAGAGACAATGAATGGGGACGAGTACTCTTTACAGATGAGAGCAGATTCAGTCTGAGTAGCGATTCTCATCGCATACTCATCTGGAGGGAGCGGGGAAGCCACAATCATCCCTCGAACATCATTGAAAGGGACAGGTATGGAGGTGGCGGTGTTTTCGTTTGGAGAGGCATCATGCTTGGTAGTCGTACAGACCTTCACATCTTCGACGCAGGTTCAGTCAACGGGACCCGTTATTGTAACGAGATTCTTCTTCCATATGTGCGTCTTTTTAGAGGCGCTATGGGTCCGCAGTTCCTTTTCATGGACGACAATGCATCATGTCATCGCACAGTAGCTGCCGAACATTTCTTAGAGAGTGAGGATATTGAACGTATGGATTGGCCGGCATGATCTCCGGATCTCAATCCCATCGAGCATGTAGGGGATTTTCTAGGCAGACGCTTGGCAGCTCGTACCTTACCACCAGTAACGATTCCGGAGCTTCGATTGACGCTGCAAGACGAATGGGCAGCAATGCCTCAACAACTCATTGACACCCTCATTCTCAGCATGGGCAGACGCTGTGAAACCTGCCTAGCAGTCAGGGGAGATCATATCCCCTACTAAAGACCGGATATTTCTTGCTGGACACCCATCACAGGGATGTTTCGGCCTTCAGTCGCATTGCGCTCCATGCTACTTTTTCAATAAAGCTTCTTTTTATCCCTCTGATTTCTCTTTTAGTAAGTGTTGCTTACATTACTCATGTCCTTACGTATTGGGGATCTTACGGTATTATATGTGTTGATTTGGAATGCTTTTGTACAAAGTTATATTCAAAAAACAGTCCCGTCCTTAATTTTTGCACACCAGTGTATTTGGGAAAATATTTGCTGACCACATGTCAGAATGTATTGGAAGATATATCGCAAGGAAAATCATTTAAAGAAGCTTCAAAATATCAATTGCGGCAAAATGGTGAAGATATTCCTCTGCTTTTGAAGAAAAAAACTGAGCCTCTAATTCCGATTTATACCTCACCACTGCAAAACTATCCGTTCACTTCTTTTTGAGAGACGTGAAGGCAGTCTCTTCTTCGCTTACACACGCATATCCTATCACGTCGAACCAGTTTAATGCTCTACTCTCTAAATGAACCTTCAAATACGCATAAGCCAAATTTGCTGGTATCTCATAATAAGCTACATTATCATCAATATTAGCAAGAAATTCCAATACATTCCCTCGTCCCGAAAAGAATAATTCTGGCAGAACCCTAAAATTAGCACTCGCTCCTGACTCGGTTTGTTGTTGTGGGTGCCAGTGTGGAGACCTGTAGCCTCCCCTTACATTCATACCTTCCTGTCTATCTGAAAAACCGGCTAGATGTGTTGGAGGGACTAAATGATCGGAAGACATTATTCCAATTCAAACTGATTCATTGGTTCTTATCAGATATTATGAACAGACACAACACAATTCTGATTAAGGTAAATAAACGCGAGTAGTGTGCAGAGGTGAGATTTAAATACAAGCGGATAATAATACAGAATTTCAACTGAATCTAGGACAGCTTAAACGCGTACAATTACAACTACGCCTCACACTAATAATCAAATTTATTTACTCAAAGTCACTATACCTTATATTTTACTGCTGCGGTTCCTTCATGGAGAATTCCAGTCACTCAAATTAGCTGGATGAATTGACGAAGACTCCCCTTTCCGTAATAGTGAGTGGCTGCGGTAGCCAAGTGGTCTAGGCATCGGATCGTGGCTAGAATGTCATGAGTTCGATCCCAGTACCACTGAAGACCCGCCGTGTAGGGGAGCGATGCACATAAAATCTGTCGAGAGCTCAAACATCCTCCCGTGGTGTGGTAGTTAGGAGAGGGGGTGCCAACTCAGGTGTCGTCCGCGTCACTTGACCATGGTTCAAAATGTCGTGGACCGTCCCCAAACGCCTTCGTGCAGCTGAACAGTGGAACGTTAACATTCACTCACTCCGTAATAGTGAATTTCAATACTTTTAATCCGCTTCTCTTTGCGCACATCCGGACGTATCAAGCTCGTTTAACTTGTCAACAACTACGTGTGGGCCTCTCGATCTCTTCACTTTTCTTTAATTCACTTGACTTCTCACTTCCTCTTAGCTCTCTTCAACTCGTGAAAACCGAATTTGTATAATATTCCTTATTTACATAAAATGACGCTTCGCTCTGGATGAAGGTTGATTGAAATAAATAATTTGATGAAAAGAAGTGAAAACCCGTCTAGTTCCGTCCCATATATGTCAGAAAATGTGATTCCATTCTGGAGGCGCATGAAAAGGCACTTGAACAGTTACTCATACAGATGCCTTTGACACAAATGGAAATGAAAACTTTGACAGTGAGTTCCGGTCTGAACCATTCCTAATGCATTTAATGGGGATATGAAAAATAATCTCTTCAGTTTGAAATACTATAATTTAAACCATGTTGCGCTCAATGAAAATGGTATATAGATACCCACTACTGCTTACACGCCTGACTATGCAAAAGATTTGTATGCGAGAAACTATTCAAGTTTATTCACCGATTGAGCTCAACACAAAACGAATGTTACGTACGACGATTACAAAGAAAATACCTGTTTGTACGTGTTGGATCTCAGTCAAGACTTTTCATCCAGTTATCCATTTGGAAATGATACGCGAAGATATTTCAATTCACTTAAAATTCGATGCAGACCTCCCCCAAACAGCTACGCTAAATGCTTTCATGGAAATGCCATCGCTCACAGAAATCGAAAAAAGCCGAAACGCTTTCACAAATTATTAAAAAGACAGCTCATGGATTCACTTGTTTTGAATAGGTTATCTCTTTCAGACTCCAGACTACGATATGTTTTCTCGGGGGTCTATTCTAGTGATACGCTTCCGAAACAAAGGAAACATTATCGCTCCTTTATTGTGAATACAGATCCTGCTCATTGCATGGGTCGACATTGGCAAGCTATATACTTTAGGTATGACAACCATTGTGTTTTTTTCCTGTTCTTACGGAACATTCAGCATGATATTAAACAATTTATAATTGAAAACTCAACCAGGTTCAAATGGAATGAAAATATTCTGCTACATCCAAACACAATGACATGCGGTCTCTTCTGCCTCTCTTTTTTGTGGCATATTTCTCGAGGGCTGCCAATCAACCGATTGAGCAATTGAAATCACTGTGCTAATGTAGAATCGTTCAAAATTTTGTCTAAAGGTATTTGAAACTAGTTCATTTTCCCCAACCTTTGCCTCTTCAGTACTGCCAACCTCTGTCGACCAGTGTATAAAAGCAGAACCAGATTAGACTCAAGTTTAAAAGAGAACCGACAATTGAGAAATTTGGTTATCTGGTTTGCGATAGCAGTTCGCTTGGATAATTTCTCTACATTCATCCATCCTTTTTTTAAAAAATATAATTAATTGTGTTCAGAATGTTGTATTACGTAAAGATATTAGTGATAAGAGAATTGTCTATTTTAAGATATTAAACAACTGTGAAATTGTGCAATACATTCACAATGATGCACCTGAAGAATGCTATGGTTTTTGTCAACTTGATCGAACTGATTCAAATGGCAGATTTAAAGTGTTTTCTCCCAACAAAAATCTGTTTTTTAAATCTATTAGATTGTGTTCTAGAAACAAGAGATATCACTTCAGACGAAGGTGATTGTCCACTTTTTCAGCTGCAATTTGGCTATTTTAAACTGTTAACAGATGAACTTATAAAATTATTTCATTTACTGTAATCAAAATATGTGTGTTTTTGTAAATTTCAAGTTAAATTTTGAAAACAATAATTGTTGAAATAATATTACTTTATGTATAAACATTTATTGAGGATTTTTTGTATTCTAACTATGTTATTATTGCTTGATGTATTACCAAATATCATTTGTGTAACTCTGATAATATTACTTGATATGTAACCATTTTATTGATGAGTTTTTGTATTCTAACCATGTTATGTGTATTACCAAATGTTCAAAAAAATATGATTTGTGTAACCTATACCCTTTGAATCGAAATAAAAGCTTATTTGTTTAACATCCCTCTGGATTTAATTATTTCTTTATACACGTTATCTAATTTAAATGTATCCTTGGCTTAAGATAATTTAGAAATAAATACGATTATAAAAAACAAGATTAATATCTAATTTAACTGTATCCTTGTCAGAACAACTTTACAAAAAATGTAAATGTTTCCTTTTAATAAAAAATTACATACAAATAAGGTAAATATTTCAAGGCAAAACTATCTAAAAATTAGTATAAATAGTGCAATCAAAACGTTTTAACAATCCACTTGCTAGCATCTCACCCTTGCTTTCCTCCTGAAATTCTACGATGGTCAGCATTGACGGTAAGAATATTTTCATCTAATCTCTGGTTAGTTTTAGCTGCTTAAACATTAAAAGGAATCTAAAGTTATTTTATTTCCGTAGACAGGAAGAAATGAAAACGTGGGTTCGCGGAAAAAGATGAAGAAGAATATCGTAATGTTAATCGAAAGAAAAGTGCAAAAAACAAGGGGGAAAAAAAAGAAAGGAGACGATCAAAGTACATTTGATTTCGATTTTAGCCTCCCATCCAGTGGCTCGCACAGAACTAAAATTCCTCCTTGCAGCGTTTATTTGGGGAAGAGAGCTGCCCCCTCCAAATCAAACCGTTTCAAATCGATTGCTTTTAGTCAAACTGTGAGGTTGAAATAGATTCATTTTACCATTGGATCAATTAAATGTTTTAATAAAAGGTGTGGAGGCGATACATGAATATGTAAAGGATTATAATTAAAAAAAGTTATTTTTATCAGATTCATCAATTTTAAAATCAAGTTTAACATGATTAGATCAGCTTTTAGAGGCTATATTCGAAACTTTAGAGCAGAAATAAATTTTATTGACCCAGATTCTTTACATACTGATGCAAGAAATTTAATTTATCAATTAGTTAACGATTCAGTGTCATTAAGGTTACGATTAATTATATGCTTGGGTGTTATTTTTGCACGTGAAATTGAAAATGAAGAAGTAAAGCAAACATTTGATTCCTGCTCGCATGCAGAACGTATACTTTCACGTTATCAAATATTTAAAGCAATAGATACTACTTTCAAAAAAATAAAAATGGATATTGAAAATTTTATACAAAACGAAAGCGGATGGACTATAAAAATATTCAACATATTGATGCGCATCTCGGTGATTACAGGGAAAATTGGGGTGGTTGCGTAAATGCTATTTTACCTAAAATGTTAAAAAATAAAAAAACACTTTTAAGCATAAAATGCACTCAAAATCGATGCTTCATTTACTGCATTGCTGCAGCGCTATATCCATCCAAAAAATTAATTCTAATTTACCTCAGAAATACAAACAATATTTATGTCGCTTAAAATATGACTTTTTCAAGTTTCCTGTGGAAGTAAGTCAAATAAAAAAAAATCGAAAAATTTAATCAGTTACATATTAATGTAGGGGAAACCGGGGCAAGATGACAAGCGGGGCGAGATGACGAATGCCTTAATATTTTTCTGTATTCCAATAGGTAGCAGCATCAAACGAACACTACTGGCTCTCCTTTTGGCCGTTCATTAAACAATAGTATAGATAAGCTGAAATTGAAATTTTCGTGTTAATTGTGAAGCTTTGATTATTTTCAGCTGCCACGATATAACTTTTATGCATGTATAAATAAGCTCTGCTACAGATACAGGTAAGATATAATGTTTCTCTGTAATATTTATGAGTAACTTGCTTTAAATACTACCTATTACCATATGAATAAATGTCAATTAATTGCCTTCCTTCATGGTAAAGAGAAAGAATATTTTTAAACAGACAGTCTGGGGCAAGATGACGATTCGAAACACGGGGCAAGATGACGAGCTCGTCATCTTGCCCCGTGTTTCGGAATTTATTAAACTAAATATTGTTGCCCATTCTATTGAATCCTGTGAACACATGTTTGTCTGTGTGTATGTCCGCGCAACCTTGCGCTTCCATCTCTTATGGGGCTAAGGGGGTGCATCGGATAGGGAAAGGTTTCGTTCGAAAGGGGATGACCAGAGGAAGACATTTTTGCCATCCACTAAACCCACATTTCTAAAGAGAAAGGAATGTAACAATAATTTTTTGCTTTAGAGCTACTGGAGCACCTTTTCTGATTTTTTGCGAGAAAACGAATGCTTCCTGAACTTGTAGAAAGAGTCCCACCAGGAACTGTAGGCAACTGTAGTGATAACGGCTGGAACAATGTGGGCACCTTTTCCTCTTTTTTGAAGCACTTTTATCTTCATATGAAACCAAGCAAAGAATCTCCTACTCTGTTGATTTTTGACAATCACAAAACTCATGTAACTTTGCAGGCTATCTTATATTTCAGAGCGAAAAACATCATCATGGTTGGGTTGCCGCCGCACACATCCCATCGTCTCCAGCCCTTGTTGTGTCATTTTTCGGACCAGTTAAAAACGTACTATAGCCAAGCATGTGACACCTTTATGGTCACTCATCCAGAACAAACTTTCACAGACAAAAGTTTTGGTGAGGTTTTTTTTTTCGAGCATCACTTACTTCAAAGCAGCTGCAGTTGGAAATGCCATTGAAAGGATTTAAAGAATGTGAGATCGAGCCTAATAGTCTTCTAGTGTTTAGCGAACATGACTATGCAGTGGTAAAAACTACGATGCTGTGGGCGATGAAACTGAGAATAATAGGGCTAATCCTCAGACCTCGTAGTAGAAAACCAACATATAAACACACTACAGAAAAGCCAGAACTTTTGGCAAATTCTGATTCTAATGCACCAAATAAGCTTGTTAGTGTTTTTTATTTTAAACCATTGCCTAAAACAGCATAATGTGAGAGAAAAAGAAAAAGCAAAAAACTGAGCTGTAGCCTTCTTACAAGCACAGCCATCAAAGAAATGTTGGAACAAAGGGAAAAGCAGAAGGAAGAACAAAAAGTTTTAAAAAAAAACAGAGAAAAGAGGCTCGTGAAGCTAAAAAGGGAGTAAAAAAACTCAAATTAAGCTCCTGTAGGCCTAAGTCTATAAAATCCAGGTCAAACATTCCAGTTGCATCAACTTCAAAGGACGGTGTTATAAGATGTCCTGCTTGTGAAGAAGAATATTCTAACCCTCCAACTGAAGAATGGATCTAGTGCTGTAAATGTCAAGAGTGTTGGCATGTGGAATGTTCCAATTATGAAATGGCATTTTTATTTGTGACTATTGTTAGGTACACAACTAAACACTTCAACATTACGTTACAATGAATTACGCTTAGTTTGATACTTTGTAAGATGTAAAAACACAGTTATCATTTGTTAAACTATGTATTATATTCAAAAGATAAAATATGTTCAAACTTTTTCAGTGTTGTCATCTTGCCCCGAAGCCAAAGTCATCTTTCTCCAGTATTGGGGCAAGTTGACGATTTGTTAAGGTTATGAAAAAATGAAGTTATTATTTACTTCTTTTATTTGAAAAATTAAATGGTAATATTTTTAATACTTCAAATGACTACTCTAACAGTTCAAGTAAAATTAATTTTACTATCCTTAAAAATAAATTAATAAATAACAAAAAATTGTTAATATAGTCATCTGCCCCGGTCTCCCCTATATAGTTTCAATGAAGATATTTTTCCGATTTACACAAGTAAAAACAAACACACAAAAATACGGTAAATTTATTACTGTATAAACACCATTATTTTTTGATTAAAAAATTTAAGTCTTCTAAACAAATAGAAAGGAATTCATAAGTATTGTGAAAACTCTTTGTGCGAAGAGAATCAACATTGTCTGCACACAAAATCTTATGCCTAAAAATAGCACACAAAAGGTAACTATATAGGCCTACAATCTATGTTAATAAAATACAATTTACTAATTTTTTAAAATCTTTTTATCATGCGTTCGTAGTTTTTACTGATTTTGAATGCATGTGTCACCACTTTCAAATTCTTTACACGGTGCAAGAGAGAGTCTTTCAATTACACTTGAAAAACACATTCTATATAGTTATAGTATGATATGCTTAAATATTGAAAACAAAATGATTTTTAAAAGGTTTTATTATGGCGAAACTGCTGTTGAAAACTTTCTTTATCACTTAAAAAAACTTTGCAGTGATTTGATAGAAAACATGCATAATTTAAAACCTTTTATTTATAATACTAGATTATTAAAAGACAGATTTCACATCAGGTATTTAAAGAAACCGATATAATAGTTCGAGATCATTGCCACTTCACTGGGATATTCAGAGGTTTTGCCCACAATGCATGCAATTTGCAATATAAAAAAAATATTTCATTCCCGTAATAATTAATAATCTTAGGGGATATGACAGTCATTTGATATTAAAACAATTAAGTGAAAAATATACAAATTCAATACGTATAACTCCAGCTAGTTCCAATAAATTCACATGTGTTCAATTAGATAAAATTAAATTTCTTGATAGTTATCAATTTTTAAACACTTCCATATTCACGCTAGTTGAAAACTTACAAAAATCAAATAATCATTTTCCCCTTTTTAAGCTATTTTATTCTAATGAAAAAAACAAAACAAATTTTTACTGAATAGAAAAGCCATTTTCCCCTATTCTTACTTTTCTAATCCTGAAATCTTAAGCAAAACATGTTTACCACCTAGAGCTGCTTTTTTTTAAACAATTTATCAAATACTCCTATTAAGGATGAAGTTATGACATTGCTTTATTGGTGTTTCGAACGTTTAAATGTAAAAAATTTGCTGACTAGATGTAATTAGATGCCATTGCTAGCAATTAGATGTAATTTTACAAGCAGAGGTTTTCACTTTCTTTCGCGTCAAAAGTGTTTACAATTTTATAAACTTGACTCATGTCATTTTATAACAGCGGCTGATCTAACTTGGAACTCAGGACTTAAATATACAAAAGTAGAATTAGAATTGATCACTGATATATAAATATGTATTTTAGGATCTATAAAATATTTGGTGGGCATTTGTTTCGTGGGAAAACGTTATGCTTTAGCAAATAATCCCTATATTCCAGCATTTAATAAACACAAAGAAGAGAGCTATATTATTGCTGTTGATGTAAATCCCACATTTATATGGATACGCAATGTCACAACTTCTTACCATCGGAAATTTTTTCTATTTAGCCAAAGATGAAGTAAGGAATTATGATGTTTTTACATTGTCATGAACAAATACCATAGGATATTTCTTAAAGGTAGACATATTATACCCTGCTTCCTTGCATGACCTACACTGGTGTCCAAAAGTGAAGCATAATTGATAATTATGTGAATAAAGAAGGAACTGTAAATCAGAATGGCGGGAAACATGATATGCGAGTGTAAAATGGCTATAAAATAAGGAAACAGATCAAAAGAACCATAATAATTAATTTTATTATCCAAAGTAGCTGTTTAAAAGAAAACTGAGCATAGCAAGGATTCACACTTTAAAGAAAAAATGAAGGAAAACATTAAACAAAATACTGATGCTGCAGTTTAATAAGGCGTGTGGTCACCTCTGACAGCCAGGCACGCTGCACAGCGTTTTACCATACTTGCTATGAAATGATGAATGAGTTGTGGACCCAAACGGTTCCAAGCTTCTTGGAGAGCTCTCTTCAGTTCTGTAACGGAGCTCGGTGGGTGCGAAAGGGCTGCAATTTGTCTCCCGAGCATATCCCATACATGCACGGTAGGATTTAAATCAGGGGAGTTCGCAGGCCAAGACATGCGCTGGATGTTTTCTGTTTCAAGGAAGTCATCAATTAGCACCACTCGGTGACATGGTGCATTATCATCCATGAATATGAAGTCAGGACTGACAGCACCTCGAAACAAGCGAACATAAGGCTCAAGAACTTCGTCTCTGTATCTTTGAGCAGTCACAGACCCCGTGTCAAATAAATGGAGGTCTGTGCGGCCGTCCATCATGATGCCTGCCCATACCATTACTTCCCTTGATGGAAAAAATGATGTCTTTCCGTTATGTTTCTTGGTTCAAAACGTGTTCCACGTTCTATCCATATCGTTACCCTCCGTGAATCACTACTCAGACTAAACCGGGACTCGTCACTGAACATCATATTGGCCCACTCTCCCCCACTCCAATGTTGATGTTTCAAACTCCAGTTCAAACGAGCGCGTTTATGCGCAGACGTGAGGGGAATGCAAACTGCTGGTCTTCTGGCATAAAGGCCAGCATTATTGAGTGTCCTGGTAAACAGTTTGTCTCGAAATTCGCATTCCTGTGGCGACTGTGAGCGCCGAACCTAGTGCTCTGGCAGTACTGTCCCTCTGACGTCGCGCACTTATTGCCAGATATCAGTCTGGGCGAGGGGTTGTGACTCTTGGCCGATCTGATACTGGTTGTAGGGTAACATATCCCGTTCTTTGAAACCTCTGCCACAGTCTTGAGATCACAGAGTGGTCCACATTCAAAATTCGAGACGCTTCGGTTTGTGATCGTGAGGATTCCAGCATTACAACGATTCTTCCTTTCGTAAACATGTCCAATTGGCGTCTATGTGCCATCACTCACCTTGTTTGATGGTTAACAAAGTTCCTTCGCACAGCAGTTGCACGAAACTTGTCTGAACTGCCTATGCTGCGTGAATCGGTTTCTCCGCGTTCCGACATGCGCCGGTGTTTCGCGCAGGACGTAGTCGACTGAAAAGTTTTGCATAAACCCAATGTTTCTTCTTCACCCAATTAATATCCGCAAGAAATTTGGAATAATTTTACGAATATTTACTCCATCTTTTTCACATTTTACGATTTATGCTTAACTTTTGATCACTAGCGCACATGATTTTCCGCTAGCACGTGACCATTTAACAATTACATATGATATGATTTATCTGTATAAAAAAAACTAATAAAAGCTGGGGATATACATTTTTCCAAGCTAAACCGAAAACATACACCAAGCTTTACCTTTAAATCTATTTTTGTTGTTCATTACCTAATTCTAAAATTTTACATGCAAAAAGGATTAATCATTAAGAAGATTCATCGTATATTAGAATTTAGACAAGAGAATTAACTCGAATCGTTCAATAAGGAAAAATTAAAGTCTACGCGATATAAATTTGAAAAAGATGTTTTTAAACTAAGGAATAATATATGGTTTGGAAATAGCTTACAAAATCCAAGAAAATGATTGAGGGAGCATTTAATTTAAAGCAATGTAAAAAAAGACAAGTCCACTACTAGAGTACTTTGAAATTGTTAATAAAAATTTTGCAATATTTGAATTGCTGAAAAAAAATTTACATTTAGACAAACCAATTTATACGGGTTTACAATTTTAGAACTTTCTAAACTTTGAATGTATGAAATGTACTCTAACTATTTTAAACAATATTATGGCACAAAATGCACCTTACTTTACACAGACACCGATAGTTTGTATTTAGAAGTTAAAGCACCTAATGTTTATACTAATATTAAAAAAAAACCTTTCTGATATAATAGACTATAGTAACTACCCCAAAGACCATAATTTGTTTAATTTAAGCAATGAAGGTCGCTTAGGAGCTCTAAAAATGAAACATGTGAAACGATAAAAGAATTTATAGGATTAAAATGTAAGATGTACACTGCAGCTATTCGGTAACAATTTCAAAAAAAAAAAAAAGGTATAAAAAAATCCTGTGTTGAAAATTTCAATGCTGAATTACATAAATCTGTTTTAAGCGAAAGACTATTCTTACGACACAAGCAAAATATATTAGTTACCAAAAATCATGATATCAAAACAGTAGCTCAAAATAAAATTGGGCTCACTCCATTATATGATAAAAAATTTATATTAGATGATGGAATTAATTGTTATCCCTTTGGACATAATGCAATTGAGGAAACTGATGAGAAATTTTTTATAATATAATCCTATATTTAGAGTAGTAGAAATGTTCAAACACATTATTGACATGGTAAAATTGTACTACTTATTTGTTTTTCTGAATGTGTCTCCATGTATTGCACTGGAATACTTTAAACGGTGTTGGTATAATGTACTTACCATTTTGTTTTTCTGAGTGTGTTTCCATGTTATGCATAGGAACACTTTACATGGTGTTGGTATAATGTATTTACTATTTTGTTTTTTCTGATGTGTCTTCATGTAATGGACAGGAACACTTTATATAATAATGTACTAGTACACTAATAGGTATAATGTACTTTTCTTTTTGTTTTTCTGAATGGGTCTCCATGTAAGCCTATTGTTTTTTTTAACAAATATACTTTAAATAAAAAAAATTTTAGTACTAGTTTGTTCTATTTATTGCATTATTCAAAACTTTATCATACATTCTAACAAAGTCATCTTTTACTCGTCGAAGGTATCTATAAAATCGTAGAGGTCAAATGTTTTCTTCCAGCCATTGAAGCTAAGTAGTGTGGTGAATTTTTCCATTGCGTTTTTACAGCGGCCATCATTTACCACTACAGGTAATTTTAAATTTTATTCACAAAATTCACTTCCTCGGAGAGGAATTTGATCCCATTCAATATGACTGTCAATCTCAGAGACTACATCGTTCATTCTCTGTTCAACGCTTTTTACGAAACATGTCACAAGGAATACCCCGCACTGTTTGTGATATATGTACCAACAATGGTTCCCTGGAATCTTTCGACGATTACAGTTGGACCATTACCTTTTCTGTGCTGGAGGGAGTTGTCAGTGACTCTGTTACTTCGAACTTCTTTATCATTCATTTTAAAGCATTAAGATGGCTGAGTGATTGGGGTCATAATTTCGAGAACGACGCGTTCGAGTCCTAGTGCCCTAAAGACACGCTGTGTAGAGTGGCTTATGCATGTTAAATCTCTTGTTAGTACGGTGTGGTAATTGAGAGAGGGAGTGCCAGCTCAGGGGCTGTCCTCGTGACGACCGGGCGTGACCAAAATTACGAGGTCCATCGTCTGGAGTCTCTCAGTTGCTTTTAGTACGACATAAATAAACATTCACTAACATTCCTACTCACTGATTCAAAGCATGTATCCCTTTACATAGTTCGGGTAACGTGAGTTGTGCATATTCACTTGAACTAGCTCACAACTCATAGTCCTAATTCCAGGCGTGGTGTCCACATATGAAAGCATAAATTTGGATTTTGCTTTTATACTCGTATATTATGCTGATTCTCGGTTTAGTAAGCTACAGCAGCACAAAAAATATCCCTATTGGTAACTTTTGGAACTAATTTTACTTTCCATGTAAAATCTTACTTCCCATGTCATTATTAGTCTCCATACTAGGTTTGGAACAATTGCTGCTGTTAGGTCGCATAGTGCTAATTTAAGAAAAAATCCCCCTACATCAAACGGTGCACTAATTTATTAGGATTACGTAGTTTATATAAAATAAACCATTAAGCAAAAAAAAAAGTAAAGGAGTAAAATAGCAAAAGTATACACTAGCAAATTCTTAAACTTCGGGCTAAAAACGTTTCAAGGACCGACGTTCCCTTTTATTTGTCCATATTACTCTGGAGAAATGAATTGGGAAGAGAAAATGTTACACTTCTAATACAAAAGTGCTCAAATTCATTTGTAACAAATCTAAAATAACGTTATAAAAACTTATGTATAAAAGATAGATTTATATTTAAAGTTTAGTATGATTATACCATTAAGTTGTGTGGGAAATGAATTTTTTTTCAAATATTAGAAAGCTACGTGTTCATTTTGGATATATTTTTCTATTGAGTACTTCCACATAATCAGCAATTTCGAGAATACTGTATTATCACTTAATGATAAGAAGAAAGATCTAAATTTTCAAGAAACTGAGAATATATATCTACATAAGTTATTGAACAATTTATTTTGTATATAGTTGTCCTTCATCACTGACGAAGCATTGGTGAAAACCTAGATTATAATGAATCGTTATTGTATTTTGTCTCTGTGAGATAAATATAGTTATATTTTATTGTTAATATTAAGTGCATTTGGTAGAACGACAAATGGAAGTTTTTCACAGACAGATTGATTCAAGAAACTGACTTGAAGGTAGTGACGGTCTTTCAAGATAGGGACTTCATATTTGTATTACATCTATTTTGTTATGGTTCCATGAAATAAGGCGCTCCACAAGTACTCTTGATATTTATGAAGAAGTAAAGATTGGGGGGGGGGGGTGTCAGCCTATTCGGCCCCCTCTCTTTCCGTCTTGTCTGGCTAAAGGTGTGGGGGGAAACAAAGCATCACCAGCAACTTCCATAATAACAATTAGTTTTATTTATCTTCAAACACAATTAAACAATCACAAGTGAAACTACAAAAGGAAACCTTAAGAGTGATATATAAAGCGAGCTATCCAATCTCAATGACTAACTCTAAGTAAACCCGACTACCTGAACTAGATAAGGAGAACAAGCGCTAATGAACAGATAACTAATTCTAATTTCATCTACCTTAGATCCTCAATATAATAATTTAATCTCTTAGTAATTACTTCCTTGATTCGCGCTATTTTTGTGAATGAAATATTCTAATATTCACACTTAAGTAACACCGCAACAGCTCCTCGGCTCCTTCTCTCTTACATCTACAAAACCTAGACTTTATATAGTCAAACTAAATTAAATATGATTTCTTTTTGAAAAGCTGTGAATTAATGTGAATGCTAGCCCCAAAGCTTCCGCAAGAGGATTAGTAGAAAAATGACGCGAATAGATCCATCACACCCCCTCCAAGAAGAAAACGTGATTTATATGAGGGTCTTCATGGCCCGATAGAAATTACGTTGAAAACATTTTACTCTGAAACTATCAAAAAATTGAAAATTGAATTTAGCATTAACTCCTACATAACAATAAGCTACATTAAAAAAACACTTCATAACTGCTAGCTCAATACTTTATCACTAATGTTTTTCCAATCATTATTTAAGATGTACCCCATTTGGGTGAGGACCAAGAAAACCTCCCAATGGAGGGGAAAATCCAGCCGTACACAACCCATTAAGTTTTATGGGGTTATTATTTTAACAGCCATCGTCGTCTTACATTCATGAAATCTTCGACAAAAAAATCTTCAAAACATCAGGGTCAGCCATCCTGTAATGAGAACTGGATCAGTGGACGTACAAAAAGAATTTTCAACACTGCATACATACAAAGACAGCAATGAATTTTCACACATATTTAAATTGTCAATTACTTTATATACTAAGCAGTATCTGGTTGTTACGAAAAACTCAAACTCCAATCGCACAGCGCTATTAGTATTATGGTTAATTTCCTATCTACGCTGCGACCCAAAACCAGATATTTACTAATATATACATCAATATGCGAATACATGCACAATTATATACAATTTTCAAAACATTCAGTATAAACAAACAATACAAGGAATTCTCGCACCCACAGCAAGGTCTCAATAAGTAGTAAACAAATGTAATCATACAATTGCTTTCCACACTTTTGAATAAATTTAGGTATACAAAAGTTCATTTTTCACGCAACTCAAAAAATGCACCGCAACGTAGTGTAAAACTTTTGTACAATAAAAAACTTTAACAAAACAGGGCTTGCTTCTTGCAAAAATTCACCCGACTGCCTGTCAGTAAAAATATAAATGAAACAATACAACCTGGCTAATAGCTTGTTCCTCTTCTTTCTGCGATGTCTCCAATATGAACTTCCAACGATGTGGACCTTCTGCTTCATGGACTCTCCTAGGGTTCCTGAAGGCCTGGTTTGTACTGTCTGCAATGTGTCCAGTTGTAGGGGATTTCTCTCCTGGATTGATCTCTTCTACACCGGACTGGTCCTTCCTGGGCTTGCGTTGTTCTTGTTGAAGATGGGGAACTGGCTTTCCCGTTGGATTCTCCTTTGCTCCTGAGATCGTATGGGCGTGAGCTTGCTTGTTGTATCCGGCTTGGCTGGAGTGACCTTTCTTCCTCTGGACTTGGCCTCGAACCTCCGGCTGGAACAGGTCCAAAGTTTTGCTCAGTTCTTTTACTTCTCTTCTTGATCTGTTCAGTCGACGCGATGGACGACGTGAGCCGTCTCTTATTGTTCTCCCGGACTGGCGGTTTTCTTTTTCTTTGCGGATCCTCAGACAGTGACTCCGGGACCGCTCGCTTCCACCTCCTCATCTCTTGATATCGCGGTCTACCTTATGAATGAATGAGTAAATATTAACGTCGCACTGTTCAGCTACACTTGGGCTTTTGTTGACGGGCCTCATAATTTTGAACCATGGTCAAGTTGTCGTGACATATAACCTCCCCTAAGATTATCATCTCCCCGTCTACCGTTACTTGTTTCTGGACGTGTAGGCGGATTAACGAATTCAAGAGACATCATTACAAATCACTACATTTATTGATACCTCTTAATCAAGGAAAGTTACACACACACACGATTCAAATTTAAGAACAATAAAACACAGTGGAGTATGAGAAGGGGTTACTATTAGCGGAACTACGGAATCGGAACTGAATCCACGAAAGATCAGCACGTACAATTACAGCTAACACACGTACACAAGTTTTTAATCACTAACCTTAATCTTGTACTTCGACAGGTCCATCGTGGTAAATAACTTAATGTAGGCTGGATCGGATAAAGGCTTGGATCCACACTCGACTTTCCAATTTCAATCTTCAGCTCTTCAGCTTAGCTCGTCGCGTCACTACGCACTTAATCTGTCAACAACTGCGTGTTGGTTTACCGATGCTTCAACTCATTTTACTTCAAAAATCTAACTCTTCACTTTACTACTCTCTCCTTTTCACACCGTTAGCTCGCGAAACCCGAACTTATATAATATTCCTCATTTGCATAAATCACGCTTTGGCTCCCGGTGGAGATTGGTTGAAATAAATAAAACTTGAAAGAATTATTGAGGAGATTAGTGAAGACCGTACAGATCCGTCACAAAGTGACGACGTAACTACCACACCAACAGGAGGACGTTTGAGCTCTCGACAGATTTAACGTGCATCGCACCCCTACACGGCGACTCTTCAGTGGTACTGGGCTCTAACTCATGACACGTCAGCCACGAATCCGATACCTTGACCATTTAGTCACCTAGCCATTTACTTACTTCAAAGTTAAAGAAATGAAATAGTTGTGTGGTTTATTTCTTTCAAATTTTCACTATCATGTAAGAGACATGCTAAAATAACATTTGAAAATTCCTTTAGGTTTCTCGTTAAATTTACCTATTAGTAACTATCCCATCTTAAATTAGAGTGATGCATTCTTATGAAATAAAACAAACGTAGCTTTACAAGCAGTTGGGAGATCAGAAATGAAAATAATACCGTCCTCTGTATTAAAAAACTAATGCTTTCCAAAAGTTTTAGAAGCATTTTTTGAACCATGATTAGAGTGTTTCTGACTTTAAAACAATTTTAAGAAGAATGTACATCCATTCTTTCCTTCGGAAAATGAAATGTGAAAAGAACTTGATTTCGTAGCTCAACATTTATTTGAAAATTGACAAAAAAAAAAAAAACAAGTTTTGGAAAGCATCCAAAAAGGTCAACATTCCACACACCCACAGAAAGGTTCCCAGCAATTTAATTTAATTTGAAGTCTCCCCTTACGAAAAGATTGATAAACTTGTAATTAAAGTTAACCCATTGTTTTTTTATGCAAAACAAGAGAACTCTATTTTGTTATGAGAACCTCTTAACTACTAAGGATGTAAAGAAATATCTCAATTATTATCAAAATGGATCAAATGAGCATTGAGCAATAATTTTGTATTGCTTTTACTATGGCGAAAATAACTGCAAATGTGAAATCATTCAAAAAATCCCAGCATATGCAAAGTTTTATATCATGCAAATGTTATTTTACATAAAAATTCCAAAAAATTATTTCCCAGTTATTTTGTCTTTAAAAATTTTGACTTACTCGTCGTGTAGAATTAGATTAAAATTAATGTATTGTGTGTGTTTTCTATAACAACTTTATAACAAGAGAACGAAACAAGAAAAAAACCCTACTTTTAAATTTATCTTCCAATATTTTATGGAAAATTATAGTCAAACGTTAAGAGTTTCAAATAGGTATTATTTTCTGAAAAGAATTTAAAAATGACAGAAAAGAAACCAAAACAAAATAAAACACCTTTTTCCACGTATGAGGACATTATATTCAATTATTTCTTTCTAATGTAGAATTTTAAAAGAAAGCTTAGTTTTGAGTGAATTCAGTTCAATTTAAAGTATGCATTTCAAGTATACATGCAGTTTTCTTTAATGTAATTCTTCTAAAAGCAGTGTAATTGGGTTTTTGCTTCAACCCCACAACTTCAGTAATAGTTCTCAGGGAAATATATACGAAAGGAATTTCTTCATCTGTCTAATGTCTAAGGCTACGGTTCAGACTAGAATCATTAGACAATAGCCGGCAGCTGCTATTTATGATGCCATTAACTATTTTTTCCTCGTTTCGTTTGATTTGGTATGGTTCTTATCGGCCTCATCATCGGATAAAGACTTCCGAATTTTTCTTTCTCTCAACATCCAAGGAAAGGTAGAGGGAATTTTGTCTTTTCATTAATAATGTAACTGACCAAATATGGTGGCATTGTTTCTTCTGTGAAACAATATTGTTCTTTGCTTTAAAGTAACGTTGCTCTAGTTGAGATAATCTCCACCTAGTGTCCACTTTATTACAATTATTCAGTCTATATCTAGTTGGGCTACCGTTTTCCTTTATACACTCTTTATATTTCTTGGCATGGGCTCTATATGAGACATTGATAGTGCACTTGTCATCACATCGCATTCGCACCATTCAAATGTTGTAACAAAGAACTTGCCCATGCATTTGTACTGTTTCCATCAAAGTTTAACTGCTGCATCTGCTTGATGTGACATGAAAGGGCATTCTCTTCGGACTTTTTTCCAGTTGTCCACGGTCCAATCCTCTGCAAATTTGGACATTTTATCTTAATTACTGCCGGCAGCAACAACCCTGGCCTTTTTCCCTAACGGGCATTAGAAGACAAGATCTGAGTTCAGAGGTGACATCAATGATAAAGATCTGCCGCTATTTGTTGCACTTGTTACCATCCTGGAATTTCCTTTCCGCTAAATCCTTCACCACGCGGTGACGACCCGAATTTGTCTGTTTAGACCAGGTCTTTTATCTCCCAGTATTCTAAATTCTCACTACAGCTGCCCGTGAGCATTTCACAAATACGATTTTTTCTCTAATACTTGCCCCATGCATCCCAGATCTCTTCCCTCTTTCTACACGTTTTCCCCCGTACATTCTCAATCAATCCACCAATACTTTTGTCTTAGGTACTCAGATTTTTTTTTATTTTAATGCTAAAGATAATGTTCAGTTTTTTTCTGATGGACTCGTACTTCCGAACCATAGGCAAGATATGATTCTTTTATTCTTAGTCATTTCATTTCTTAAAATTTGGTGCATCTCCACGAGACAAATTTGAGGCAGTTCAATTTACATGATGTATTTAACTTAATTTCATATGATGGTCTTTGGTGGAATCCAAACTGGTTAGTAAAACTTGATTCCATCGGTCACGAAGCTTAAGGTTAGCAGAACTATATCTGTAGACCTTTTAGAATAAATATAAACAAGTTAGATTATTTTTCATTTTAACAGCAGTTATATATATTTTGAAAAATTCTTATATCTTGGAATGATGTAAAAAATAGGGAATTATATACTGAAGATATTTAAACGCAGTTTATTAACAAAAGCCAGGTGAGTTTCATGTGCTAACAGCATATAAAGGACTAAATTTGCAAGATAAGAAACCTGTGCATAAAAGAATAAAAAAGGATTAAATAGGTTAAGGTTTCAAAAAAAGGAAATGAGATGACTCACCTAAAAATCAGAAAAAATTCAAATAATATATATATAATATGTATTTTTATAAATCATGATCCAGAAGCATATCTTAAAAAATAACCTGGTAAATTTTAAATATGGCTACGAATTATATAAAAGTTAGCTTTGTCTCTGTTTTATTGATGTCGATCGCGGTAGCCAACGAACTTGTGTGAACATTGTCACGAACTTGTGTGAAAATTTAACATGCATCGTCACCTTCTACACGATGGGCCTTCAGCGGTACTAGGTTCGAATTCCTGACACGCCAGCCACGAGTTCGTTACCTTGACATCTGGGCTACCGTGGCCACTTCATATAGTTAAAGTGTAACTGATTAAAAAGTAGGTAAATAAAAGTAAGCAATAAAAATGTAGCTTATTTCAGAAAAAAATTAAGATTATATCTACCCTGAAGTGGGGTCACTGAATTAGAGATACCTACCTAATAAGGATTTGGGCCTCCTCTGGCCTTGATAACGGCTGCCACACGAAAAGGCATAGATTCAACAAGTTTCTGCATACGATCCACGGGAGTTACTTGCCAAATATTGGCTACAGTTGTCCATAATTCAGTAAGATTCGTTGGTGCTATGTGAGGGCCTTTCACGCCTTGTTCCAAAACATCCTAAATATGCTCAATAGGATTTAAGTCAGGGCTTTAGATGGCCAATTTATGACAGAAAAGTCAGAGGAATGCTCATCCAATCAGCCAGTAGCTAACCAGAACTTGTGAGAGATACAATTGTCGTGCTGGAAAACTCCCTTACAGTGCGGAAAATAGAACAGCATAAATGGATAGAGGTTATCACCCAGCAACTCTAAGTACCGAATTGCACTGAAGGAGGTTGGTACACGCACCAAAGATCCAAAACGGTGCCACAAAAAACACTCCAGACCAAGGTTGAGCCACCATGCCCTTGTACAGTTCCAACCAGGTATGAAGGATCCATGACTCCATGAGCCTGGAGCCATATTTTTAGCCTCCCATCCGCGTTAAAGAGTCGGAATCGAGATTCATCACTCCATGCTACTCGTTTCCAGTCCTCTACACTCCAGCCTCTGTGCTCTCTTGTCCAGGCAAGACTTGCAGCCCAATGTTGAGCATTGAGCAATGATACTCTCGTAGGTCGATGGCACCCGAAACCCATTCAGTGAAACGAGGGCTACACAATCCATTTTCTGAATGTACGACTGACACCATCATTCAACTGGGAGGTAATTTGAGCTAATGTTTGGTTTCGTAGGCTACGTACAATACGCCTAAGCCGTCTCTCACTACGTACTGTCAAGGCTAATTTTCTTTTGCAATTTGCCCGATCACTATTTTTTTTTTGTCCACACCATCCATGTATTCTTGGTATAGTCTCCCTGGAAAATCCTAGCTGTTTGAAGATTTTGGAAATTGAATGGCCCATGCATCACGCACATAGGATTTGTCCGCGATCGAAGGCGTCTAGATCAGACAGTTACCCATACTGGTAATTCCAAAAACTAATTCAGAACAACAACAGTATGTGCTATATATGAAGTTAAGACAGCGCCCTCTCTTGCACATAAATGATGCGCAGAGCTACACTCAATTTGCATAGCCCTTGCTATTCCTAATTCAGTGTCACATGTCAGTCTAAAACTCTCTTGTAGTTTAATATTAAAGATTTCCTTTGAAAGGAAAAAATGAAACATTTTAATGGACTTCTTTTTAGTGGCCACCGTTGTGAAGTCACTGCTTCGAGGCTTAATTACGCTAAAGACCCTCCATGTACAGAGGCTGATGTAGGTTGTATCTCCCGTTGGCGTAAGAAGGGAGAGAAGTTCCAGCTTATAGAGGTGTTATCCTCATCATTTGTCTGTGGCTAAAAATTACGACGTTCGTTGATAATAGCCCTCGCATATTATGAATTGGTATGTTTTTTATTGCACTCTAAATCATGGGTGCTTTCCATTTATCTGTGTTTCTATTACTTTAAAAAAATATTTTAGTGCCTATTAATATTTCCAAAAAGGGGAGATTTTTGACACCTTAAAATATTTTTTACTGAGGAAATTCAACCCTAAGCCTGTGCAAGCTAATGTGTGTGTGATATGCGGACTCCATATTTAATTTTGCCTTTAGCGTACTGGATATTTGCAGTGCGCAGAAATTATAAGAAAATGTTTCTCTCTCATAGAAAAAAACTTTAACACTTGGAAAGTCATTTTTCAAATAATCTGAAATCTCCTATTTCGTAGAAAAAGCACAATAAGAAAATTCGAAAAAAAAATACCCTTGGATAATTTTATTGTAAGGAATTCAAAACGCTGCACTTGTACGATTTTATCTTTCTTTTGAAGGTAACTTATTAAGAGTGATGTAAACATCTAATTAATTAATGTTATTAATATGGCGTTATTTCTTTATTTCATTTTTATCACGAATAGTTTCGAGGAAGATTTCACACATTAAAAGTTCCAAATGTAGAACTTGACATTAAAAAAAGGGGAACAATTATTCCTTACCAACGTAACTGAAAAGATTCGGACAAAATAAATTTATTTTCTGTTACTAATTTAAAAATATTAAGGTGAAGAATTAGTCCTAATTCTTTCCAACATATTAAAGATGAATGTGTGGAAGACATTTTTTCCGAAGCCAGATGTGTGGTCCCGGTGTATGAGTGTTCCTAGTCACGGACTAGAGGTGACTGAAGTATAAAGGGGCTGATACACATTCAATCTGTTGATACTCGTTCTGTGAAACGTGAGTTTGTTCTTTTGTTTGAATATTTTCTTGAGTTCAAGTTATAAATTAGAAACGAGGGCTATTGGTGACAGACCATTCACTTTACCATGGTCATTCTGAACCATGATCAAGTGAACAGAATGACAAAGAACATGTCTAAATACATTGAAAGTTATTTTAATATATTTATAGGGTTTTATAGACCAATACTTAGGATATATCTATTACTTCCCATAAACACGCAAATTTTATTTAATAATCAATTGAATGATAGCTTTTAACATCGCACCCTTCCCTCTCTTCCCTTTTAGAGAGGGTACCTTGTAATTTTGAACCTCAGTGAAATGACGAGCACAATACCTGAGCTGGCGTCTCTCTTTCAAAACTACCCACACCGCGCCAACGGGAGTGCTTTGAGTTGGACCGATTGAACGGCATCACCACTCTCTCCTGCACATGTGACACGAGTCCACCTGTAGAGACCCAGATGAAATGGAAACTAATGAAATCAATTTAATACTCCTAGGGGAAGGATCATGTTCGTGACCAGCGTTGTTGCATTTGAGTCATGTTCTGATACCATTGAAGCGTAGTGAGGTTGATATATATTGACTCAAAATTCTTACTTTAGCGTGGAGGGTTCTCCCTCCTCGTTACTTGAGTGGGATTCAAAACGTCCATTGTTAAGAGTGAAGAGAGTGCAATGTTGAAAAACAGCGAATTTTAAATCGATCTAAAATATGTAAAGACACAAAAATAGAAAAATATTTATATGCGTTCCTTTCAATCATAATGCTCTTCGCTTGTAACAAACCATATGTTATTGCAATTCTTTTTCTGTCGAAATCAGTGAAATGCTTTTTTAAAACTTTTGTATCTCGATTGAATGATACATTTTATGTCTTGGTAAGAGGAAAGGAAGTGAATTCCAGAAATGGGGGAATTTAATATTTTCTTTTGATTTCAGAAATTCTGTGAATCCAATCAGGAAAGCTTTACTCACTGCAACTCAGAGTAACCACCTGTGATTTGTTATTGTATAATTTTCGCTACAATTTTATTTTTAAGGTGATTTTTTGCATTTTAAAATGTTCTTCACAGAAACTTATTTTCAACATTTATTCAAATAAAGCTTATTACGAGGATTAATATTTTTAAGGTTCAACAATCTAATTCGGGTTTTTTCCAAATTCAAAGTAAAAGGCTTAGAGATTATTAGGAAAATAATTTGAATTAAAAGGAAATGAAAGACTTATTGAATATCCAAACTTTTTTCATTGCATAAATATTATTGAGTTTCCTACAAATGTTTGATTAAAATAATGAACTGCATGCTCCCTTGGGAATTTCTTGTAAGGACAGTATAAAGAAATTTGTTTGGTAATTCTAATTACGTTCTGGGCAATGCGGCTTCAGAAAGGATCTAACTTTTTTCATTTACAAATAATGAGTAGTTTCGGACTAACTCAGCTCATTCAGGTCTTAAAATAATAATTAAGATTGCAAAGGGATTCTTCATCCTTCACGAAAAAAGTGAGTCATATGAATTTCGTACACTAGGGCTATGGGTGGTGGACCAAGTAATTTTGAACTAGGGTCAAGTGAAGAGGACAACACCTTAGTTTGCACCTTCCTCTCCTAACTACTACACCAGCGGGAGGACATTGACGATGCGAAATATTCAATAAATGACATACTTCATCTCCAATGAGTTGATTCAATTTAAAAATAATCCTAATCAAAATAAATGAAATATCTTGAGAGATTTTGTCAAGTAATTCTATAAGATTACTTATCTCTAAACCGTAGTAGTAGAATTCGTTTGAGAGATGTGGCCACGGTAGCCAAGTGGTTAGCTCGCGGCAAGTTTGTCATGAGTTGGAGCCCTAATGCCACTAAAGACCCATCATGTAGAGCGGTTCATGCAATCTGCCGTGGCTCAAATACTCCTTTTTGCGTGCTGTGATAGTTTGCTCAGGTGTCGTTCTCGTCACTTGACTATGCTCCGTCGTCAGTAGCGTTGCTTTATAGTATGGTAGTAATCTCACACTCACTCGTATATGGTAGTCTCACACTCACTTATATGAGCTCTGAATCTCCTTTAGTGCTACAACCTTAGTGACGTCTCGATAAATCCTTCATTTTATTTTTCATTTCTCTATTGAAATAGTAATGCTTACTTTCAAGCATCACAATTTCTTCCAAAGGAGAGGTTATTAAATTAGCCATCGTAGTAAATTAAGGGCGGGAGAAGCTCTCTAAGACGTGTTGGAGTGAAAGTTGATTATATGAAGTGTACAGGCATCATTCATTTATTTCAAAAGATTATACGCGACGTATTCATAAAAGTTTAACTTTCTTCTAAATGTAGGGAAAATTTTAAAAGGTGTGATAATTTCAATGCATCGGTCTTAATAGAGCTCTGGATGTAATGTATACAGAGTTAGTTTGTATCTGTGGCACTTAATATTTTAAGTGTTGCTTTTAGTTCTGTGGCCATAGAATTAAATGAGAAAAATCTATCTAAAATAAGTTATGTTCCATTCTACTCTAAAAACAAGAACCATTATATTTGAAAGAAAAAAGTGCAGAATTTCGATAGCATTTGTTGCAGTTTCTCAGACGAAGAAATGCAATTAAGTTTAGAAAGAAAAAAAAACTTTTCTTTATTAGTTTATTTTAAAAGGTTAAAAAAAGATTATTCCTCATTTTTATTTAATTAGTGATAAATTTTATAAGTAGTGAGAAATAGGTTTTTTTAAAAAAAAAATTCAATTCAATAAAATTTTCTTTAAAAATCGTAAATATTTGACTTCGATGAAAAAAATGAATTAAATATTTTCCACTGTAATAAAAAATATCAGTCACAAATGATATGATTTCTTTAAAAGAATACCTTAATATTTTTTTAGCTTAAATATCCATTAATTAAAAAAATTACAAACTAAATAACTTTCGTAATTGGGATCAATACTCTTCAAAAATATTCATTTCTTCTGATCTGCAAATCGTGCATTTCTTTACATTAATTTAATACATTACGCTTTTTAAGCTTTCTTAAAGTGCATATATTTCCCTTATAGACTTAAATATTTAATATATATGACAGGCCCCAGGCCTGCGGGTTAAATGATGAGACATCTTCTATCTATTGTTAACTCGTATTTATTTCGTCCAATCCAACATGGCGTCCCTTTGGCGCGCCATACTATAGAACAATAGACGGTATTCCGGCCAGGAGTCCACCAGCTACTTCTCTCCAGTACGCGTTCGCCTTCGTCAGCGCTCGCTCCACCTTTAAATAGGCTTATTTACCCACAAATCCTTACGCGATGATAAAGAGTTCGCTCTATTTTTCTTTCTTACTCCCTTAATTTTAAAGCTAATCTTTTCAAACTTGACATATATATATATATATATATATATATATATATATATAGTGTTTTTCAAATTTGTATGCTTATAAAAAATGTTACGTTGCACAAAGTGTAAAATCTTTTATATCATTTTAAAAAAATTCGATTTTAAATTCAATACAAAAACAAAATGTTAATGTTTGCAATGTAAAAAAAGTCATGCTGTAACCACCCTTTTCTTAGACTCTTCCCTTATTAGCAGCAGAAAGACTTACACGCCCTCTAGCGGGTTGAAAAATCTTCAGTGATAGCCAAGCTTCCGAACTGTAAGGACGTACGAGCATGCGCTCCGATCCCTTTCATTTTTAATATAAATGTTAGCTCTCTAGTTATGTATATTAATGTTTGCTTTGTCCAATATAAATATGTTTTGATAAACTAGTAAACTTAGTTAGGAACCCATTCCCCGCGTATCCCTTTAATACATTGGGTCACACCACTTATAATGCTGCAATAACTGTCGATATACATTATATACTGATGATAGCAGTGAGTGGTTAGTGGGGTTGCCTTTATTTTTTATTACAGCTGAACATTCATATTTCATTGAGCTTAAAATAGTTGTAAGCTCTTCCTTTGTTTTTACATGATGTCAGGAAGCAATTATATCCTCACAAAGTTCCTTTTTATTTCATGGGTACCTCATTTGGGCAAGAGTTTTCAAACGTTACCACAAGTTTTCGATATCATTGAGATCAGGACTGTTTCCTAGCCAGGACAACAATGATATTTAGTCAAGAAGCAATGACATGAAATAAAAGTGTCAGTTGGAAACTTGGAAAAAGTTTTTTTTACGAGAAAGTGGTTTTCTTATGTTAAAATTGCAAGTTCGGTTCATTGACTCCATCTGGAAATTGAAAAGTTTGTTTAAGGTGTCAGGAGACGAATTTAATAAAAAATAAAGCAGGAAAAGACCCCAAAGGGTGAATCCCCTCTGTTAATGACACCAATGTAGAAGAATGGCATCACAAGTTATTTGTCAATTCAAAACATATCAGGATCTACTTTGAGGTAGAATTCCCCGAAAAAAGCAATTTTCAGAAGCGTTCAAAAAGATTACAGTGGTCATATTCATTGGATAAATTATTAGTGTTCACTAGTTACGCTCAAGAGCCAAAACATTAGGACCACCCCTACATTTTGCAATGAACTCGCCTGGATGACGTGGAACACACATGATCAGGTGAAAGTGGTATCTAATTGCTGCTGGAGAGAATCATTCTTTCTCTTACTTCTGTATGGGATGGGAAAGGCTGCGGATCGAAGCGACTTTGATAGAGGGCAGATTGCAATGGCTCGAGGGAGTGAATATTAACGTCCCACTGTTCAGCTACACAAGGGCTTCTGGAGACGGTCCGCGTCATTTTGAACCATGGTCAAGTGACGCGGACAACACCTGAGCTGGCACCCCCTTTTTCTAATTACCACACCATACCAACGGGAGGACGTTTGAGCTCTCGACAGATTTAACGTGCATCGCTCCCCTACACGGCGGGTCTTCAGTGTGTGACGGGTGCTTACGCGTTTCACTAACCTTCTCTCAATTCTTTTAAGATTGTATTTATTTTAACCAATCCCCGCTGACTTATGCAAACAAGATAGTTTCGGGTTTAGCGAGTTCGAAAAAGATATAAAAGGGAGAAATGAAATGAAGAGGGGGAGGATGACTACGTGGTTTGATAGAGGAGTTAACTAAGAGGTTGATTAAGAAGGTGGTTCTGAGAGATTAGTTTAACTAGTGAAGTTTGTTCGCAGTAGGAAGATTATTGAAAAAGGTTCATTAATTCGGTTCGGACGGAACTGAAGAAATCAAGGATTGAAGCCGCTCTTTAGATCCTTCAAGTATTAAAGAATCCTGCCTTAAAAAGATATCAGGTCTGTGATTTTCATAAATTAGATTTAAATGCGTAGTTTGATTGTATGCGTTATTCTCCGTAAGTTCAGTTAGTGTTCTGTCGTTCATAATTGAATTCTTATCACACTCCACTGTAATTTGTTGTTCTTAAAGTTTGATTAATATTTGTCTATTTCTTTAATAAAAAGAATTTTTTTTTTAATAAATAATATTGGTTTATTAATTTAGTAGTCGTTAATCATGAATCCAACATACCCTAATTTAGATAATGTGCGAAGGGGAGTTAATAATCATAGGGGTAGTGAGAGACTACGACACTGGCGCCCAAACGAAATACCGGAATTAAGAGCAGGTGCAGGATTTAGAGTTTTGCCGGAATTATTTTTTTCGGGTAAAGAAAATGTGTCTGAGTTTATTTCTAATATCGATGACAATATAGCCTACTATGAAATACCGGCGAATCTATCATGTGCGTATTTAAAAGGTCATTTAATTGGGAGAGCGTTAGACTGGTTTGAAGTGATAGGCTTCGAGTGTGTATATGAAGAAGCGACTGCATTTGCAACGCTTAAAAATAAATTGTCAGATAGTTTTCCGGTAATACGGAATAAATCAGAGCTAGAAGCTCAGTTTTTTTCATCAAAACAACGGAGAGGTCAAGCCCCGTCAGACTTTATTTTTCAGCTATTAAAAATACATAAAACTTTGGATTTGAATTATGATGAGATAAAATTGATCGATCACATAGTAATGCGACTAGAACCCCAAATAATGGATTATTTAGAAGTTCGAAACCCCACAACGAAAGCTCAATTGATAGAGTTGGTAGACAGGTATGAGGAACGTCATAGCTGCAGGGAAAACCAGGGTTCGAGTAATAATTTTGCTAGACGAAGTTGGGATGTGAGTAGGAATCCTGAGGAAAGAAGGAATAATAGAAATTGGAGAGATACTGGGGTCGGAAATAGTCAAAATGATCAAAGAGGACTAGGCAGGGGTGCGAATAATTTTTATCGTCGTAATTATCAAAATCAAGGATTCGAAGGAGGAAATCGCTACAATCAGCCAAATCAGAGAACAGACCGGTATCAGAACCGTAGGATGGTGGTTAGGAAGGGTCCTAATGATGATTCAGCAAAGCAGAATTGTAGGCGTGTTGATTGCAACAGCGAAAGGCAAAGAAATGCCAATTTAAACTTCTAAGCGATCGTGTTGCGGGAGGTAAACGATCGCTAGTTAAGTCAAATCCTCCTATTAGAATTAAAATTAATTCATTGCGATTATCACCAGTTGAACTTCCGTATGTGCCGATTCTTTTGCATGATACATTTATAAAAGCGCTCTGGGATACAGGTGCGGAAAAGTCATTTATTTCAGAAAAAACGTACCGGTCATATTTTTTCTTTCTGTCCTATTAAAAAATCGTTAGCTGAAGTAGTTACAGCTAAAGGGTCACAATGCAGAAATTTAGGCACAGTTGAGTTGAGAATTAAAATAAGAGAATTTTCGAAGTTATGGAAATTTCATGTGATTGCTGAGATGCAATATCCATGCATCCTAGGTATTGATTTTATGTCACATGCAAAGATTAGTTTGGACTTACTGTCAAAATCGTTAATTATTCCGGATTCGCAAATGGAAAAAGTGGCAATTTCGGACGAACCGGTTCAGATAGATTTATCTAACACTAAGTTAAATTCAAAACAAAAACAGGAATTACAGATTTTGTTTAAGGAATTTCATGGGTTGTTTTCACTTAAGCCTGGTCTGACACATGTGTTTTGTCATGAAATTGACACGGGTGATAGTCCTCCTGTTTTTTCGAGACCTTATCGCTATGACAGGGTCAAACAGGGTATAATCGACTACCATGTTCAGAAGATGTTAAATGATGGAACAATAGTTCCAACAACATCGCCCTACGCATCTCCAGTTGTTTTATGTCGGAAGAAAAACGGGTTGCCGTTAGATGACCCAGAAGCTTATAGGTTTGCAATAGATTATAGGAAATTAAATGCGATCACGAGATATCCGCGATATCCGCTACCAATAATTGATGATTTGATCACTAATATTCCACACACCGAAACTATGTCATCACTTGATTTACGCAGCGGATACTTTCAGATGGCAGTAGACCCCAAAGATGTTCATAAGACGGCGTTTGTTACAAAAAATGGTACTTTTGCATTTACTCGCATGCCATTTGGCCTTTCGGGGGCAGCTCCAAATTTTCAAAGGGCCATAGAGATGATCCTCAAGCCAGTCCTCGGGCGTTTTGCCCACTGTTATATGGATGACGTGATTATTTCGTCTCCATCTTTTGAAAGCCATGTAGAACACTTAAGGGAAGTATTCAGATTGTTGCAGGAGGCTGGTTTGACGTTGAATCGCGAGAAATGTCCTTTCGCGAGGGAACAATTACGTTATTTTGGTTTAGTTATTAATAAAGAAGGAGTTAAAACAGATGAGGAGAAGGTAAAAGCAATTATTGAAATGAAACCTCCGAAAACTGCAAAACAAATAGCAAAATTTTTAGGAATGACGGGTTGGTATCAAAAGTTTATTAAAAACTACGCAGACATGTGTGAGCCCTTATATAATTTAAAACGAAAAAACTCCAAGTTCCGTTGGTCGGAATCAGCGCAGGAAGCCTTTGACCATATTAAGAAAGCACTGACAGAAGCTCCAGTGTTACAATTACCAGATTTTTCCCAACCTTTTGAACTCTATACGGATGCGAGCTCCGTGGGGGTAGGAGCAGTATGGCGTTTGCCTCGAGAACTTTAAACCGCGCAGAAAGGAATTATAGTGTGACGGAACGTGAATGTTTAGCTGTCATATGGGCATTAAATAAATATCGCACGTATTTCGGATCCTTGCCGGTTAAAGTGATAACAGACCATGCTGCACTTACCAAATTAACGAATGGAAAGAATTTGTCATCTAGAATGATAAGGTGGACGCTTAAGTTGGCAAATTTTAATGTAGAATGGGAACATCGCCCAGGTACGCAAAATTTAGTGGCTGATATGTTGTCTAGAAACCCGTTAAAAAGTAATGAAGAACCAAATGTGTCTTGTGCGGTGATTAGATCGTTAGTATTATCTTCTAGAGAACAGTTGAGAGAGGAACAGAGAAATGACCCGGAGCTACGTCACATCATGAAGTATTTGGAAAATCCGGACGATAGTTCCATTAATGAATCAATCTGTAGAAATTGTTCCCATGACTTTAAAATCGTTGATGGATTGCTATATTATGCAAAATATACAACCACACTAGGTGAATTAAGGGTATTTATACCTAAAACATTACGTAAAGATGTTATGCGAGAAATCCATGACTCGCCGATGGCAGGCCATTTAGGCAAAAAGAAAACCTACTTAAAATTAAAAGACGCGTGTTATTTCCCGTACATGAGGAAATACATTTATAAATATGTAGCAACCTGCGACCAATGCCAAAAAGTCAATTATAAAAACGGATTATCAGCTGGTCAATTAATTCCGATAATAACGAATTTTTCGAATGAAATCGTATCTTTAGATTTGTTAGGCCCTGCAACTAGTACAGAACGCTATAGATTTATTTTAGTAATTACAGATAAATTTTCTAAATGGGTTGAAATAGTTCCCTTAAGGAAAGCTTCGGCTAAAGCAATTGCCAATGCATTTTTTGAGAATTATATTGCGCGTTATGGAGCTCCTGTAAAATTAGTCACCGATAACGGCCCCCAAATGATATCCGAAGTTTTTGAGCAAGTATGTCGCAGGTTGAACATAAAACACGTTAAAACTGTGGTATATCGTCCACAAGCTAATCAAACAGAAAGAGTTAATCGCACTCTTTTAAAAATGATTTCGAGTTTTATCGCGGATAATCACACTGACTGGGATAAATTTCTGCAAGAGTTCGGTTATGCTATTAGGACAGCAGTACATGAGACAACGGGTAATATACCGGCGGAATTATTTTTAGGTCGAAATTTAATCACCCCTTTTCAGAATTTAGTTATGGTAACTGATGGATCAGATTTAGTTTGTGGGAACATAGAAAGGTTGTTTGAGGAGGCTAGAATTCATACAAAGCGCCAGCAAGAGAAGTGGGCGAAATATTATAATAAAAAGAGGCGTGAAAATAATGTGAAAGTTGATGATCTAGTATTAGTTCAAACTCACCCGTTAAGTTCGAAATGTAAGAAAATAGTAGGTAAATTTATGCCAAAGATTGAGGGCCCATATAAAGTTCTGAGTGTAAAAAATTATAATTTAGTAATATTAAAATTTGGTAAAAGAATAACGGTTAATGTGGACCAGGTGAGAATTTACCATCAAAGAGAAGACAGTGTTGCCGAGTCGGAAAGTGACAATAGTAGTGATCATGGTGCAGTGGCATCAGTCAGGTCGGATGATGGGCAGTCGAGATTGGTGCAATCGGAGAGTGATGGGGGTGGTCGTAGAGGATCGAAATCAGGAAATTTAAATGGTAGTAGAGATATAGTTGCGAATAGACGCGATGGAGTGGAGGTGAGAAAAAAACGTGGATGGACGGAATCTGCTGTTTCTTCGGGGGATGATGTGTATAATTTCAGGAAAAAAAGACCTTTTTGGACTGAAAGAGAGAAAAGAGGAAGACCAGACTCTTGGAGAGAAAACATTCAAAAGAAGAAGAGACCAGAGGCCCAGGTATCCCGAGAAAAAAGAAAGATTTCCTCGTCAATGCCATCTCGCCCCTCCAGAAAGCGGTATAGAAAGGTGGAAGAAAATAGTTCTGAAAGAGCAGTGCCAGGACCATCCCACAGATTCAAGTACAACAGACCTCATCAGGAAAGGAGCTGTCCATACAATCTTCGGAGCCGACGTCAAGTGGACAACAGCCAAGTTCCAGTTCTCACAAAGGAAAACAACGCCTCAGCAGGAGCATATCAACTTCAACGGACTCGATGGAAGAGGAGACCCAGAAGGTGGGAGCGCAGAGAGGACAACCCTAGGACAAGGTCATCCAGCACAGAGGCCATGGTTGGAGACAAAGCCTATGCAGATTGGATCTAAAGACTAGCCAGGTTGTATAATTCTAATTTGTTTATTTTTTCCTCTGACAGACAGTTCGGAGTATTTTCTATGTGGGCCAGTCTATTTTTTTTTTGTAAAAATAAGCTACAAAAGTTGCTGCGTTGTGTGTATTTTCATATCGGTTGAAAAAACTTTTGTATTTAATTTTTTTCCAAATTGTGGAAAAACATTTGTTGAATTGCAGTTGTTTTGCTACACATTAAAGACGAGGCTTTATATGTGAGATTACTTGTATTGTTTGTTGTAATATATTCTATGTAAAAAATGTATATATTTTTGTGTGTAATTATTAAGATGTATAAGTAGTGTCTGGTTTCTGGGCGCGGCGTAATTAGGAATACTAACAAAAAACATTAACAGCGCAGCGCGATTGATTGGGAATTTTTGAAAATGAAACCAGATAAAGGTTATTTTGTTATGAAACTACATATAATATAATGTGTGCCATATTTTATGTCAATAAGGAAGTTGTATAAAAGTTCTGTGCATTTAATGTCATGTTTTAGAAAAAATTGACAAGGTTTCCTTTCAGGGCAGCAGTCCCTGAACATAGTGATGCGATGAAAATGATGGCGTGAGAAGATATTAATGTAAAATTTTATATTTATTAGCACTTAAGTAAAGTGCATAATCAGGGTTTTTTCCTGGAAAGGTTTTCCCCTGATCTTCGACCGAATGGGATGCACTGTAGGGATTGTAAGTTTGTACAAGAGCAATAAATTGGAGTTGAGTACCCCTTTTGAGTAGTCATTTCTGTGTGCTAGTTTAATTAAAGTTTCTAACTTAGTGAGTTAAAATTTTCGGCAAATCCAGTGTTTTTAGGCATTCTAAAGTTCGTGAGTTAAAACTTTCTACAAGTTCAGTATTTTCAGGCATTATAAAGTTCGTGAGTTAACTTTCTACAAGTTCAGTATTTTTAGGCATTCTAGAGTAGTTAAAATTTTGTGCAGGTTTAGTGTTTTTCAGATGTTAGGTAAATTAAGCGAGTTCTTGCAGGTCGTTTAGACCTTCAATAAGTCACGCTTTTTTTCTCGGAGGGGGGTTGTGACGGGTGCTTACGCGTTTCACTAACCTTCTCTCAATTCTTTTAAGATTGTATTTATTTTAAACAATCCCCGCTGAGAGCTAAAAGTGTGACTTATGCAAACAAGATAGTTTCGGGTTTAGCGAGTTCGAAAAATATATAAAAGGGAGAAATGAAATGAAGAGGGGGAGGATGACTACGTGGTTTGATAGAGGAGTTAACTAAGAGGTTGATTAAGAAGGTGGTTCTGAGAGATTAGTTTAACTAGTGAAGTTTGTTCGCAGTAGGAAGATTATTGAAAAAGGTTCATTAATTCGGTTCGGACGGAACTGAAGAAATCAAGGATTGAAGCCGCTCTTTAGATCCTTCAAGTATTAAAGAATCCTGCCTTAAAAAGATATCAGGTCTGTGATTTTCATAAATTAGATTTAAATGCGTAGTTTGATTGTATGCGTTATTCTCCGTAAGTTCAGTTAGTGTTCCGTCGTTCATAATTGAATTCTTATCACACTCCACTGTAATTTGTTGTTCTTAAAGTTTGATTAATATTTGTGTAATTCTTTAATAAGAAGAATTAATAAATAATATTGGTTTATTAATTTAGTAGTCATTAATCATGAATCCAACATACCCGAATTTAGATAATGTGCAAAGGGGAGTTAATAATCATAGGGGTAGTGAGAGACTACGACAAGTGGTACTGGGATCGAACTCATGACATGCTAGCCACAAGTATTTCCGAAACTGCTCGACTCGTGGTCTACAGTTGTTAGTACTTATGCAAAGTGGATGAATGACGGTGAAACCAGCCGTAGACGACGTGGTGTTGGACGTCCACACGCTATCAAAGATAAAGGTCGTCCGAGACTGTCTTGCATGATGAAGCAAAACCGGAACCAGACAGTGGCTCAGCTGACAGCCCAATACTCAGGGCCAGGTAAAATAGTATCGGAGCACACTGTTCAGCGGACACTGTTGGATATGGGGCTACGCAGCAAACGTCCCACTCGTGTGCCTTTGCTGACCAAGCGTCATCGTACTCTTAAACTATATATATACTAATATTGATATTAATTTTGCGTAACAGCAATGAAAATTGCGAAAGGTGTTACTTAGTTTATTTTAGCGTTTGACTACTGTAATTAAAAATAGCTAAATAATTGTATACATAGCAATAAGTAGATTTTCACATACCGATGAATGGCTTATTTCATTAAATTTGGTGTTACAAACGATAAATAAAGAAATGAACGTTTGGCAACATTCTACTAATTTGAAAGGGGAGACTTGGTAGTCGGCAGAGAGAAAGAGATCGTGACGTACCCGTCCATGTATTGAATTGTAGGGAACAATGACGGGAGCTATTCTTTGAATCAAACCTGGATTCGATGGAACGTTTTGTAGAAATCAAAAGGATGAGGTACTAACTTAAGTATCCTCTTTCCTTTTTGCCAGTTATGCACACAATTTCTTGTTGAATTCTAGAATTAAATTTGTAATAAAACAATGTAAAACAACAGAATAGGAGTTGGATTGATCGCAAATCAGAATCTTGAGTAAGAGTGAATCTAAAAAATAAATAAATAAAATTTTATTTTTTTAAAGAAAAAAAATTCTTTGATTTACTACTAAATATCTTATAAATTGTATATTACATTAATATTCAATCTTTCTTTTGTGTTGACATTTTTTTGATCCATAATTAATCTTTTTTTCCCTTACATTTATAATACAAGTTGTATTGAAATGTGCTTTTATATCAAACATTTTTTTGAAAATATATTTTTATTAATTTTTAAATCTCTAATTAAATGATGGAAAATATTCATTAGAATAATGTTCACTGTGTGATGCTAAAAATTTTCGCTTAATATATTTCGTTTAACAAAATACTTTATAGGAAATGAATGCGATAAAAATATAGGAATCAGAAAAGTACATCAAATTTTATACTAAACTGAATCACGTTTGACTTCTCTGTAAAAATAGGGTATAAAACTTTAAGAATTTTTTACTGCTTTTTTGAGACCTTAAAATGAAAATGGGAATTCTAACTTTGTTATGATAGGTGTTTTACTAGCATTGTCTACCATTTGCTCGTAAAAGCACGTTTCTATAAAATGGAAAGCATTTCTCCTTTTAGCTGTAATAAATTGAGACAGACATGAGAAACATAAATACACTTTTGAATTCTTTCAGTTCTTCTGCATGCATTGAAAAGCATGTCCAACAGTATTAAACAGAGTTTTCCTCTGTATTTTATAATGCAAGTTCACTTTTTGTTTTTGTCTATGTGTAGATTTTTCTACTGGGTTAATCTGCTTTGGGAAAACTCGGTATAGTTCTAAAATTAAAGAAAACACTACACTTTGACGTCACCTTACGAATTCCTATTTCTGTCTAAAAATAATATTCTTTTTTTGATAAACTTTGGACTAACGGACTATTTTTATTGATATCATTGCTTTTGTCAAATAAAAATATAATTGTTGCTATAAATAAGTTGGTTAAAATGATTGATATACATTGATTGTGTGTTGTAATACAACTGAAGATAATAATGAGGTTGCACAATTAATAGAAAATATGCGACTAAAGTTTTAGCGTAAGTGTAGTTGATGACATTTTTAATATTTGCTGCTAAATAAAACCCGAATTAAACTACTGTAGTTCCTTTTTTGAAGATTGGAGTAATGCCTTACTTCTTCAGTCATCTCAAAAACTGTTATGAATTTTATTTAATAGCTAGAAGTATTATAGAACAAGTTTAAGTATTTAAAATAACCTCTTTCTGCTTCTGAAATCTTTTTTCTATGCTTTATTTAAAATTGTATGAGTTAATGAAAACATGTTTAGAAAATGGACTTATTAATGAAAGTCATTTCATTTTGGTTATTATTTAAGTGAAGAATGTGAAGAGACGTTATAACTTTTATATTATCTTATATTTTTTATTTGAGATTGTTTCAACACATCCAGGTATTTTTGGCATCCTGAAAATTGGATACCGAAATGAGTCGAATTGTGAGTAGAAATGAATGTCCAAATTCTGTCGATTTCAAATCAATATTTTTACACTAAGTAGACAAGTCTGTCAATCAACAAAGAGACCAAAGATCAATGAAAGATTCCACCATGATGGGACTCTCCAGAGCACATTCGCCAGATGAGACAGGTTGACTCAGCCGGCCTACAGCCCTACTCTTACACCATTAAACTTCCACTTTTGCTAGTGATATAGGCAGCAATCTAGAGGCACTACTTTGGAGGCAACAAAGATGCTTAATATACCGTTAAAAACATTTTAAAATCGTGGAGCACCGATTTTTACCTGGAGGGTTTCTTGATGTTGATCCCACGGTATGATAAAAAAAATGAATCAATATCTTTGTCAACTCTTTGTCAAAATAGTTAAGAGATTGTTCCATTTTTATTCTTTTTGTACAGTCAACCAAATCAAGGTTAATATAAAGTATCGATACGCTAAAACGTTAAAAATGGAAAAATTAATCGTGAATGCGTTTTTCAAATCCATATTGTTTACAAAAGCTGATAGAATTTGATGTACGCTAAAACTGCACAAACTTGTGTTTGATATAAGATTTTTAGTTATGTTTTATAAGTTTCCTCTCTCTCTCTCTATCATCTTATATAAAAAAATTTAAACACAGAGAGAGATTTTAGGAAAATGCCAAAAGAAAATATCTAAAATGGATAAACAAAAATATTCCTCTCTTTTCTGTAAAACTCTCTTTTACTGTAAATTTTAATATAAGTAAGCATTTAAAAGCTGTGAAATATTATTTTTTAATGTAAAATCTAGTGATATGTATAACGCCTAAATATTTCATTACGTATCATTTCATTCATGATTCATGACTTTCTTTCTAATATAAAAGAGAATTTTATAGTGTGATTACGACGACAAATATTTCAGAAAGCAAGAAAATCTTGCAATATTTTTATTAATTTGCATTCATTACGTACACTTTTTTGATTCTAAAATATTCAAAGAGTAAAGACTGGGAATCTGTGGAACATTCCGCTTGAGGCATTGATTGATGCACTCTGAGTAGTTTCCATGGATTTGACGTTTCCGACAAAATCATTATCCATCATTTTAGACATATCATTTCTTTTTCTTGTCGAACAAAGCGCGAGATTTATGCAGAACTTTAACTTTTCGTTTTCCCTTTTTGTATAAAAGACAACTTTCACGGGTCAAATCATTCAGATATTCGCTTTTCTTTAAAGGATAACAAGGAAATAGAGTTTTTATCTCACAAAACAGCACTAGCATTCTGAATGGAAACTTTAAATTTCAGCTTAAAATATTTAAATTATATAATTATAAAGGGCCCTTAACCAAGTGAAATTAATGCATATATAAAATTATCATAAATGTATTATTTCTTTTCAATCCGTGTAATGAAATCGATTTTGTATTATACAAAATAATTTCAAATATTCGTTTCAAAAATTGCGTTATGTATGAAAGAATTAACTACATAACAGAAAAAATTTGCAGTCTGAGAGTTGAACTCACCAAGTTCATTTTTTGGCAAAAAAAATTATTTCAAACTATTTTTGTTTCATTTAAATAATTTATTTGCCTTTTAAATCGATTATCTCATTTTAAGTAATAGTGCATTTATAAATTTAAAGAGAGAATAAAAGATCAAACTTACTTTTTATTTCCAGGTACTGAATTATTATGGGACTTTCAGTTTTAGGCAGGAATGAAAATTTCAGTTCTTCAGATTCAAAAACTGCATACTTCTGGTTAATTTATTTAAAAACTATAATTGATGAATTAAGAGATTTTTATTTAATGCCTTGTGTGTTAAAATGATTAAAACATTTTGGTTCTAATAGTTCGAATAAAGACATTTTGTTTTCAGTATTTTTTTTAAATATCATTATGTGCTCTATGTATTTTTAAGGAGAAAATTATGCTCAAGTGATGGAAAATCAAACCACTGGAACAATTCTCATAAACTTCCATACGGTCTAGGAAGTAGCTTGGAAAATATTTCTTCACAATGACAAACTACAAGTGATGGAAACGCAACCAGACTATCATTATTATTACTTTTATCTCTACTTCAAATCACTCATATCTTTAAATCGCGTTTCCTCTGTAAAAAGCTAAAAACTTTCAATAACGTGGAAAATAAGTTTTAAGAAGTAAGCCTCGGAGAAGTATTCCTTTGCAAACCACTTTTTCAGCTCTGCTTTTGAATAAACGGATATTGTTTCTCATTTGCATGTTTCAGGCAGTTTTTAGAAATCTGTTCTTTTTCTTTCAAGAAGATATTCACATCAAAATTGTAGCTTATCATGAAAATCTTGGCTGTCGTAGCCTAGTTCTCAAGGAAACGGACTCGTGGTCTGCATGTCATGAGTTCGAGCATAGTGCCGTTGATGACCCACCGTGCAGAGGAAGCCAATTCACGCTAAATACAATGACTGAAAAAAATCCCAACACATCAAGAAAAAAATATTGTAGAGTGATGAAATTTGGACAATGCAATTTTCTAGATAACATGTTTAGTTGTTTAAATTTTCGACATAACAGATTAATTTAAGCTCAAAAAATGTATTTTAAATGTGAAATACGGTTACATTAATAACTGGTGTAACCTCTGGAATTTTGAAGGCAAGCATGTATGCATTGTTTGATATAGGTGCCGAATGTCACTTTGTGGTATGGAGTTCCATGCTTGTTGTACTTGTGTCGGTACTGGGATGGACAGTGCTGGCTGTGGATGATGCACCAGATGCAGATCTGGTGATTTCGCTGGCCAAGGTAACATGCCAACACTCTGTAGAGCCCGTTGCATTTCAACAGTGGTGCAAGGGCTAGCTTTATCTTGTTGGAAAACTCCCCCTTGAATGCTATTCATGAATGGCAGTACCATAGGTTGAATTACCAGACTGGCGAACAAATTTGCAGTCAGTGTGTAACGGGTCTATCTGCAAACCTTCAACTAATCCTCTTAGGGTAAAATTATTCTTTTTAACTGTATGTTCTACTGAAAACTTTCTCCCGAAAAAGAAGACGCTATTTATGCAAATGCGTGGCTCTTTTTAAGCGTTGACATTTAAATATGCGAACTTAGTCGACGGATGGACGATTATTGATAACTAAAGAATAAGCTATAAAATTGAACTTATAAGAATTACGACCGGATGTCGTATAAATCTAGAGAGCTCTAAGAGTAAATCGTGGTAAATAACACTTATAGATTAAGTAGCTTTCAGCCATTCGATTGCTCTTCTAATTTGTTACTTAATGCTTTTTCTGCCTTTAGTTGTGTGGTTTAAGTCAAAAAAGGGATAATAAATTTTAGTTTAAAATTTGTTATCGCAGATCTTTACTCGAACCCCCAAACACCAACAGTTTCTAGTGGGTTATCTCTCGAGTATTTTTGGAATAACCACGAGAGTGCTCCTGCTGTCACAGAAAATTGCTTCCCAAACCAGGTGTATGCCCAGTATGTTAAGGCTACAGACAGTTTGATTGCAGGCGTTCCCTGGCCTCCTTCCGATCAACACACGGTCATCACTGGCACCAAGGTAGAACGTGCTTTCATTAGAAAACACAACAGATCTTCACTCCGTCCTTCAACATTTCTAACATTTCGTTGTGTCACTGTAGTACCGATTGCAGCTCGAAATTCTGCCGCATACGCAGTACGATCGCCACAGCCCTACGCCAAATACTGTGGTCTTCCCTTTCAGTAGTGCCACGTGTCCTCCCGGAACCCTATCTTCTTGAGGCAGTACCATCCCTCTACCACTGCTCTGAGCAATCATACGCAGTGGATACATTCCGGCTAAGTCTTTCTGCAGTATCGCCTCCACCTTCTCGTAGCCCTATTACATGACCTCGTTCAAACTTGGTGAGATGTTGATAATGGATTCTTCATCTTCTTAAAGGCGTTCTTGGTTAACACTAATTCAGAGATAAATAATGCTCCCGAACTTTACACCACACCCCTGATTACAAAACACCCCTGATTTGTAAGTTTTGAGTGACGATACTAGTGCCACACTTAAGCGCGAAATTTGAATCCATGTTAAATTTCAGATGTATAAAATAAGCCTACAAAATTTCGTTTATCTAACACAAGTATTTTTTCGTCAATCCAAAATTTGATTTCAAAGCTGTTGAAATGTTTCTGCGTGGACCAAGTTTTCAAAAGAAGGATTTTTTTTCGAGTTGCTCAAATATTACCTTTTTTTGATGACCCTAAAACATTTATTGAAAAAACTTTGCTTAAATGTAGACTGAATGCACCTCAGGGTTTTTTCTGTAGGTATAAATCTTTGAATATTGCGTTCATGTCTCCTTAAATGCTTTGCATATATGTTCTAAAATATTTTCCATATGTGTACATAAAACGAAGGACTTATAGAAAATAATTTAATTAAAAAAATAATTCTTTACGTAAGCTATAAGATTCAAAAACATTTTTTTAAATTATTCATTAAATATTTAGACTTGCTTAAACATTCTGTAAGCCCTTAAACCTCTTCCCTATGAATCATGTTTTTAATTTGTAGTGTTTATTATAATTGGAAACACTAATCTTTGCGTTATGAAAATTTTGAGAAGATATGAATAATTGTTTTAAATTTCAAAATCTGAAGGCAATTGTTTCTAAATAAACTTTGTATACGTATGGCATATGTGTAACAAATTACAATTCGAATTATTCTTTTTTAATTTTAAAAGTCCAACAGGTAATAGGATTCAAATTAAACAATTTCAATATCTCAAAAAAGACTTTATTTGAAATGAAATTTAAAATCCTCAAAACTCGCAAAATAATTTTAATTTTTAATGGTTAGAAATAAAGTAATTTATCAGACAAATGATTGTTCAAAGAATTTACTAATGTGTATTTACTAGCCTATTTGTTTATTTCTGAAACAGTTCAGGTAATGCAAACATCATTTGAAATTCACCGAAACAGATTATTTTTAAATGCCAAACAATACATGAAATAAGCCTCACACAGCCATGACTAACTGGCAACAATATTATGTTGTTTGATGTAGTAAAATGGCTTGTATTACACTTTATCAACTCTATCACTGTATCATTTTATCAACCTGAATCAACTTCCGACACTGAAAAAGCGCTTCTGATTTGAAAGGTATATGTTAAGACTTTTTCATTCGAAATGTTTCAACTTTTTTTTTGCTCTACAGAAAAAACAAAACCGGGTTCGGAAAGAAAAATATCTAGATCTTAAGAGTCAAGAATAAAAAAAAAAAATTAATTTTAATCAAAAATCGAATTTATAAGAGTCAAATATCTTAAAAAATAGTATAAGTTATAAGAACTTAACAAATAAATATTAATAACACGAGTTTAATAACATTAGTTAGCCTTTTCCATTAGATTTATATCACACTTACATTAAGAAATTTAAGGGTCTTATTTTGAAAAAAATTGTGTATACGAGAATATCCAAAGGTATGGGGTTCGGGTAGGAAAACTAGATAAAAAGGTAATACGTACTTAAATGCACCGATTAAGTAGTATACTAGTTGCATGGTGGCGTTGCAAGGGCTTTTACCGAGTGTATAACTTAACCTCCATTTTAATTTCCTCCTTCCTTCATGGCGTCAGCACTTCAGTGTGGGTGTGTATGCGTACGATGTGAGTGCATGGCCCGGCGTTGGACGCTTTCTCATTTAACATTTTCCCTTCTCTTCACAAAATCAGAACTTCCAATATTATCTTTCGAAATTACCTTTGACTTCTTTATTTCTTTCCCCTCCTCTTAGCTTGGCGTTTCATGGGCTTTTACCGAGTGAATAACTTAAGAGGGTTCAACCACGTGATGGGCGCAAAAAATAAAAAAAAATGATAAATTGCTTTCTTAACATGTCTAAAATACATTCGTAAAATGATTTCCTACTCGAAATCATTTTCAAGAAGCAAGTGTTAGAAGAGCAGCTGTTCGGAGTGCTGAGTTGGCAATCGCAGACTGGGCCGATTGTGTACAAACGGCTTGATACCTTTTACTCTTCTATGCAATTATACGTTCCTACAAGTTTGTAGAGGTTTCAAATGAAATATCTATAGTTATTGAATATTTCGTCGTTTTAGTCTTCACTACCAGGCATCGCCTATTGAGGGTAAGTTAAGATTTTCATTGTTTTAATCGGACTTTTGAAACTTTAAATGCGCTTTTCTCAAAACTAAGTTCTTCAAACTTTCCTCTATCATATCTCAAGAATGGTTTGACTGATTTACTTTAAATTTATAGGGTAGACTCAGCACATATATACGCACCAAATGGACTAAGATCATTCAAAATTAAAACTATTTCTATTTTTTATAACAAAAACATAAGGAAAAAAAACCATGATATTTGAAACCTTTTCTTCAGATGTCTACCAAAAATCTAGTTTTTGATATTTTCAATTGAGTATAATCCATTATGTGCATTTAAGCTTATAGATTAAAACGCCATTATTTTTTTTTATTTCACATAGGCCAATCAGCCGAAATCGTGGAGGAAGTGGGAGTCCATTTTTTCGAGGCGGGTGTGTTCAGAGCGCTATAACTCATGTTCTGTTGGATATTTTTGGCTAAATATTTATCATTGTCTTAAAATACACATAAATAAATGATAACAAAAACTTAAAGTTCTATCTTTTTACTGGTCGTCAAAACAAAATTCTTTAAAAACAGGTCCTCTTAATCCCTATGGGAATTTCCTGTTTCCCTTAGGACGATAGCACTTCAATGTGTGTGTGTACGCGCGCGATGTGAGTGATTTCAATAACTATGTCTTTAAAATTCCCGTTTTCGAAATTTGTTCTCTTCTTTTCATTGTGAGACAGGTTTCTTACCCCTCCAATTAACACGGCGTTGCACGTACATATTCGAATGCATAACATATATTGCCATATATAGAAATTCCCTTTCCTTATCAGGGTCAAAACTTCCTGCTCTGAAGGGAGATGCGAAGATAGTTGAAACTTCTGATGATGACTTTTATTCACTTTTTTAAAGCTCTTGAACAGAGGTACGAAAATAAAAGAGTTATTTGTTGACTGTCATAACAAAAATATTTTCAATGTGCAGGGAATGCAACACAAGTCCTCTGGAGATTAGCGCATCCTATTAGATAATATTAAAAAAAATCTTGGATCATTAAAAATCTTATTAAATGTAGTTTTGGATAAATTAGATCGGGAAACAAGAAAAAAAAACATTAAAAGACAATAAAGTTCCTGATTTTGATGCGTGTTTGGAATTTCTGGAGAGAAGGTATCAAATTTTGTGAGCTGCATTAATAACAACATTCCGAAAAAATTAAATTATGAACCATCAAAATCCTTTGTTATTAAATCTAATAAACCGAAGTTTTGTAATGTCTGTAGAATGCAAACGCACGCATTGTATCAATGCCATAAATTTAAATCAATGAATTTGTCGGACAGAATTGAAATGGTTAAAAACTTAAAGTTTGCACAAATTGTCTGAGTGAGAATTCCATGCTGTGTCAAACTGCAATTCTAAAAATCTTTCTTTTGTCTGTAAGCAGAAGCACACACTTTGCTTCATAAGTACTCAACGCCATCAACTAACTACAAAGCTGACCTTGAAACAATGGGTCCTGACTTGAATTCTTCACAAGTCGTAAGCCATTCGGAACCAGATGCTTCTTCGGAAAACGCTCGCGTTTCATTCCATACTAATGAAAATAACAGTATTTTGATTAGTACTGCAGTAGTTTATGTGAAAGGTTCTGAAGGAATCATACAACCTGTGCATGCTATTTTAGACTGCGCTTCAGAATCAAGTTTTATTAGCTCACGATCAGCAGAAGCTTTGGGATTACGAAAAGAAAAAATAAATATTCCTATCAGTGGTTTGAATGATGCATCTATTTATATAAGAAAAAATATTTCTGCTCAAATCTCAAACGCTAGGAATGATTCGCAATGGGAAATTGACTTATTGCTTGTGCCAAAGATAAGTCACTTCTTCTTCTAAGAGAATTAATATTGCACATTTCAATATTCGTAGTAATATACATCTGGCTGATGCAGCCTTTTCTATTCCTCAAAGGGTGGATTTGTTGTTAGGTGCAGAAATGTTCTTTACGTTTTTGGAAAGGGATAAAATTAGGATGGGGAATAACTTATTTCTACAATCTAGCTGTTTTGGGTACCAAGTTTCGGGTAAAATTTCAGACGCTAAGTTACATATTTCGACAAAACATTGCTTTTTTTCGCTAAAACCTTAGAAGCTCTAAACAAAACTCTTGCTAACTTCTGGGAAATAGAAGATGCCGAACCTCAGAAAATTTGCAATAGTGATGAATTAAATTACTGCAACGAACATTTCGCGAAAACGCATACAAGAAAAACAGATGGCAGATATGTTGTTTCTATGTCATTGAAACCAGAATTGCCGGAAACCATTTTGGGAAATTCTAAGATGATTGCATCTAAAAGATTGGATAAGCTATGGACATGCTTAGAACGTGACCCTACTATGAAGGCGCTTTACTCAGGTTTTCTAAATGAATATGAATCTTTGTATCACATGAAGGAAGTGAAAGAAGATTCTAAGTCAGAGACAGGATATTATCTTCCTCATCACAGCATTTTACGACCGGACAACATGACAACTAAACTGCGAGTTGTATTAAATGCAGCGCTAAAACTACTAGCGGTTATTCCTTAAATGATTTATTGTACAATGGAGGTGTGCTTCAAGAAGACCTATTTTTAGTTCTTATTAGATTCCTCAAACACATTTATACCTTCACCGCAGACATGAAGCAGGTGTTTAGAATGATTGAAGTAAGTGAATCTCAGACTTGGCTTCAAAAAATCTTATGGAAAACTAGTAAAACATCTGCTGCTAAAGTATTTGAATTACGAACTGTCACATACGGCACAGCAAGCGCTCCGTACTTGGCAGTCAGGGTTTTGCAGCAACTCGCTTTAAATGAGGGAAAGAACTTTCCATTGGCTTCAAAGTTTCTCCTTCAGGAATTTTACATGGATGATTGCCTCCCGGGTTCTTCTGAATTAACGAAATTTGAGACCCTGCAATTGAAATTAAAACAGCTTCTTCAAAGAGGAGGGATGACGCTGCATAAGTGGTGCACGAACCTTTCTCCAACCACTGCCCAGGAAGAATTTTTACTTGACAGAAATTCCGAAGAAATCCAAGTGAGGACTCCAGGCATGATTTGGAACAGTGTAAGTGATACCTTTACTTACAAAGTCAACGTCAGTCTTAATCTCAGCTATACTAAACGAGACGTCTTGTCCGAAATCGCACGCCTTTGCGATCCATTTGGACTTCTAGGTCCTGTCATTTCCAAAGCTAAAATTTTTATGCAACAGCTCTGGCTGCTTAAATTAGTCTGGTAGGAAAGACTTCCTCCAGATATTTCGCAGCAATGGGAGAACTTCATTAAGACACTGCCTGTCTTGGAGAAAATCAAAGTACCCAGATGTTTTCTCAAGATCAGTGCCATCAGTGTAGTGCTTCACGGCTTCGCAGATGCTTCCTCTAAGACTTATGGAGCAGTTATTTATATGCAAACAGTGTCCATCGCCGAGGAATCAAATTGCCAACTCTTGTGCAGTAAATCCCATGTTGCTCCAACCAAGCTCGTGACTATACCTAGACTCGAACTGTGTGCATGTCTTCTTCTGTCGAAGCTTACTCGCAAGGTCATATCAGCTCTAAATATGCAGACAGAGTCCGTCAGATTCTACATTCGCTCTTGCGTGGATTAATACCGCTCCAAATCTGCTCAAGATCTTCGTCGGAAATCGAGTGTCCCAGATCCTGGAGTTATCCAAAGATTTCCAGTGGAAGCATATTTCATCTGAGGGCAGCCCAGCAGATGCCATTTCTCGTGGACTGGATGTAAATGAACTTGCTTCTAACGATTTGTGGTGGAATGGTCCTGATTTGCAGAATATAGCTGTAGCTACTCCTAACAGCTTATGAGTTTCCTGTACTGTGACTGACCAGTGTTATACCAACGAACTTAAACCTATGTCTAAAGTGACTTTGAAGTTAAATATATACTCTAATTTTATTGATACTTTTCTTGATTGCACAAATATTTTTCATTAATTAAATAGAATTTTAGCCTTTACTTTCAGATTTATTAAAAATTGTAAACCTGGTGTAAAACAAACCCTTGCGCTTACCCTTGAAGAATATGGTTTGGCAGAGATATTCCTCACTAAGCATTTTCAAGCAGGATATTTTTCTGCAGAAATGGCTTCCTTGAAAAGAGAATCTTCAGTTCCCTAGTCAAGTAAGCTAAAATTTCTTAATCCCTTCATTGATAGAGAAGGTTTGTTAAGGGTAAGGGGTAGAATTTCCCTCTCTAATGTCAGTTGGAACCAAAAACACCCCATAATTCTGCCTGTGGGCAATAAATTAGTAAAACTTATATTTCAGTATTATCACAAACGTGATTGTCATCTGGGTCTATTAAATACCGTGCGTTTAAAATATTGGCCTCTTGGTGGTAGAAGCATAGCACGAAGAGTCGTTCATAAATGTGTAGAATGCTTCAAGAATAGCTAATTATCGCCAATCAGATCATGGGGGATCTGCCTCCTGAAAGAGTAACTCCAAGTTCGGCTTTTCAAAACACAGTACTAAATTTATATGGCCCATTTTTAATCAAATATAAGGAGCAGAGAAAGGATACATTTTAGAAAGTCTATGTGGTCATATTTGTCTGTATGGCAACTAAAGCAGTTCCCTAGACTTTGTTTCAGATTTAACTGCAAACGCTTTGATTGCCACTTTGAAACGATTTTTTGCACGTCGTGGCAATAGTTCACAGTTCAACATACTTCCAAGCCAAAGATCCGACAGCGTGGAAGTGCTGAGTGGCGACGTAACAGAAAGTCTATAAAGAAAAATTGCCAGGTTGTATTCTTTCTTTTTTTCTCTCTCTTCTGACAAGCTGTCAGGTCATTTTTGTGGAAAGGAAGTCTGGTTTCATAACGATTTTTCGGGAACAAAAGTTAAACACCAAGGTAGGTGCATTTTTCTTTTCGAAAAATGAACTTCTGTGTTTAAATTTATTCCAAAATCTGGAAAACATTTGTTTGTTTGCATTTGTTTTGCTACCAAATGATGCTTTGATAGTAAGTAAGCGAGAATTCCTTGAATTGTTTGTTTATTATATAGTATATTTGAAAAATTTCATGTATGTGTGTATATAATATCTGGTTTGGGGACGCGGCGTAAATAGGAATAATTAACTATAACTCACAGCGCAGTGCGAATGGAAAGGGGAAATTTGAAAAAACCAAATGGTGTTTACATATGTCAAATTATGTACTTAAAAGTGATTAGAATTAGAACTATATGTAATACTTGTAGTATATATATAGTATATATATATATATATAGTATATATATATAGTATATATATAGTATATATATAGTATATATATATAGTATATATATATATATATATATATATATATAGTATATATATATATATATATAGTATATATATATATATATATATATATATATTACAAAAATATACAAAAAATAGCTATATACCTAAGATAACTATATTCATGATAGAATAGATCTAGCCACAGAAATACTAAAGCACACTCCTAGCCTTAGGAACTAGGAATATATATATATTGATGATTAACGATATTCGCGCGATGTATAGAGGCAAATTATTATGAGGTAGTGGTAACATTTCCATTTCAGGTTAACAGACCCTTAGAAACATAGATGTGATGAGAAGGTAAAGATGAAAATCGATGTTATTACAGAAGTAATGTGTAAGAGTAATGCAGAATCCAAACATTTGTTAAATATTTAAGTTTTGAACAGTACACGGCGAGGGGTTTTTCCTCAAAAGAGGTTTTTCCCTGGTCCTAGCCGAATGGCGTGAACTATTTGTGTAATGTACGGGAAATGCACCGAATAAAATTTAATTATGTATGTAGATTAATTGATTTTTTTGCGTGTGGTTGGGTGTGCGAATCTAATGAAGAGTTAGAATAACTTAAAATTTTTTGTGGTAAGTCTTGAATCAATACTAAAATTTATTAACGTAATTTTTGTCGGGTCTTTGAAATCCTCAAATGAATCACGTTTTCTTCACGGCGTAGGGGGGGGGGTTGTAACGGGTCTATCCCCGTTCTTCCTAATATTCCTCTTGGGGAATTATTTCCTTAAATATTTTTCAGTTGTAAACTTCCTCCTGAAGAAGAAGACGCAGTAAATTATGTCGGGTATTTTTTTTAAAAGTATTTAGCTTTCGGGTTCAACGAGAGAGAGAGAGAGGTTAGCTTAGAAGAATATCTGTGAGAATGAAAGCTAGACGAACATGTGTAGTAGATTACCTGCTTAATATTTATGATTGACGATTGGTCAATTAGAAAATTGAAGGATTAGCATTGGCTTAAAGTAAGTTATTAACTAAATTTACTTATACCGTCTTCCTCGCTCTTAATCCCTTAACTAGTTTACGGTGCATTTCCTAATCTTGGGTTGTTCAAGTTTGTTAGGTTGTTGAGACTTGTAAATAAATATTGCTATGGCTAATACCCTTCTTAATTCTCGTACTCTGATGGTTAGAGTAGATCAACCATCATTACACATTGCATATAAATTGTCTTTTCCTTCCTTCTTTTGACTTTTTGTGTTTTAAATTTCTGTACCTCAAGATAAAAGTTGTTTTAGTAAAATGTTAACAAATGTAAAAATAAAATATCGTGTTCTAAAAGATCATATCACTTGAATAGATTTCAACATTCAATCGGACTCTATAATATTTAGCGATTAAACTATTATTTGGAAAGTGGTCGCATTTCAGTCACTTCTTCTTCCTCTATAAGAAGCTGTCCTCGGAGATGATGAATTCGCTGATCGTTGAGGTAACTCAAAGGCAGTATTGACTGAGACGCCATTAAGTCGGACACGAAATGATGAACAATAATTCACTTTTATTAGTTTAAGCATTAGATCTCAGTACTCAATATGTAAACAAGACGAAAAAGAATAATAACAAACGACTAGCACTTATCCGAAATAAAAGGCAGCTTATAAAATTTTCTAAACACATCCTTCTAAAGTTTCGAATGACAAAAGAATTAGAATCCCGAATGATAATTCAGGAATAAGCTACTACATTTGAGGAAGTACTAAAGTGAAAATATTGTCCATCTAATATCCATTCTCTATCTCATTGACTATTTATATGCAACATCAAGAAATATCAGAGATATCACAACGAAATTTATTTGGCACAAAGTTCAAATGATTAAAATTGATGTTTCTTGAGACGTGTGGATGTTGACAAAATCAGTAGTTAGTGTAGCTGCCACTGTTGGCTATAACCACCGCTGCACGACTCGGCATAGAATCAAAAAAGCTTAGAATGTACCCTTGGGGTACAACAGTCCATGCGACTTCCATGGACTGAGTGTACGGGAATGTTTCATGGTTTCCTGAATGTACGGGAGGATCACGGGCTCCAACAGCTCAGAAACGTAGCGCTGGTTATTCAGTGTGCCGACAATACGTAATAGAAGAGGGTTCGGCAGTCAAATCCAATACCACTCCAAACCATGATACCGGGTGCAGAACCAGTGTGGCGATGCATAACGCAACAGTTCAGCAGCCTCTCACCACGGTGTCTCCAAATTTGAATCCGACCGTAGTGATGTTGCAAGCAGAAGCGGGATTCACCAGTAAATGCAATGCCGTTCCATTCCATTGCCCTTGTCCACCGTTCATTGCACCATTGGTGGCGCTAACAACTGTGGTTTCCAGTGAAGGGTAAACGAAGCAATGGATGCTTTGTGGACGTTCCAGTCTCCTGCAAATGGCGACGAATGGTACGAGCGCACACTGAATGATAAGTAACAGACTGAATCTGTTGACATATGATTCGTGATGTGATTGCGTGATCCATTTCATTGTGGGCAGTGGTGCAATGAGGAAGGTACGATGGACCCCGTCGGTCCGTTGTTTCCTCCTGGATCCAGCGATGACACATCCACATCACAGTTGCTTGGTGTCTTCGAACACGTTGACCGATTTCTCTGAAGGATAATCCGCTATCACTATAAGCTACTATTCTTCGGACACTCGGTCAAAAGACGCTCGATGTCTTCCACGAGGCATAGGTAAACAGCGTACGCAAAAAAAAAAAAAAAAACCGCTCAAAAACAATTGCTGTACTTCAAATCGCCAATCTGTTCTCTCCTTATATAGCCCTTGAGGAGGGCGCTACGGTTGCTTGTGGTGTGCGTCTCCGCTAAAATGCTAATGATTTGCATATTTCATCGCCGCCAAAGCTCAATGTAAATTTTACATGGTTTGTATGTATGCTTCATTCAGGGTGCCTTTTGTGTCGTCAGCAGTGTTTATTGGAAATCAAAGCAGTGAAATTCTAACAGATGTTCCGAATCGAAGCTTTGGTTTACTTCAAAAGATTATCTAAAATGTTTTGGTATAACTGAGCAAAAAATTCACTGTTTCATAAAAAAAAAATTGTGAATGTATTTTTTTTTTATTTTTCTATTAAGCAGCTGTTACTGAAGACAAATCTTTTTGAAGTGAAAACTTCTTTAGCGGCGTTGAGTACTTTTTGGTAGGGAAAAATCTTATGGGTTCGCGTCACCGACATGCTCTGATTTGCGCATGCGCAATGTGCTGTTCGCTTAGACGCTTTTTGGATGGGAGAAATCTCGTGCGTTCGCGTCACCGACAAGCTTACAGCAGTATATCAGTAGCTATACAGCTGATGATAGTGCTGTGTATATCTTATAAGTGAAATTCAATGGATTTAGTGAAAAGTTCAATGTGTTTATACTGTGCATTGCTCGTTGCGATTCCAAGAATGGGCTATACATATTAATGGTTGCCGTTTATATTTCGCCTGGAAAATCTATGAGACAGATACAACAATTTTTATTCGAAAATTTGATGATTTATACAAAAGAAGGTTCTGAAATACTCGAAAAAAGATTTGGTGAAAAATATGATAATGTACCGATGATTTTAAGTGGAGACTTCAATATTAACTTTGCAGATGATAAAAATCTACCACTTATTGATTTTCTAAATGAAACACTTAATTTAAATATGTCCAATGTTCGAAAACTCAGTACTACAAAATATAAAATAACGATCGATGTGGTTTTTACGCGATACTATCTTTTTTAGAACAAAATGAAATAATTGAAAGTACAAAAAGTTTAAGTATTGTTCAAATTAATGATGACAATGATACAAACAATTAAAATAATGTTAAAAATCAAATACATTGAAATCTAAGTAAATACAAATATTATCCATAAATAATATGATTGTGTATTAATTCTTATTTCAATTGAATTGTATTTATATTTTGTCAAGATCTTGTATAGCCAGTAATATATTTGAATAATAAAAAACCATATAAACATGCATTTTGTTGTTGCTCGGAGTGTCAATAGATGTGAAAACCAGATTGATGTTGATAATTTTAATTCACCATTATGAAATTTCAAATTTTAATACTATAAGTTCTAAGTTTTCACTTCTATCGGCAGTCTCTATTACTGCAATTTTTTTTTAAATTCGAGACTTGGGTATAATCTGTATATTTCAAATACTACCCAATCTCTATCAAAGTCATTGAGATTAGCTCAAGAACAAACGAAAATATTCAGCCGGATTGTTTGAGAGAGAAAAATTCACTAAAATCTGCCAACGAATTTTAAAATAAAATCTTCAAATTTGTAGCAAGTTACATAGAAATGCATTTCAATATTGTATTACTTTCACTCATTTAAAACATTATTTGAAAGTATGCAACGACACAAATTGAACAATGTTACATAATTTATAAAATATTCAGTAAAATAGGTTTAATAAAAAGTGTTATAATAATATGTATGGAATCATAATGGCTTATAATTTAATGGAAGCAAATTTGTACAAGTGTTTCTAAATGAATTAAAAGGGCATAAAAAATTTAAAACTATACAAGAGTTATTTTTTTTAAAAAAGTGCCACTTTCAAAAAATTAAAACTACCATTAATTGCATCATTTTTAGAAATTAAATTTAGGAAATAATATAAGCTTTGTAATGGGAGAATTGTTTCCGAAAAAATAATTGTAATACATATTTACTCTGCATAGCTTTTTAAATGTCTAGTATAAAATATTTCTAAGTGAACTTTAAAGAATTAACTATTTAACAAACGAAATTTTCTCTACCAACACGCAATCTCTTTTGTTGTTTGTAATTAATTGATGTTAAATAAGTGAAACATTAAAAAAACAAGTTACTGTTATAGCTTTATTATAGTTATGCGATATTTTGCCTTTGTATTCTTATGGCGATGTTTTAAAGTTCGATTTTACATTGATTTCGTAACATGGGAATCAACGTGCTATAACTATATAAATGCGAAATGTATACTAATAGTTATGTTGAAAAGAACTGAAACATGACACTGAGTAATTATACTTTTCTTTCTAAATTCACTTTTAGCATATGATTTGCATTTTGAACTACAACTTTGAAAAATGTGATTCTTGTGCTTTAATAAATAAAAGCTCGAATTTCATGAATAATGCAAGTTTGTGAAGGAAACAAAAATTGGTTTTAAGATAGCTTGTACATTATAAGAATTGATGCATAATAATCTTATTTGGAACTTAATGAATTTTACAAGAAAGAAAAGTAAACTGTGATACTTTAACAGAATTGTATTTATTTCGCTTTTTATAAAAATAAAAATTAATGTATAGTACCAATTTGAATGTTGTGCTTTTTTCAAAATAGCAATTTAATAAATTTTGAGGTAATGTTAAACTGTCAAAAAATAAGTAAAACCAAAAATGAAAGATGAAAAATGATAAAAAAATAAATGCTAAATTCTAGCAATATATTAAAATTAAAAGATATGTAGTTTTTATAACATACGGGATTTTTTCCCTTGAAAATTCTTCTAAACATTTCAAATTTAAAAGCAGAAATTTTTATTTAGCAGAAAATTTGTCTATTTGTTTTATAACCATGTATTTATCATTCTACACAAAACCAGTTTAATGGCATGTTGATCCAAATATTTCTTAAGCAAAATGAAATGACTCAATCAAATTCTTTTTGAATTAAACAGTTTATTTAACTGAATAATCCATTTTCTATTTCATAAGGTACACATAAATTTTTCAAGTTAAAATGTTTCTAGTTATTAGATAAAGATTCCATAAAAGTACTCATAACACATTCACTTGATATTTTTTTAATAGGGTAGGGGTTTAGATCTTCTGAATTTTATGACGAGTTTGTTTTATGATATATATAGTTGATAGTAAAGTTTTCGTAAAGATAATCTTGACCACATTATCATAAAAAGTGTCCGAGTTCAGTTGGTTCGAGTCATCGAAATCTTAAGCAAATAAGATGTAAGAAAAGAGTGTTTTTTTTCCGACGCGGTAAATACTAAAACAAATCGAAGTAATAATAAATATTTAAGAATAGGAAATATATTCATAAAGGGGACAATATGTTACAGGTAGTTGCACCATATTTATGAGAAACTACCTTATATGCTTAAATTTTTATATTTCATACTCTATACCAGGAATAATAGAAAATGGGATTTTATCAAAATTAAAGCCTATTAAAAAGCACATTTTTTCAAGCTCCAATATTCCATGATTTTATACATAATATACTTTAAAAGGGTTATTTTTTAAAAAATTTTAAACAAAATAAAGAAAAGGAGTGCAATTTTTGTTCAATATAAAATGTCATAAAGTTATTTAACTTTATAGTAATACTTATATTTTAAGTAAAAGGCTTTGTTAGGAGATTTTTGAAATCAAGGTATATTGTCAATCCTCAAGGTAATAGATACAGTCTTACGATATGTTCCGTAAATCTAAAAACTTTTCTGTTTAAATAAGGTTTCTAGATTTTTTAAATTCCATTAAATCAAAGGGGCTGTTATCGAAATCTTTTCTGTCGAATAATTTACAATTTTCGTTAGACTTTTAATTATTTTGAATTCTGTAAATCTACTTGAAAATTTTCTTTATTAGAATTAGAAAAGTTTTGATAATTCATAATTGATATTCTAGTTTTTTAATTTTTTTGAGTGTTGACTTACCTACAAAGGTTTTAAATTTGTAAAAGTTTTAAGCTTTTCATTTGCAATATCTCTAGCAAAAAAAAATGTTATTTATATTCAAACCCTTTTATTAATCCGAACATAACCTTAACTATTTTGAACGGCCTTGCAATATTTTAATAAGATCATTTAAATATAATGTTATATCCATGAAAAACTTTAATTCTGCCAACCATTCGATAATATATAGCTCTTGAAAATTGCCCCTGTTCCAACTATTTAAAACAAGTTAATTTACAGACCTTTTTTAAGATGTAGCCCGACTTGTGACCATCGTAAATTGTAACACAGAAGCATCATACTCAAAGTCAACATTATTTAAAAGTTTTTTGAATCGTGTTTTATGCATGTCACATGCAATTATAAAATATTTGATTTAGTTAGTTTTTTATGATATTTCTCTGAAACCAGATGTTCGAAATGTACACATTGCACTTGCTGGTGAATAATTAAATGAGCATCTATTTATTCTGCGATAAAAATGATCTTCATTTTGAAATAATTTAACAAAATCTATTTCGGATCCAATCATTTTAGAAGCTCCATCTGTAGAAAAGAAAGGAATTTTTTAAAACTCTGTTTCAAGAATTTTCAGTTCATTAACTTTACAACATCACAAACATTCATTTTCACCTATATTTAAACGTACTGTTTTTTTTTACAGCCTCTTTATGATAAGTTTTTAAATGTCGCTTCATAGATCCCATTCGACATACAATAATTAGAAAACACTAACCGCCATGGCTTTTATCTCCGTATTTAATAAAGTCAAAATTAACATTGGAAGTATTTACAAAGCTTCGAACAAAGGCTATTTTCTGCTTTTTTATTGGCATCGTTTAAACCGAGGGCAAATGTTAATTTTTTATATTTCAATTAAAACATAGATTTTGGTTATTCAAGAGCACACCCAAAACATATATAAACAGATATTCATGTAACAAGCCAAAAGCGTTACATTTCACCTTTTCACTTTGAGGGGGTCATTTGTTATCTTTCTTCAACTGTATTTTCTAGTGGAACTGGCAGAATAGTGACTTATTGTGGAACTAACATTTTCAGTTCATTTACACACAAAAAAACCCCACTTAGTTAAAACTTATTTTTATAGTTATTTCATGTTTTTTGGCATACAAGATGAAAGTTCCAAATTTAATCCTGTAATTCCTTCCTCTATATTGTTCCCCAAGAAACTTTGAATTTCGATGAATAAAAAGAAAAACCTTTTTAATTCTCTCAAGATACTAAGAGTTCTATACATTTAACATCTCTTTTGAGTTGTCAAGAAATATATTTTTGACTAACAGATTTTTTAAATGCTTGTAAGGTTTCAAAAATAGTTTATAAAAGGAAATAATTATATCTCTGAAAGGATCAAATTTTTGAAAATAATGAAATTTGCTTAATTTTTAAAAAAAGAGGATTGAGTTTTTTCTCCTTGTTCTATAACAAAATTATATTTCATGGAAAATTTCGATTGAAATCATAAAAAAAAAATTTGTTTTAACTTTCTCTATTTTATGTGTCCGTGGAAGCCTTCTAGTTTCTAGTTCTGTAGGGAGAAGATCAGTCCCCCCCCCCTCCATCAAATGTTTCACTTATTAATTCCAACTATACGATAGATAGGTTGAGGGAATTTTGAGGTTCAAGAACCATACAGAATAATTGCTGTTGACACCTTTTTTTACCTGAATTCAAAGCTGTAAATTCTATTACAAATAGCCTAGTGTGTAGCTTTGGTCATAAAGACCTAAACTCTGGAAATTTTTTCTAAATAGAAAAAAAAATGTCTTGCTCTTAATATTTACTTACGTCTTCACTAGTTTTAAGATTTTGATACTCTATGCGTATCTCTTTTTCATCGTTTTCCCGTGTAAAATATATTTTAACTCTTGTATTATAATAACACTTTTTTGCACATTTCTAAAAGTTAAGCATCGTCTCATTCTACAATGTTCCTGAATTTTGAAGAAAACTGCATCCTAAAAGAGTTTTATGACCTCGCACATGTAATTTATAGTTTTTCCTTTTGGAAAACAAAGCTGTTCCAAATTTAAAAAAAGGAATGAAGCTTTAAAATGTTATCATATGAAAAAAATTTAAAAAAAAACAACTTTATTTTATTATGGAGCTTAAATAAATTTATCCTTTTTTTCAACTTCAGCAAAAACATATGATATTGCTAGTTTTCAGACAAGAAAAAAATTCAGAAAAGTTTTTATCGCAGATGTTGTAGCCAATGTTATTTTACATTATTCTATCATTTTTACGCTATTGACTTGTTTAATGCTTAGGTATCATTTGCATGGTATCCAGTAAAAATATTTTCTAACCCAATGATTTTCTTGACATCGCTATTTGTTCAGTTTTATCTGGTTCTCTTTCACAAACAACTTCTCTCTTAATGAGCATACTGTTTAGTTTACGTCTGAAAAGACTATTCCAGTGAATACTATTAAATATAATTAGTGAGGCTCTTTTTCTAAACTTAATGTGTAATTTAAATTGTGATTAAATACAGGACAGTAGCTCACAAACTCCTTTGTTGAATTTGGGAGGAAAATTGTACACTTAATTACAACTTCTACAAGCAATTCAGTTGACATGAGATGCTGCTTAGAATGAGTGGCGCATATGAATAAAGTACGCATATGTTTATAAAACTTAATATTAGAGAAACACTTCACTAAAGGAAAGCGAAGCTTTACTAACAAGAAAGGTTAGGCCTGTCCGTGCTTCATTATGTAGAATATAAAAAATAAAGTAGTCAAAATATACTTAAATAACTAATTTAAAACGGAATTTATGTTGTTTTCAGCTTAAAAATAAAGGAATTTTTCAAGATAAAAACATTCTACCTCCGAGGAACAAAAGTTTGAGCCTGAAATTTATATTTCTTTTAAATTAAAGCACGAAAAAACTTTTTAAAATTGACAATTAGTAAACATATATCTAATGAAAATGTTATTTTGTCAAGAATTTAAACGTGTTAAAGAGAAACTGACAGTTTTTATTATCGGATAAGTGAGTATAATTTATTAAATTATTAATAAAAAGAGAAATTTATTAAAATTGTCCTTCGAATAATATGATGCTCTGGCATGACTTAGAATTTTATAATTTAGGAATATCTTTCACAAGATTTGCTCAATATTTTGTAAAATTTTACAGCGTAATTTCTTTGTAAAAATTTGTTTGTTTCAATATACTTTTGGTCAACAACCACAAAATGTAAGAATTAAACATTTTGCTCAGAAACAGCTTACATAAGCAGTGTCAAAAATATCTTGTGAAAAACGACATTTTTGTTGCATGTTTATTTGTTCAATCATAAACTTCAATTAAAAAGCGAAACAATACTGGATTGTTTAAATATGTACATATATGCGAAAAATGTGAGAAAAATTATTTCTGCATTTTTTATGAGTGTTCATTGTTGAAACTTAAAATATGCAATCCTGTCTTACATCACAGAGTAGACAAATATGTATATAATTAAATATTGAAATATTTTCTGAAATCATATATTTTACGTAAATATCTTTACAAAATATTTGATAACTTTGCTAAGCGAAGGAAAGGTTTGTCATTTAATACACAACTGAGTATATTTTTCTAGAGATTAATCTTAATTTGGAAATCTTATTTATTATTTTTTTAACAAGTAATACTCAAGTTTTTTACTTTGATATAATAATTTAGTTTTTTTTTTCATTTTAGTGTTTAATAGTTTAATAGTTTTTAGTGTTTTATTTTAGTAACAATATGAAACTGTTCAAAAAACGGAGCAAACATTACGGATTTACTAATATGCTAACTTTAAGAAAAACTTAAAGATAATTAGTTAATTTACATTAAAATTGTAGTTAATAATTATTTTTAAATATCTTAGTGGTTGTATTTAATGTTTTTTAACTATAACTTGAGTTAAAATTAGTTTGAAAAATATTAATATTTTTTTTCAAATTCTCAAAATGTGTTGCTACGTTTTATATGTGTTTATCCTAAAGAAGGTAAGAAATACAAATTTTCATCTTCAAATGATTTCAATGCTATTTCTTATTTCCGGGGAAAACTTTGCAACAAATATACTTTTATAGTTTTATTTTAATATGTTGCACTGATATTAAGCAGCTCTCTGTCCTTCTTACCATACAGAAGGCGATATGCGACTTTTTATTCAGTATATCTTAGTTTTACAGAAAGTCATTCACACTTTATGGAAACGATTTTGTAATTAATTTTCTCGTTTGCATTTAGAGATAAAGCTTGGAAAACTTGAGAAGAATTGTCTGCCAAGGATTTCTTTTCATTGGAATGTAAAAAAAAAATTTATTTTAAAAATGGCTCCTAAAAATAATATATAACCCAAAGGTTACGTAATTATGCTTTCCAAGGAGAAATATTGTATCAACAAATTAAAAAATCGTGTAAAATCTCGCTTTTAAATCAAAGGCATTTCTAACATTTTAAATTGAAAAGGGAAAAAGATTCTAATTGAAAGTAAAAATGAAAACATGACCATGGAACTAAGACTTTTGAAACGCAGGCAACTATCAAGAAAGCGAAGTCCTAAAAGGAAATCCACCGATTCAAAGATTCATTGCATTGAAACTAATAATGTCTCCCGAAACTGTAACTATAATCATTCATAAGGATTTAAAGTTAAAACAGATGTTGAACCTAAAGTTCGTCTCCTTTTTTACAACATGTAGCTGAAAGAAAAGCAAATTGTAGAAAATTATGTAAAAAAAACCCTAGATACCAATAAATGTAAAAATGTTGGTTACATCCGATGAGGTATTTAAGTAACTGCAGTAAAAGAAAATCTATTTTCTATTACTCAACCGACTCTATGAAATGGTATCGTCAGTGTACAGTAAAGTTCGCAATGGGATCCATGATAGTTGCAGGATTTTCTAACAGCAGCAACTTCAAAATCAAAAAAGTCAAGTCAAAAAATTAATTCCCTCTACTATTAGCAGATTATATAAGAACCAATTTTTACAGAAACAATTCCAACTTTCTATGGAAAGGACATTTATAACATTTAGCGTCCTATGGACAAAGCCTCTAGTCACACGTCTAAATCAACTGTCGCTTATTTACCAAAGAAAGAAATAGAAATAAAGTGGATTCCATTGGATGAAATACCTGTCAAATCCCCCTACGCTTCTCCAATGGACTTTTGTGTTTTCGGTTGATTCAAAGGAGCCTTAGGAAAATGGAACACTGAACGGACCATGGAAAACGTTTCCTGAGGAATGGAGTAAAAATGGCAGTAATAAGAAAAAGTTGACTTTCGTACACAATTCCAGCTAGAGCTACTGTCAAGAATTATAACTATCAGAGAGAAGCAAATTTCCATAAGAAATACGGTATTTATTGATAAAAATTGACTATCAAAACCGTTTCCATAAAGTGGGAACGACCTTCTGTATTTTAACTTTATAAGCCACAGCCTGTGGCTCTGAATTGGTTTTTCCACTAAAACAAAAAAACTTGCGCATAACAGGGTAGGTGGGTAAGATGGCTAGTGATTTTACAGTGCATAGTAGGTCGTTTGCAATTGCCGCAGAAAGTTTTTTATGCACAAATACCATATTTTTAGGAAATGTGCTTCTAAGCTTTTGTTCGCTTATTTTTAGCTCGAATTTTCCGTGCAACCAGACTTTTTCTTAAGTGCCCAAGTCAATTAATTATATGTTGCTCTTTTTGATAGTCTTTCCACACATAGCCCTTTAATCTTTACTGTATGCAGACATCAGTTTCTTATAAAACACACACTTTTTAATACCATACGCAAAAAGAGTTATTGAAAAATAACCCTATGTGTAATAGACATTCCTCTAAATGGATGCATTTTTTAAAATTTCTTATTCTATAATTACATGCAGGGATGAAGGGAAAATGGGAGCTTTTTCCATGCGCCCCCAATTTTTTTAAAAGTGTTGTTTTTAAAGTTTCCTATGTATAAAATTGAAATTCCTAATTAAAAGAAACATTGATTTAAAATTTTTTTTATTTTGATGAAACTGAGAGTTCGCTTTATATTACTTGAAATTTACACTCAGTTTTAACTTGGCTTTATAACAACACCCTGCAACAATCGTGAATAATTAAGAAAACTTTTAATCAAAATGGCGTAGGCATTTCTTATGATTATTTCTTTCATCGAACGAGCAGAAAATCATCCGTTTTCGGTGGCAGTCACTTAAATAAATTTCTGCTTTATGAAGTGGCACAGCGAATTTTGTGTATTTATGAATATTTATATACATACTTTGTGTATGTTTATGAATTATATATACATACTTTTTTCTGTTAAGAGATAAGATTTTTTTTCATTTGTTATTTCTTTTTTGGAAAACAAAACAGTTCTCTACTAATTTTAAAAAACCATTTTGACTTCGCAATACCTATCTTCTTTTGATTCTTTACGTTGTATTATCTTGTAGAGACACTGGGACTTAAATACACCTGGATGAATCCATATTAATAATTCTTCTCAAGACTCTAGTATGACTTTGCTTGGCAAAAAAAGAAAACCTTGAAAGAATACTTACAACCTGTTAAAAGAAAATTTAATCTTTTCTTTTCAAGGCTAACACTAAATCCTACGCTTATTTCAACTTTATCGGCATGGACAAAAACATATTCTCATTTCTTTAAAAATTAATGTTACAAGTTTCGAAACATGCATCGATTTTACTACCGAATTTTTCAAAAAATATTTAATCCTTTTAACATAATATAGTCCTCTTTGTGTTTCAGTATCAGAAACCTTTTTTTCCCTTAGGTGTGCTTTTTTCATGCATTATAACGGTTTTAAATAATCGATAAGGAAGTCTTCTCTTAAATTCTTACATTATTTGAAAGCTATGTCTTAGGCCGTCTTTACCTGCAGTGAAATTTCGGATAACTTCAAACGCCCATTTTATAGCAATATCTAAAATACTATTCCCTATGCAATTTTTTCTTGTTATTCAGTGATTCAGCGACAAAAATTAATTTGTTTTAAAATTATAAGTCGAGCACAGATATCATGAAAACCACTAATTGTTTTTGAATGCAGTAATAAAATTTGGATCAGGTCAGAATTTTTAAAAATATCATACCTCTCAGAGTAAAAAAAAATTCTTTGTTTGAATCCCATCTTAAAGTTAATTATTTTATATCAGAACTACAATGTATTAATAAACTTAATTACATACAGAAAAAAATATTAGAATTTAAGTTTCAGGTCAAGCTTATTTAGGATTAAAACTTATTTTCAAAATATAAACTAAAATAGATAATATTAAATTTAAAATACACAAGACAGATACAAAGACAGGAATATCAGTATCTAAATAATCTCAAAGCATGAAGGCAAACAAAATCCTGATTTATTTGAAGTGAGGCGAAACAAAATAAAATGTAAGAATCTAGAGAAATAAAAAAAAAAAATTGCTAAAATGCTAGTTCTATTTATTCGTAATCTTGTTATGTTACATTACTTTCTGAACAAATCCTTTTAAAAAAATTCTTTTAAACTAAAATATTTCTTATGCTCCAAATGTCACCAAGAAACAAAAAGAGCTGGTTGCTATTGCACATATTCAAGTTTGAAAAAGAAACCGTTCGAATCAAGACTTTCTTTCCCCAATCCAAATCGGATAGGCTTAATTGAAAAATAATTAATAAAACTTGTTTCCCTTTGTCAGCAAAATGTCTTTTTCAGAAAAATACAGTAATGTTCAAAGTTTATTCAACAATTTGATTGAAACCAAACGAAGAAATTTTACAATAACCTTGTAATTATGACAAGTTACAGAACACATTGAAGCAAAGAAAATAAAACTATTTTCAAGTATTACCCTTTTACTTAAAATATTTTACATAATAAATTTCATACATTAATTATTCAGTTGTTTTATGGATCTGGAAATATTTCCCCCCAATTAATACAACATTTGTTGGATTGGCTCAAAATGATATATAAAAAAAAATTTCTAAATCAGAGGAAAATTACATATACTGATAATAATATTTTAGTCTAAAAGTATTCTGATTTTAAAAGGGGTATAAATTCTAAGTAAAATAAGAAAGAGAAATCTGACAGAAAAAAAAATTAATTTTGAGTTAGTCCTAACATCTTTTCTAAAATGACAGAAATACAAAGAAAAACTTTAAATTTATTAATAATAGGGTCATAAGATATTTTTGTACATCTTTTTACTCTTTTAGCACCCATCTAAAAGTGTTTAATAATCTGAGGAATACAGGAGTCATTTGTTTCTTACGTTTCTATCATTCGATTTATAACACATCAGTCTGTTCCTTTGGTTCTTGTGACTCATCGTAATCCATGTGATTTAAACAATTTGAACTCTGCATTAGAAGATAAGTTTCGTATTTTTTTCTATAGGTGCGTATTCTAAGCAAACATATAAATGAAAATAAATCATGTGGTTGATCAACTTTGAAAAACAAAAAAATTTCCTTGTAAGTAGCAGGAAACATGTGACATCTTGAAAAATCTCGAACCCAATAGGGCCAATGAAACTCATAGTCCTTGTGAAATCTTTCACTTCCTTCCATGTGAATTGAACTTGTGGAGTCAGAATTCCCCTGGATTCTTCTCAAAGCATCTTGTTCTGTCTCCCCCTGTGGCGTCCAAATTGGCCACCCCTCCAACTAGCTAACTCTTGGACTCGAATCTTTTGGGTCAATACAAGTAAGGTTTTTTTTATCTCTTGGGCATTAGGGCATTGATAACATTCAGTGATCATTCGATAGTTTAGATAGATCACTGTAAAAAATATGTGTATTTTTAAAATTAATTTTGTTACACAAATAATTTGTAACATTACTAATCACCATTAATAATTAATATTTGAATTTTGAAAATGAATTACATTTCGTTTATTTAGATGCATTTGTGGTTATTTCCAAAACACTTTGGGATTGAAAGATGTCATTTTTTTTTAATTCAGAAAAAAGTTTTAAAAATATCAAATGGATTCTTTACTTGTATCATGTTATCCCACTATAGAGTCTGATGCATCAAAAAAAAAAAAAATGAATGATTTAATTTTGCATAAAATAAGAGCCGAGTTGGAAGCATATAATTGTCTTTAAAAATTCATTTGATTGTTGTATTTTCAATAATAATAACAAATTTAAGACTTCAAGTGCTAATTAAGATCAAAGTGAATAATAATAAGTTTGAAATTGAAAAGCAGATGCATCCATTTTTTATGGTGCATTAAATTTCAAAATAACTTTTAGAATATGCGATGTAGCTGAAATATAATCTATAAAAGATATCTGTTAAAATGATTTTTTTATTTATGAAATGAAGGCAATATATTCTCATACAATTTTTCATTCAAGAAATTTACCTCTCATTTCAATACATTTCTTTCTCAAGTTTATAAAAAAGAGAAACAAAATAGTTCGGGAATGAAAGTAGGAAAACATATTTTTCAGATAGCACAAAAACATATCGTAAATGAAGCATACATTTTTTTTATAAATTCAATGGTCGCGGTTGTTTTTCATTACTATAAGTTTCATTTTTGTTTTTGCAAAAAAATCTCGATTTTGTTCAGAATTCCAAATTTCATTTACGTTTTAACAGATTATTAAGGACTTAAGTAAAAAATAAGTCATTTGAAGCATCAAAAAATAATAGTTATCTTTTTAAAAATAAATAAAAATGTCATGGCATATTACAGCTTACGCCTTCTATTAAAACTTATTTTCCATTAATTTATAAAGGGTATATCGCTTTTTTTTATTTTTAAAAATACTTACGCTTCCAAATTAATGTCAAGTACATTTCTTTCTCTTTTTCTTTATTTGGAAATAATTATAAATGATTCGTTTCGATATCATCCCTATTGTTATTGTGCAATTAAAATTAATTTTTAAAAGAAATATACGTGATAAAATGTGAGCTTAGGCAATGTGGAAAATCTTATAAAAAAGATGGTATGCTACTATAGAAGATGTAGGAAATGTCGCAGAAATGGACAAAAAAAAAAAAGAGGATCCGCTACATATGTGCAGAATATGATGTCTTCTTGTGAAAGAAGACATCATATTTTGTGAGATTATTATTCAATAATCTCACAAAATTTGAGAGCTCAAAATGTAAAAAATCCAGTTGTTCTAACTTTTATGTTCATTTTTATTTATATTCTGATAACAAGTAAAAACTTTCAACTGATTTATCTGAGTGCAAAAAAAAATCACCAATTTTTTCTTTCATTCAAAATGCTAATTTTTTTTTTGATTGTGCCAAATGTTTTGGTATTTTTCATAAATTATTCTTATTAATATGTATAACGAAAGTTGGTACGCATTTTTAAATCGCCGCAATCAATACTCCATTTTCAAAATATTTAAATCTATAATATATGATATTTTAAGAATTTTTTTATAAACATTTATTAAAAAATATTTTATAAATTTCAATGATGTTATCGGAAAAAATCCATGCAACTCATTGTATCGGCATGCTTATATCAATCCAATTTCATTTGATATATTGTAGGAGGAGTAGCTATTTAAAATCCCTTCGTGGGCTCATAACTTTTTTCTTTAAAAGAATAAAATGGTTTGTTTTCTGTGGTATTTTGAACACATATCTTGTGTATGTGTCTTACATATTACATATGTATACAAACAAAAAATTTGCAAAAGCTATTAAATGAAGGATTTTTAATTATTTAAAAAATCTTAAATAAATAAAAAAATAACATTTGTGTAATTAATTTTAAAATAAAAATTTCGAAAATAAGTTAGATTTAGAAAAAAATATAGTATACTTCTAGAATTACAACCATCTGTATTCGCAAGGAATGCGATTTCTTTTAAATGAACAGTATTACGATCTATATAGAAGCTTCTTATACATCTAATAGTTATTTCTCTCTCTCTGTATAATTTTTTTATGTTCATCTCATTTTTATACCCGGCGTATAACTTGTACCCGTAAATTTCGATCTTATTCTTTAAGTTGAAAATGTGCTGTTATACGCCGCATTATACGTAAGTTTATAAAATTTGTAAATTAGGTTTTTTGCATAATGACTCCTGTTTTAAAAAGAGCAAATATTGCATTTAAGCAGTATTCTGAGGATAATATGGACACTAAATATCTAAAAAAAATGCTAGTAAATAATTCAAATCCTAAAAGAGAATTATACAAGAAATATTTACTAAATAGGTAAAATAAATTACGTGCTACAAAGTATTCGTATAGAATAGTGATAAAGATATCCCACTTGATTAATTATCTTTGTCATTCTGCAGTAGATGCTTATTTCACTTATTTAGATTAAAGATAATAAAATATTTAATACTTGATTTGTATTTTGCTTTTTAAAACAACTTGTAATTATATATATTTCTGTACTTTTGAAAATGGTATGCATTAAAATAGATGCATTCTTTCAATACTAAACGAAACAAATTTTTCCATTTCTACATAACGATTCTAAGTATAAAATTTTCATAAAAATCTTTATTTGTTGAAGATAACTTATTGAAGGAGGATTTTTTCAATTTGAAAATGTTTACAGCCAAATAGTATTATTAAGTGTTCTCGAGTCCTATTCGTTAACAACTAAAGTAATGCTTAAAAAATTAGAATTATTTTTGAATAATTTCCCTGTTAATTTTTTGGTCATTTAATTAAAAACGTAAATGTAAATTTTCTTTAGCCTGAAGTTAAGTTCTGATATCTCCAACTGAAAGTATTTCATAACGTATCTCCGACAGAATAATATTTATTCTTGAATGATATTCTCTATTTTTTCTAGATGAAATTCATCTCAAGCCCTCATTTTGTACAGAACACCGGTAAGGATTGTTCTAGAAATCGAAAAGTAAAATTCCATTCATTTTAAATTGATTTCCTTTCAAGAGTTATAAATTTTTTTCATGAATCACAAATAGGTTAACGTATGTATTTTAGTTTAGATTAGTAATAATTATTAAAATTTGACGATAACGTTTTTGATTTAAATCCATGTCACTGATGATTCTGAAACAGGGGGTCTCAGGATAAAGATCTCCCTATAGCCCTTAATTTTTTTCGATTAATTATAATCCTATGTATATAGTACGTAAAATTTAAATTTTATTAATTAATGTTAAATATTTATTCAATCACTAATTTTGTACTGTTTTATGTTCCCAAAAATTGGCAATTCCAAATCAAAAGAATGTGTTGGGCGTCGTATTAGAGCAAATACGAGAATGGTGGACTTTTGTTCCTTCCCCCTTGAAAAATTCTTGTGTGCGCTACTGTTCTGAAATCCAATGGAATGTAAAAAACAATCCATCAATGTATGTTTGAAAAATCAAATACTGACTCTGAAATCTAGATGCTAAAGCAATTTCTTAGAGTACAAAAACAAAGACGGAAAGAAAGAATTAAAATTTAAAATGAATCTAAGATGTTGTGACTAAATAAATTATCATTAAATTATAATGACAGTTTTTCAAATAACTACAAAAATAAATTTACTTACATGCAAGTAAAATTTTTTTACACATATAATTTTTGTTTTTATCAAAATATGGTAAACGAACGAACGAACACAAATTTTAGAATCAAATGATCTCATTACATATTTGCCACTATTCTGGCGTCCTTTTTTTAGAAAAATTCTTTTATTTTTTAAAAACATAGACTTTTGATTCTTTCAATTTAGTTACCCTCAAAGTAATTAGTTTTAACCCTTTTAATATCTAAAAATCGTATGAAATGTGATAAAATTGTTCTGTTAAAATGCAATTGTAAGTCATCTTTATTTTTGAATTTATGCAAATTCTACTTGGTGTATGTTACTTACAAGTTTATGGATCAGATAAAAGGACTAGAAAATGATAATGATGATTTGCTTTTTTAAAAAAAATTTCTTTATTATCTTTTCACAATTGGTTCTTTTATCAATTATTTTTCATTTCAACTTTTTTGTGAATGTACAATAGCAACAGGAAAATAATTCGGTTGTATTGTGCTCAAATGAAGGCGAAAAATCATTTAATATGTCTCCTCATAATTTTATTCTAGAGAGTAGATAACTTTAATTCGGTTCAATCAAATTAACGTTATCCTTTTTTCTATCTTTTTAAATTCTGAATAACTGTATTTTTCTTCCTATAAAATTTTTTATCTTTTAATTTTTTTCAACCAGTGGAGTTTTGGATAAGCATTGCTGTAAATCTTATCAATCATTGGGAAGTTTAAAGTAAAATGTAATTTTGAAAGATGTTACTCTGAAAAACTTTTCTATTTCTTAAACTTCATTGGATGGAAAAAAAATAATTGCGTTTCAGAAATTCATCAGTAGCAACTATTAATATTTTTATATAAACAAATTGCCCCTCTTAAAAGTACTACTAATCCGATGAATAAACTTTAAAAAATTGGTCTTGGTTGAATTGGAACATGGTGTCTATGCATTTTCCAGACTTCTAGAATCTTTGACTCGGAATTTTAAATTATTTTTAAGCTCCTCGGTAAGTCTTCCCTATTTAGAGATTGTCCTTACTTTAGAATTCTAATCGAGCTTTTAAAATACTTTCGTCTTTCAAAAGAGTCTATCCTTTCCTAACTATATATATAACTGCGCTTTCAATCGTCAAACCAAATATTTATGGGGAAAAGTAAAAAAAAATAGTGAATTTTCTCCTTAATCGTCTGTGGTAAAGGGAAGCGAGGTCAACACTTTTTCAATACTGCTTTGTAGCTAATCGAACAAGTTTGCTTTATTTGCAAGATTTTCTGGCGTCAAAAATATTTTTTTTTATGATTTACTATAGAAAAATATAATATATTGCGAAAGCTTAAATTACATATTAAAGCTGAATTAAATTATTATCGATGGTAATGATGAAAGAATTTGATATTATTTTATATGAAAAAATATAGAGATATGATTTCCTAGATTTATTCATCTATATATATATAGATGAGAAAAGAGCCATTCACTCACTGACTCATCACGATATCTCCAGAACTATTCAACCTATAGACTTGAAATTTGGTGGGCATGTTCCTTTAATGGAATAGAGATCCGTTAAGAACGGATTTTGCGAAATTTGAACCCAAAGGGGCGTTACGGGGTTTAAGGTGCGTTATAAATAATTGTTTTCCTTTTTTTAACTACTCGCCGTACGGTCTTTAAATTTGGTAAGAAAACTCCTTTCATAGAGTAGAGAACCGCTACAAAATAGGTCTCGCAAAAATCAACCTCTAAGGGGCATTTTGAGGGATTAAGGGGCATAATAGATAAATATTTCCGTTTTTTAAATACTAAATCTACCTGCTTGAAAATTGGTAGGCATGTTTCTTTCATGGAGTAAATATCCTAGACAAAATGAGATTTGCGAAAATTGACTCCCAAGAGGTGTTGGGGGGGGGGGTTAAGGGGCGTTATAGATTTTTTAAACTACTGGACGTACAGCCTTGACATTTGGAGAGCAGATTCCTCTCATAGAGTAGAGATCCACTACAAAATGGATTTTGCGAAAGTCAACCCCCAAGTGGCACTGCGGGGCTGAAGGTGCGTTATGGATAGTTATTTCCATTTTTAAACTACTGGATGAACAGCATTGAAATTTGATAAGCAGATTCATTTCATAGATTAGATATCCGCTACAAAATGGTTTTGACGAAAATCGACGACCAAGGGGCTTTGCGGAGAATAAAGGACATTATACGTAATTATTTTTATTTCAAAATATTAGATGTAGTCTTGAAATTTGGTAAGTAGATTCCTTTCACAGAGTAGAGAACCACTGCAAAATAGGTTTGGTGAAAATCGACCACAAGGAACATTTCGGGGGAATTAAGGGGTGTAATAGATAAATAATTCGTTTTTAAGTTACTAGACCAACCTGCTTGAAAATTGTTATGTATGTTACTTTCACGGAGTAAATTTTTGCTATAAAATGGGTTTTTTGAAAGTTGACTCCTAAGGGGCGTTGCAGGGGATTCAGGGGCATAAATAATTATTTGCGTTTTTAATTTATTTTTAATTCGTTCAATCTTGAAATTTTATAAGCAGATTCCTGTTTTAGAGTAGACATCCGCTACTAAACTTTTTTTACAAAAATCGACCCCAAAGTGGAGTTGCGGGGGCTCAAGAGGCCTCATAGATATTTTTTTTTCCTTTTCTAATTTATTAGACGCACAAGTGTTGAAATTTGGTAAGAGGTTACCTTTCATAGAGTACAGTTCCACAACAAAATGGGTTTTATGAAACACGACCCCCAAGTGGCGTTGCGGGGACTCAAGGGGCGTTATTGATAATTATTCCCATTTTAAAACTAATAGACGCTGAGTCTTGAAATTTGGTAAGCAGATTCCTTTTGCAAAGTAGAGAACAACTGCAAAATAGGTTTTGCGAAATGAACCCCCAAGGTTCATTTCGGGGAAGTGAGGAGCGCAAAGGATAGATATTTCCATTTTTAAATTATTAGACCTACCTGGTTGAAAAGTGCTGGTTATGTTCCTTTCATGGAATAGAGTTCCCTTAGCAAGGAGTAAAATGTAACTCAACCCCTAAGTAGAGTTGCGAAGGTTCAAGGGGAGATATAGAAAAATAATTCCTGTTTTTGAATTGTTAGACCCACATTCTTGAAATTTCTTAAGCATTTTTCTTTTGTTGAATATGTGGCTCCACTAAGTATAGATTTTACGAAAATCGAATCCTGTGGGAAGCATGAGGTTAATGGGCGTGTTGACAAAAAAAATTCTTTTTTCGAACTACAAGGACTAAAATAATGGAATTTGGTTTACATTTTTCTTTTGTTGAATTGGAATCCGCTAAGAACAGTTTTGGGGAGAACGACTCTCAAAGGAATTACAAAGGGGGGGGGGTATTGATAATAAAATTTTGTTTTTCCTCTATTAGATTTAAGTTTGAAATTTGGCTTCCATCTTTATTTCATGGAGTAGAGATCCACCTAAACTTGGTTTTGCGGAAATCCACTTGGTTATAGGGTTACGAAAGGGCAAATATCATTCTATACTCAATTTTAGAGATTATTAGATAATACAAATTAGTAGTTCTGTCAACTTTTTTATCAAGAGGCGAGAGTTACAGGTATAAGTATACTACTCAATGCAATGGAATTCTTAATGCTAGGACTTAGATATCAGTAATTTATAATAGAAACAGTATATACACTGCTGGCCACCGAAAATGCAACACCAAGAAAGACAAGAGATAGCATTGTAGATAACATGTCGACCAAGTATCAAATGATTAAATTTATAGACTTCCGTGAAGTGTGGTTCTTGCCAGAATCAGTAGCTTGAGTAGCCGCCATTGTTATAGATCACCGCTATCACACGCCTCGGCATTGACTCAAAGAGACTTTGGATGTGTCCTTGGGTTACAGCAGACCAAGCAGCTTCCACATGTTGCCCAAGTTGATCTGGTGTGGCAGCTGGGGGTGTAATCAGGGTCAATCGTTGAGCAACCATGGACCACATGTTTTCGATCGGCGAAAGATCCGGAGAGCGAGCCGGCCAGGGAAGAAATTCAATCCGGTGATTGACGAAGAACATTTGGACAATGCTTGCCACGTGTGGTCACTCATTATCCTGTTGAAATACGGCTGTAGCTAAGCCCTGAAGGTAAGGAAGAACAACTGGCTCCAACACCTCGGAGATGTAGAGCTGGCCGTTTAAAGTACCAGCAATGCGTACTAGAGGAGTGCGAGAGTGATATCCAATACCGCCCCATACCATAATACCCGATGCAGGACCAGTGTGGCGGTGCATAACGCAGCTGTTCAGCATCCTCTCTCCACGGTGTCTCCAGACTCGAATCCAACCATCGTGGTGTTGCAGACAGATGCGTGACTCGCCAGTATAGACAACTTCATTCCATTCTGCCGCCCACATCCTTCTTTCATTGCACCATTGGCAGCGGAGACGTCTGTGGTTCTGCGTCAAGGGTAGACCAGGCAATGGACGTCTTGCGAGCAGACCACTCTGCTGTAAACGGCGTCGAATGGTACGCGCAGACACTGAATGATGCGCTACAGACTCAATGTGCTGTGCTATGTTTCGTGATGTGACTGAGCGATCCGTCACTGCCATGCCCACAATTTGCCTGTCCTTACGTGAAGTGGTGCACTGAGGTGGATGCGATCGACCACGTCGGCCCGTCGTTTCCCTCCTGCATCCAACGGTTACATATCCGCATTACAGTTGTTTGGTTTCGTTTAACACGACTACCGATTTCTCTGAAAGATAATCCACAATCTCGGTAGGCCGCTATCCTTTCTCTGTCGAACTCGGATACTTGATCAAAAGCTGATCGTTGTTTGCTACGAGACATAACTGATCGTTTTTTGAAAAAACCACAAGAAAAACACAATTGCCGAACTTGAAATGGTCGAAATCTTCAAGCCTTTAATAGCGCTTTGAGGTGGCGCCACAGGCGTGCGTGATGTGTGTCTGCGCTGAAATTCTAATCCTTTGCCTATCTCACCTCCGCTAATGCATGTTGTAAAGTAAATTTCATGTTATTTGCGTGCTTCCTTCAGGGTGTTGCATTTACGGTGGCCAGCAGTGTATTTGTAAAACATCATGTACCCAGTAAAGCTGGTGTGTAACGGCTGGTTTATTATATAAATTGCACAGACCTGCAAAATTGAAGCTTTTGAAAAATACAAAGAAGTTTTCGGTGAGTTTTATGTAATTTGGTGTGTTAATTTCGAAAATGACCACCATCTTTTTCCATCACGTTGAGTTTTTTTAAAATTCCTATGTGTAGAAAGAATTCTCTTGAACGATTTAGCATGTGTTATCTAGCAAGAGCCATTCTTATTCTGTTAGTCTATGTAAATATAGGTTCTTGATGAGGCAAATTGATTTTTCACCAGATTAGTGAAAACCGCTGTTGCCAGACCTCGTGAAATGCATCTGGTTAAGAGTAAAATAAGATGTTCCTTCGAGGTTTAAATTTTTTTGCATCCAATCATGGTACAGTTTCTAGAAAAAAGAACCACCAGTTTACAATTTTAATCTGTTTTTACTAAGATAATTTACATAAAATAAACGATTGATCAAGAGGAGCAAATATTATGCCTGAGTACTTGAAAGTAAGAAACAAATTTCAAACTTCCCTAAACAAAACAGTTTCTATTTAAATATGTAAGCGCATGTATGTGTAATTCCTTCATGTAAAAGCTGTATTAAAGCAAGCATTTTAGCCTCATCAATTAAACCGAGAAAAGAGAGAATGAGAGTCAATTCGCACTATAAAGCAACACAAGAGCGATTCAAATCTGTCCTGACTTTTAGTCTTCCCGTTGGCGTGGTGTCGTAGTTAATAATGATGGTAACGGTTCGGATGTCGTCCTCATCACTTGGCCATGCATCAGAATTATGAGTTCCGTCACCAATAGCCCTCGTACACACTCTCTTACCCATCTAGCAAAAAAAATTAAATTAAGGAGCATTCATTAGAGAGCTTGAATATTCTTTCAAATATTAAAAGAAATAGGATTCTATTTTTTTAAATCGAATTTTCCTAACGAAACGCAAATTTTAAAATGATTTAAAACTTTACTCCTTTGATAATTTTGGTTTGTTTTTTTATATAAATACGAATCATTTTCTCCTTTTTTTGGTCATTAAAGTATCAAAACTTCAATTGAAGTTTTCAAAATCTTCTCTTTTATAACTGTTCAATTTATAAAATAGAAGCTAAGAAAAGGTGTTGAAAAATCCTAAAGCAATGATATTTTTTGACAAAAAAAGGACACTAAAAATGCTAAATTTTTTTATGTATAACTTAATTATCGATTAATGTTAATTAACATAATTAATGTTGTTTGATAAATAGTAATATAGTATATTTTTGTTTAGAATGGTTTTTTTTTCTAAATCAAAAACAATGTTTTGTGAAAAAATGCTTATAAATTAAATATGCTTATAAATTATAAAAATGCTTATATAAATTAAAAATATCAACAATTATTTTGAACAATCTTAATAATATACATTGTATTGTGTAAATTTTCAAAAAAAAAAGGACGCTCCAGTTAGGTGGAACAGCAGCTATCCGTCTTGCAAACTAATTAAAGGTAAAATAAGTTCGGCTTAATGAGATCTTTAGTTTCAGATATTGCCACGTGTTCGAGTTCGATCAAACAAGAACCCGGTTAGAGAGCAAATCAAATCAATACAATTATTTAATTCGTCATTTAGGCGAGATAATCCTCCAATTTATTATAAAAAGAGAAAAAAATTAATTTTGATATATCTAATAATACTTGTACTTTTAATAAGATTTCGTTTATGAAAAATAATTTAATGTTTAGTAGAACAATCCTATATATTGAGAAACACACGCATATACACTCCAACAAACTTACATAAATGACTTGAAAGCTGAAGGATTTGATTGATTTCTCATTAATTGACGGAATATTTGTTTATTAGTTACACCTCGAAGTAAAAGGAGAACGATAAACCTCCTCATTTTGAACCTCGGTCAAATAACGAGGAGGACTCTTGAGCTACTCTTCCAATTTCTATGAACATGAGGATTTTGAGCCTCAATAGACTGAATGCGTATTATCTCTTATTTCTCTTTAAAACAAAAGGTTTTTATGTAAGCTCAGATACTTGTCAGAGTTTAAATTTAAATATGTCAAATCCTCGAAAATCATGTCATTCTTAATGTTCGTGAATTATTATGTACGAAATATTGAATCGTAAATAAAGAATACGCAAAAAAAAAAAAAAAATGTAATTTTTTTTTTTGGAAAATAAATAACTGCAAGTTTAAAAACTTTTCGTTTTACTAAATATTTTCTCCTGTTTGTTTTCTGTGAGAAAATTTCAATGATTTCATCCTTATACTAGATTAGGGGTGGCACACAGTAGGGCACGATGCAGTTGCACGCGAAGACTTATTGAAAAATTTGAAAAAATAATTCAACCTATTTTGCTTACAATTTTATTAAAATGTGGTTGTCTCTGGAAAAACAACTCAAAATTTATTTGAAACCCAACGAATTGAATTCTAATAGAAAAGTGTCTTGCAAAGAATACTCTTTCCATGTCCAAGGGAAGTGCACTCGCGAAATTTGGGAATGGAGGGAGCGTGTTTTTTTTTTTTTTTTTTTTTTTTTTTTTTTTTTTGGAAATGGGCTTGCCACTTAAGAACGAAGGATTGAGATTTTCTTACCGATATTACAGGACATTGAAGTAATTCAAGTTTCAGTTTATACCCTAGTTGGGGTCTTTTGTAAACAAACTTTTGCACGATTATCTCTGTTTTAAAGGGGAAAAAACATGTCGAACATTATTTGCAATCTACTAAAGTTAAAAATGCTCTCATCTATAGTAGATTTAAAAAGTTACTCTTCATTTTGAAGGATTCATTCTGTACTATTTTGAATAATTTTCAAGTCTATAAAAATGCTGATTCTTTCATAAATCATTTTTCAATTACTCTACAAAACGTTCGTTAATACCCACCGAAATCCAAATCGCAATTATTAACCTACAGCACTATACTAGACTGAAAAGCAAATATAAGAAACTTATTTCAACTCAAGGGATCTAAATTGTATTGAATATTGGAAATTTCAACCGACAGGTAGTTTTCTAAATGTACACTATTTGTCTATCAGATATTGTTGTAGTTTTGGATCCACATAAGTTTGTGAATTAATATTTTCTATTATATATATATATATATATATATATATATATATATATATATACGAACATTATAAAATCATAATATTGCTCAAAATTAACTGATATATATTCCTAAAATAACCTAATTCTATTAGCATTTTCAAGAACTAATCCTAATATAGATGACTCAGTCTAAAAGTTACAAATTAAAACTACTTTAAGTAGGTACAGACTGTTTAGTAATAAATTAGAAGTAAATGCTTAAGGTTATTCAATTATATTGTATATCTATAACAGTTTACAAAAATTAAGTGAAAAGTTTACTAACAAAAAAATCTAAATATTTATTATATTATTTTTAAATTTATACTACTTGAACTTCCTTAAAAAATATGCTATTTGCTTAAGAATCCCATAAGTCAATAATTGAAAATTTTTTCAACTTCTGTCTATCTTTTCGTTTGTTAGAAGTGAGTGGCACGTCTAGTGATTTAATATAAGATCTCTTTCCAAAAAGGTTGGCCACCCCTGTAGGGAATTTCTCTTCACAGCAGCATTTTTCATCTTCGGATTACCAACGGTATTAGTTAGAGACTTTACTTTTATTCCACATTTCAAAATACTCTGTAATTCATTGAATAATCCCTTCTATAGTGTTTTTCATTAATCCAACCGATGTATTTTTTAGGATTGAGTTCAATAGAGGAAACACTATAGTATTCCATACAGTATTCAGCGACTGATATTAAATTAACACAACACATCGACTACAATTGTTGTTCTCCCCTTGAAGAATTGAAAGTATGATATATAAATTTTTACCAATAAATTGTATTTAACCCGTAATCGAAATGGAAGTGTTTATAGATAAATTATAAAATAAAGTTTTTTTTTAAATGTATCCCTTATTTTGCTGCTTGCGTTCATTTAAATATAGGACCTGAACATTATTTTTCTATATGCCTCGAACTTCATGGCTGCTTAAATTTTGAAATACCACAACGTCGATTATATATATATATCGTTGAAGTATTCTGTGGTATAAGAGAAATTGCTACAAAATCCCCAAACTCTGAGGATTCCGTACTAGATTGATATCTATCTGAGCCCGACTTGGAACTAGTCATAGAACTGATCACAAACACAAATATATATCTAAGATATCTAAATGATCAAGTAGCCTAATGTCATGATGGGTAGATCAATTACGTGACCCAGTTCCAAGTAATAAGCTTTCTAGCCGGATGGAACCAGAAAGGACACTCAAGTCCCACTGTGTATAAAGGCACTTTAAGTCGCTCAAAGTCCTTCCTTAGGTAATTTGGAGAGGGGATATCAGCTCAAGCGTCCTCCTCGTCACTTGACCGAGGTTCAAAATTCCGTCGCCAATAGCTCTCGTGTTGCCTTAGAGTTCCAACTCTCACTCACTCACTAAGAAGAAGGGATGGTAGCTACTAGTATAAACCTCATGAACCTCCTCATGGTTTAGGAGAAAAGATATTTCTTCAAAATAACTGGAAAATCCGTCTTAACTTTTCGAATGATATTATTAACTACCCCCTTCCAATCCCTCTGAATACAATGCACTACACATCCCGTTTCCTCTAAAATAGGGAGCAATTCAAAACTTCAGTAACATTAAAGAAAAAGTTGGGGAGGGAGATTTCACGGGAAGCTCGTATAGAATGAAAATAAATAAAATGCCTAAAACTCAAAAATACGTTATTTAGACTGGAGGGTAAAGAAATGTATTATACTATTGCCTATCGCTCAAGAAAATAGTGTTTAGTATGCACTTTTGAAGATATTTAAAACAAGTAGCAAACAATAATAGAAACTCAATTTTTTTGGGGTAATTTTTGACGCATTCTATTCATTACAATGTATTTTTCATTATCTGTTTTATATTATTCGTAGATTCTACCGAATATTTTATAAATTGCATAAAAGTACAAACAATGAATATCAATTAGTTTGATTTAAAAAGCTTAAAAATTTTCGGAATAATAATTTCTGTCATTTCCCCCCTTATTTGGTGATATTCCACAAGTTTGCTTTGTTTAGTGGTTTTCAATATACACAAGTGTAACAGGTGTTTTGGAACAAAAGCATGTCTAAAGTTAATCTCTTTTTTTTATTAACGTATTTTTAGAATAAATATTCGTTGCAGCCTTTCCCTATCTATCACATTCTTTTTCACGGATAAAGTAGGACCAATATTTTCAAAGAGCATCAAAAAGGAATTCTCAAAGGAAATGTTATTTTTCCTACATAGTTAGGTTTGATGGAAATGATATTCATAATTTAACAAATTTTAAATTCAGTTGTACAAAGGTTGAAGAATATTTAGCTAAAAAATCATTTAATACTTTTGAGAATGCTATTCATTTTAATAAGAGCTTCAGTAATAAAAAACTTGCTCTGGGTAGGTTGAAATGATTGGACACATTTTTAGCTATTGAATTAAATTTCTTTTGTAAATATGTAAATAATAAAAAAAAACTATTCTATAAGCAAAATCATTTTTCAACAAAGTCAATGCATTCGTTATTTTTTAAAGTTCTCTCCCTTTCAATTTATTATCCGAAAGATTATTTATTAATTTTTTTATTTTGCATTGTAAAATTCCTTGTGCGAGATTTTTAAAAATACATTAATTGCTGCGTAATTGTGGTTTTTTTTTCGGATTTCTTTACAAAGAGTTTATTCATCGAGTTCTAATGATTACGTCAATTTATCTGAGAACCGACTTTTTAATAAATACATTTGTCAAAGAGTTTTTTTAGTGAAAATTCTTTGAAAAACGCTTAGTCTGCTTTATTATTTAGTAACTTTTATTCGAATTATAATTAATGATACTAATATAATTAATACTAACTTATAATTAACAGTTTTATATATTGCTGTTAATATGTCGGTATACTTACCACTAGTAAGAATTCATTGATATAATGAGAACTGTTAAAATCTGAATATGAAATCTGAGGATTGATTCATTGGAAAATAAATACACGTTAAACAATAAATTCAAATACATAAATACAACTAAATAAATAACTAAAGGAAATGAATAAATAATTGTGTGTGTGACTCCCTTTTAATTTCAATTGAATTTCTTACAGAGTTCTTTCATAAATGGAAAAACAAAATGGTCAAATTTTAATCGATATTTTAAACGATCGAAGTGGATTTAATTGGAATAGAAACAACATAAATGAACCTTTTTTCTTACCGGGCCACATACATATGACAATTATTTCACACATCACTAGAATTAATGGAGGGGGGCACTAAAATATCGAGGCAACAATGAAAATTTAAAATATGGATAATTGATCAAATATTCAAACTCATTTTTGGTTTTTATTTTTTAATATTATAGTAACCTCCATTTGGTTTTGTGTATTTTTACTAAGTTATGGGTTACTTTCAATTTCCTTTCATTCATGACCATTCCTCTTGTTTACACACATCCTGTCATACAAACAAAGCTGACATGCACTTTTATAATCGGATCGTTTCTTTCAGACAAAATGCCTGACTTATTTTTTTTCCAAATAATAATTTATCAAGTGCGGAGTAACTGAATTCCAGACTGAAATCAGTATTGTTTGTTGATAATTCATTCAAATTTGTCTGCGCATTTTTTTTCAAATTCATTTCAACTTGAATTTTAATTTTAAAAGATGGGGTTTTTTTAAGAACTAACTATCCATTTAGATTTTTTTGTTAATAAAATGAATAAGTATGGATCTTATAACTTAGAAGAACCCAAAATTTAAACGAAAAAGATGTTATCCAAAAATGATGTCAGAATTCATCTGAAACCTTTGTGAAAAGAACTGCAATTCTCAGATCTTATAGAAATGCTGACATTATAGTGCGACATTTTTCCTACCAGAGACAATTTAACGCAGAAGCTATGTATCCTGAATTATATTACAGAAAGTTCATAGTGAAAATCATTCACTCTCTATTCACCAGCCTTCTATGGGGTTCAACTTGAATGCAATTCTTGAAATGAAAGATATGGAACTTGCAAGTTTTCAAGAGGATGTGAAACCTCGCATGATATAAATAACAAGCTGGTTAGAGTCTTCTTGTCTAAAAGGTTATGGTTCTTTGCAAACCTTTTTCTTTTTTGAAAAAATATTTAACCAATGTATTCATAATTTATTGATAAAAAACAAAATAAAAAAAAAAATTCAAGACATTGATGTGTCTCAGATGTCAGTACTTTTCAAAAGCAAGGTCATTCGCATATATTTTACGATTATTTACAGTTCCTTAACTTAAAGAAAAGCAATTACTAAAGTCCATAGGAAATGCGTGTGGGGGAGTCAACATTAAGGATCATCACATATGGCCAAAAGAACATGTTGGTGCGTGAATTTCAACATTTGGAGCCCTAAACATGTGAGGTCGAGCAGTTAGTGAATACCAAAAGGCATTGATTCCCTTACAGAGGTTCTGCGACTAAAATCCTTTCAATTTTTAGCATGGATCTGATGTCAAAAGTTAAAAAGAATTATTGAGAATATTGGAAGGAGAGAGAGAATGGGATTGGGTTTATAAACATAAGCAAGGAAACTTAATTGACAGAAATAGCACGAAACTACGAAGTTTTAGCACAAATGACAAGAAAGATAATGTACCAGTCACCTAAAGAATGAAAACTGAATTTTATATCATCCTAATGTATTATTTGTCTACAAACAAACAAAAAAACAAACAACAACCTATACATGGAAGGGGAATTCTTTAATATAATGACCAGAAATAAAACCTGAATATCACATAGCTCCATAACAATTCGTTGTTGCATCAAGTTATTGAAAACAATTGTGTCTGTATATCAGGATTTAACATCAGATTTTACACACGGCAAATTTTACACAGTAGGAACACTCAAATCTCTAATGAAAGTGTACATAGCTGCATCTGCCAAAAAAAGTAATTTTCTCCAAAAGGAATTAGTTGTAACAGATTTAGTTGAATAATATAATTGGATTCACGTAATCTCTCGAATCAAAATAATGCCTATGTATAAACGAAAGATTTAAATAAATATTGTTAAAATGGGGAAACCACAATGCATTTATCAAAATGATGCATCAATTAAAAATAAATATAGATGCTATGGTGCTGGTGCATTATTATTTTTTTTTGTGAAATATTGCAAAAAGTTTTACATTAATCAGAGACTAAACCTTTTAAATTTGTAATATTCTAATGAAATATTTCCTGACAACTTACTTTGATTAATGAAATGCATAGTAGGGTTAGTGTAATAATAATGAAGTATATTCTGCCATTTTCCTGGGTATAATGAATAACTCCTGAAATCAATTCAATCAGTATTTATGCCAAACCTCCATGTCACCTGTAACAGTAAAAATTACAGCTTAAATTATGCTTATATTCTATATTTATTATTTTAAAGTTATTTTATCTCAAATTTGTGATTATATTAACAATAAAAAAACAAAAATGTCTAAATTATGCTGAAAATTTACAAAAAAAGACTTCTTTAAATCAGAAAATGTGTCTCAAAACTAAAATTAAAAATGCTCCATGCCTTGAGATTTTTATCCAATTATTACAAAACTCTTCAAAAGTATTCTTCTAATAAGGAATTATAATTTCTGGGATATATTGTAGTACTAATAATGATTGTTTGAAAGAAGACATTTCTGCGTATATTTCTGTTCACTTCTCCTTTCTTTAAAAGTAACTTCCAGAGAGATATTGTGTTTTTTATACTAATAAATTGAGTTCTGCTTAATTACATCAACAAGTGCCAATATTATTACTGATTTTAAGTGCCAGGCATTTTTTACGAGTAAAAGCCTATTCTTGATTTTCCTTAAATCTTGAAACCTACTTTTAAATTCATCGGATAAGGCTATTATTTAATTTGAAATAATTAGCTTTCCAACAAAACATCAAGACCATACTGTTTAACTTCTGTCATGGTTGGAAAATTGTGCATTCTTTGATTTTGTAATTTACTACAAAACAGTCAACATCCCAATTGCTCTGAAACAACCTCGAAACCATCAGTTTCAACCATTCATTGTTCACTACTACAGCTCAGTTCAGTACAACAAACGCAGAGTCGCTACTCCATTGTTATTTGTTAATACTAATTGTTACAGTTATAAATAGAAAAAATATTGCAAATCGCACTGGAGAATTGATAGATTTGATTGCTTGAGTTTTCGAATTTACCACTAAGTTTTTAATAAATTGTTCTTCCTTAAATTTCTTCGTGTAATGGGCCCTGAGAAAAAGGCCGCAGGTTGAGTATCGCTGGCATCAATCGTCTCCCTCAAAAATAAAATGAATGTTAAGGCAGTCGACAAATGGTACCTTACTAAATAAAACCATGCTTATTTAACCAAAGGTTCCGAAAAATAAGAGTTCAGAAATTGCCAATTGGAACTATTTTGCGTCGTAGAATATGATCCAATATTCTTCAAAGTTCTACCTTTTTTTCGAAATTTTAAAAAATGCTACATAGCTTGTTACAATATATATATATTCTATTATATGTGTATTGGACGATAAATTCTTAAGATATCGGTATTAAACATTAAATAAAATTTTAAAACTTATCTAGAAGTGAAGTGATTTAATTCTCTAATGTTAATTTTAAATAAAGAGAGAGAGAAGTCAAAAGGGTAATTTTGTATGTTAATGGAATTTATGTGAGTGGTGTATTAAATTAGGAAAGCAATCTATAGATTGTTTATTAACGTCACACTTCAAAGCAGAACGAGGATGACAAACTCGCCTTTTCAAATATCTGCCAAATAACTAGGATGATACCTCACTCAATTTTCCAAAATTTCAATTCAAAATGAGAACTTCCAACTTCGATAGCATCAGCTCTTTTCAATCACAGGTCTTTGGTGGTCTCAATTCTAGCTACAGATATCAACGGATTCAACAAGGACCACATCAGTTCACTTCCAAGACAAGAAATCTCAGAAACTAATAGGACTATTTTAAAGGGAATTTAAATTTGGAGTCGTTTTCTTCAAAACAATGGAAAATCTAATTTTTAATAAGTACCTTATGTAATTTCAAGTTTGCTTATTGTTATTAATTTCTAAATACTGATTAAATATTTTTTTTTGCTTTGAATATTCGATCCAAAGTGATGGAGGTTTTATAAACGTTTTAAAATAGCAGAAAAATAAATTTCACATTGAGAGAATGTATTCGTTAAATAGTATTAACCTTAAATTATGTAATTGAACTCCAAAAAATTCACGAACTCATGAATGGCTTATGATTTAAAAAAGAGAGAGATTCATTTATATTTTTATTAGCACACGAGTTCATCAGATGGTTGTCACTCAGTTCGAAAATATTCAGGTAATAAGGAAAGAATTGTTCTTTAGAAAAATGGAACCATTTTTAATTTAAGTGTGTTTCTAAACAATATTTATGTGTATGTAATATTTTAATCAACATACCAAGTAACTTCTTTATTCTTGGTTGCACTTTGTCTTAAAATTAAGATGTTATTCTTTAATACAAACTGACTTCTTTTATGACAATGATAAGATACGAATAATAAACAGGAAGAAGTTTTATAATAAAATCGATATAGTTTCATCAAAATTATAATTGAGGTACAAGTTCATCTCGTTTGTAAGATGAATGAGTGATTATATGAGTTCAGGCAATATAATTTATATTGTGCAACTTGTAAGAGTTTTTAAATTTTTTTAAAAGGAAATTTTTATTAAGTGTTTCTGTTTTTTCTTTAAAGGTCAAAGTTTCAGTAAGATATGAATAGGGAACAACAAGTGTGACCTTTCAAAATAGTTAAGACTTTAGAATACAAATTGTAATGTTCATCAACTTTGTTATTAATTTTTGAGTTATAATTGAAAATAGAGTTTACAATCCCGTACTATATATTCAGTCCCTAGATTTCGGGATAACATTATCCAAATCCCGGGATCACGGGATTGGTTCCGGAATTAGGACTGATTTATTTATGAGAAATACTTTCACATTAACATGGTTGAAATTACATAATAAAACTAAAAACATAATTTAAAAAATGGTTTAATATTATAATTTATTGAAACAAATCAAAACAAAACTCAATTCATTATAAAAAAACAAATAAAAAGTTCATAATGAATTCATTAAAAAAAGTAAGGGAGACCGGGGCAGTATGACGAATATCTTAATATTTTTCCGTATTCCACTAGGTAGCAGCATCAAATGAACACTACTGGCTCTCCTTTTCGCCGTTCGTTAAACATTAGTATAGACACGCTGAAATTGCCATTCTTGTGTTAGTTGTGAAATTATGCTTGTTTTTTGCTGCCATGATATAACTTTTATGCATGTGTAAATAAGCTCTGCTACATATTCAGGTAGGATATAACGTTTCTCTTTAATTTTTATGAGTAACTTGCTTTAAATAATGCCTATTACCATGAATAAATGTCAATTAATTGATTTCCTTCATGGTAATGAGAAAGAATATTTTTAAACAGACAGTATGGGGCAAGATGACGAGCTCGTCATCTTGCCCCGTGTTTCGGAATTTATTAAACTAACTATTGTTGTCCATTCTATTAAATCCTGTGAACACTTGTTTCTCTGTGTGTATGTCAACGCAACCTTGCACTTCCATCTCTTCTGGGGCTAAGGGAGTGCATCGGATAAGGAAAGGTTTCGTTCGAAAGGGGATGACCAGAGGGAGACATTTTTGCCATCCACTAAGCCTAAAGAGGAAGGAATGTAACAATAAATTCTTGCTTTAGAGCTACTGGAGCACCTTTTCTGATTTCTTGCGAGAAAACGAATGCTTCCTGAACTTGTAGAAAGAGTCCCACCAGGAACTGTAGGCAACTGTAGTGATAACGGCTGGAATAATGAGGGCACCTTTTCCTCTTTTTTGAAACACTTTTATCTTCATGGGAAACCAAGCAAAGGATCTCCTACTCTGTTTATTTTTGACAATCACAAAACTCATATAATTTTGCAGGCTATCTTATATTTCAGAGCGAAAAATATCATCATGGTTGGGTTGCCGCCGCACACATCACATCGTCTCCAGCCCTTGTTGTGTCACTTTTCGGACCAGTTAAAAACGTACTATAGCGAAGCATGTGGCAATTTTAGGGTCACTCATTCAGAACAAATTATCACAGACAAAAATATTGGGGAGGTTTTGAGCATCACTTACTTCAAATCAGCTACAGTTGGAAATGCCATTGAAAGGGTTTAAAGAATATGGGATCGAGCCACATAATCCTCTTGTGTTTAGCGAACACAATGCTGCGGTAAAATCTACTAACCATGATGCTGTTGGCGATGAAATTGAGAATAATAGTGCTAATTCTCAGATTCCGGTAGTAGAAAACCAACATATAAACCCTCCATAAAAAGCAAAACTTATGGCAAATGCTGATTCCGATGCACCAAAGAAGCCTGTTGGTGTATTTTTTTATTTCAAACCAGACTAAAACAACATAATGTGAGAAAAAAAGAAAAAGCAAGAAACTAAGCTCTAGCATTCTTACAAGCACACCCATCAAATATATGTTAGAACAAAGGGAAAAACAGAAGGAAGAACAGGAAGTTTAAAAAAAACAGAGAAAATAAGCTCGTGAAGCTAAAAAGGGAGTAAAAAAACTCCAACTGTTCCTGTAGGCCTAAGTCTATAAAATCCAGGTCAAACATTTCAGTTGCATCAACTTCAAAGGACGGTGTTATAAGATGTCCTGCTTGTGAAGAGGAACCATCCAACAGATGAATGGATCCAGTGCTGTAAATGCCAAGAGTGTTGGCATGAGGAATGTTCGAATTATAAAAATGGCATTTTTATTTGTGACTATTGTTAAGTACACAACTAAACACTTCAACATTACGTTACAATGAATTACGCTTAGTTTGATACTTTGTAAGATGTAAAACCACAGTTATGATTTGTTAAACCATGTAACACATTCAAAAGATAAAATATGTTCAATTTTTTTTAGTATTGCCATCTTGCCCCAGTACTGGGGCAAGATGACGATTTGTTATGAAAAAATAAAATTATCCTTTACTTCTTTTACTTGAAAAATTAAATGGTAATATATTTTAATACTACAAAGGATTACTCTAACAGTTCATGTGAAATTGATTTTACTACCCTTAAAAATAAATTAATAAACAACAAAAAATTGTTAGCGTCGTCATCTTGCCCCGGTCTCCCCTACCTTCACGTACAACTCCCCATTGAAAAAATATATACTTTCCTTTTTTTCAAATGTTATTAACATATAACACTAGAAATTAATCATAATAACACTAAAATTAACTCTAATAAAAATACTCAAAAAACAGACTTATTTTATTTAAATGATAATAATAAATACATTGTATATTCCACAGTCCAATAAAACTTTGTTTTTTAGCTTCCTCAAAAAATATATTTTCGAAATATTTTTAGCATCATTTAAATATTAATACAGGAAATCTAATTTGAAAATATATTGATATTTATAATGATAAAATAGAATTACTAAATTTATCTCTCTGTATATTAAGGAAATGAAGAAAACATTGAATAACTCACCTATAAATGAGTTCATTCACAAACTTTAAATGTTCAGAAAGAATTTTGAAGAAATACTTTTTCGATGCTCCAAGTATTTCGATGCTTCGATAACAACTTATAAGAATTTACTTATAATAATAAAATAATATTACTCTCACTTTATATCTTGATATATAAAAAAGAGAGAGAAACTTTAAAAAACACATCTTTTATATTGACTTAAATTAATAATTCCGAAAAATGATTCCTGATTCAGAAAAGAAAAATTAAAATTTATTATAAATACATCAAACAAATGGGTCACATTTTTTTTTAATACTGGGAAATGGCAGTGAATGTTGCGCAATGTCTCGTTTCGGAAATGGAAGCTCTCTTTATAAATTTTAAAGTGAAAAAAAATTTCAAAACGTAATTTAGGCAAAAATTAAATCGCTGGATTAGTTGTTTTAATCCCGGTATTTGAAAAAACACCGGGATCCCGGGTCTGCAAACCCTAACTTAAATAGAATTTCTTTAAATGAGTGGTAAATACATAAGGTCCATATTCAAAGCGACCGGTACCAACATTAATTGTGCCTTATTCAAAGTGTATCTTACAGGAGGTACTACAGTATTTGTATATCAATTTATATCTTAAAAATACATCATAATTCAAAATTAAAAACATAATTACCTGTTGCTATTTCATACGATCTACTTGTAAACAATTGATTTGGACTAACTTCAGCTGGCCAATTTATTCGAAAATTAGTCTGTTAATGGTAGAGATCATAAAAATTTATTTGAATCTCAAGCAACTTGACTCAAAAGTAAAATATAATTCATTGGGTGGATGACCAGAGTGCCTAGCTCTTTCGAGCTTTAACCTCTCATCGTTAGAATTGTGAGTAACTGTAACGTTATGACTCTTGCCCTTTGTTAATTAATAATACTAAAAATGTAAAATAAACTTTTAATAAATTATAAAATTTAAGACTTTAAAAATAATAGATTGTATTAAGTGCTTGAGAAAAGTAATTTCAAAATGAGTGCAAGCTCCCAAAATGAGAGCAGATTCAGAAGAGTAAAATAAAGCATCTCCTGTAGCTAGATATCTTACACTATTAAAATTCGAAGGTAAACAAACGTATCTATGTATGTATGTATGTATCTATGTATGTGCGTCTATCTTCTCACGAACAGCACCACGCAGAAAGTCGCGGAAGGTACCAAAAGATCGGGAATTTTCCGGGGAAGCCGTATTGCCCATTTATATTCCGATATTGTAATTAGTTAAAAAGATATTAATTAAAAACCTTAAAACGAATAATTGTTTTACTCCTGCCGGTTGTTTACTTGGCGGTACATCCCTTCCGTTTCGGCCGAGCGGTAATCTTACGTTTTCCACCATATTAAAATTGTCATCTAATTTTCGGTGTCGAAATGAGACAAAAAATAATTACAGATTCGGAAAGATCATTTATTTCGCCACGACACGGTATAATTTTTTTTGAAAAATAACGATATTTTCTATTTTTTTCGAATTTTTTAAAATAGTGTTAAAACTGATGCGTTTTTACGAAAATTATTTCTAAATCGTTGGGTATGAATTACTTTTCGTGTTATTAAATCGATATTCTACACTAATTAACTTCAAGCCTTTCTCTTTTAGATCCCCATTCTTTTAAAAAATAAAATTTCCAAAACTTTTTTTTTAAAGAATTTTTAAAAAGTAGTCTTAATTTTTACTTCACATTGAATAACTTCGTCATTTATGAAGATAATCTCACAAATTCTTTTTTCCTTGTGTACAGTAATATTATCCGTAACATATACGAAGATTGAAAAAATTGCTTCAAAATTACGGATTTTAAAAAAAAAATTGTGATTTTCGTAAACTTATATTTTTCTGAGAAATAAATTAAAAAGTAGTAATTTGTACATTTTTTATTTCAAAGTACGTTATTTTTGCAAATAGTTGGTGATGTTTGAGAGCATTAACGTAAAAATTATGCCCTTAAAATGAAGGTAATGATCTTTAAAATAATTTAAAATACGCGATTTTACATTTAGCCAAACATTGGCGTCGAAATTTAGCTTTGCGCCAAAGACAGTTGACCTGTTTCGCCTTCCACCGAATCTAACTCAAGGGTTACACTAAAAAAATTCTGCCTTAAACAAGGGAAAATCAGTAACTTTGGCGAGTAAAAAAAAAAAAAATTGCGAGTGAAAAAATTACTTTTTCGTCCTCCCATTCATTATTGTTGCCTATTTTCAATTTTCGCTACGGGTCCCGGTAGTACAGCCGGTAAGCGCGCTATGCTTCATTTACACCGTAAAGCAGATCGTGTCGTTGCGATTTCGAATCGGTGGTATCTCTTTTTTTTTATTTCTGCTAATTTTTCCCACGTAAATTAATTTTACTGATAAATACTTATTTTAACATGATCCTCTGTTATTTTAATGTACTTTTAATTTTTTTTTTTTTTTTGCCTTTAAAAAGGTTTTTTTCTGATTTTTAATCATTCAAAGTAATTTCTATCTTTTTCAACAATTCGATTTTGTTCATTTCTGCTTATTTTTCCCACCCGTAAATTAATTCTCTCTTCTTCAATGATTGAATTCACTTGCTGCATCCCCACTGATCTGAAATTTACTTCATTTTCAGTGCTGCCATTATGTAAGCAAATGGTATGTCACAATTAATTGCTAAATGAGCAACTTTAATCAATTTCATTAGAAAATAATTAATAAGTTAGTTTTTTATAATATACTTTTTTTCGCAGATACGTGTTTAAATAATTTAATTAACACAGAGTGGAATGAAAAACTATAAAATTAAAATTAAAAAAAAATACATGTTTTTATCAAATAGTATTATTTTCTTTTTGAATGTTTTTTTCAGTGAATGTTAGCATATAACTAGGTTTTCCCCCAAAAGTGGATTTTTAACACTTATATATGTTTAATCAAACATCCAAATGTTTCAAGAGCTATCTGTAGAATTTTTTTTATTAGTATTTATTGATAATGGATTTAAATTAATATATATTTTTTAATTAAAATGCATTCAATGCATTTCTGAGATTCATTTAAAATATTTATCAGTATCGAAATTTTTGTTCTCTTTCATAAAACTTACAGTTTACTTTAAAATAATGCGTGATTGCATGAAATTTTTTCCCTCCCCCGTGTCAAACATTTCAAAAAATTCTCACAATTTTACTTCAAGAATTAAAATAGTAGTGAAATTTTTAATTTGAAAAATTTATACTTCCTGTCTTTTTTTCAGCATACAACTATTTTTAAAAAGGCTACAGTTTCGTTTCCGGGAAAAAACTATTTTTCTTTAAAGAATTTTATAGAAAAAAAACAACTTTTTTTTTTTACAAAACAATGCTGTTTTGCATATTTTATGATTTTTTCTCTTCCCGTGTGTCGATTTCGCTTAAAAATTACGGATTTTAAAGATTTCTTTTTGTGATTTTCATAAAATAAAGTTTTTGCGAGAAATAATACAAGCATTATTTTTGTAACCTTTTTCTTTAAAAATTATTGTTGTTTCCAATCAATTGTGAAAACTTGGAATTTTCAATTAAAAATTGAGCCCTCAAAAATAATGAAAGCTTTAAAGACATTCTAAAGGCTTTGCGCATGCGCTAGAATGATTATTATTATTTTTTTCTCCCTCTGTTTAACGCTCAGTGGCCAAGGTCAAACTTGCTGTTCTTGGCAAAAGTGAATGAGTGGAATAAAAAATACTGTAAAAAATATATAATTCTGAAACATATATTAGTCTCACACACAGTATTATTTTCTTTTGGAATGATTTTGTGCAGTGAATGTAAATAAATTTCCAGGCTTTTTCATTCTTATATATTTTTAATCTAACATTCAAAAACAACGAAATGAAAAAATGAATAGTCCTTTCGATAATTAACGGTGAGAATTTTATTTTATTTTTTTTATTTTTTTAGAAAATGGATATTTTACGAAACTAAAGCAATATTTAATTTTTTTTTATTATTATTTATAGATAATGGAATTAAATTAATATATTTTTTTAAAATAAAAGGAATGTTTCTATTATTTCCTTATTAAATTAATTATTTGTTAATAAAAAGTATATCGCCTATTATTTTGGATAAAAATACGTTCTAGAGAGACCTTTTTAAGCTAACTGTAAGTAGCGATTGATTGATTAATGAAAACCTGAAAATTATTTAATTATTTTAGACTCCTAGAAATTATCTATTATTAAAAAATGATGACTTTTTTTTTACTCAAGCATCAAAATAGTTTTCTTTTTATTGTTTAAATTTATTATTTTTTTACTAAAGCAATATTGTTTTTGATATGTCATGAATAGAAACTTGAAGATAAATCTTATATCTGAGGGACCTGTCTGACATTAGTAAGATCTGGAAGATATATTTTTTTTTTAAAAAAAAGGGAATTGTAGTGACGTTTATATAAAGGAATCACACATATACCAGGAACTTTGATAAAGGAAGGTGAATTTCCATGGCAGTATGTTATGCATTCCAAACAAATTTTAATAAAACACTCAAAATACTTAAAACAATCATTTAATAATTTCTTCTTTTATAAAGATAATTGCATGACACATTTTCCCGTGTGTTGAATATTTCAAAAAATCCTCACACAATTTTACTTCAATATTTAAAATAGAAGTGAAATTTTGAAATTTGAAAAATTTCTACTTTTTTGTCTTTTTTCAACATACAACTATATTTAAAAAGGCTACATTTCACCCTGTTTGCCTATTCGAGAATTTTGGTATCGGACCTCGAAATTTTCAACTATTCTCAAGTGACGAGGACGACACCTGAGCTTTCACCCATCTTTAATAATTACCACACCACACCAACGCAAGAACAAATTTCGAAAAAGGGAGTTTTTATGACATAAATAAAGAAATCACTCAGATCGTGCACACACACACAAGTGCTATCGGCCTGAGGGAAACACGAAATTTCCATAGGGATGAAGTTATTCACTCAGGAAAAGGAAAGAATTGGAAAGTGAGTGGGTGATTTTTAAATTCGCACTGTTTGCCTATTCAAGGGTTTTTGGTGACGGACCTCGAAATTTTCAACCATGCTCAAGTGACGAGGACGACACCTGAGCATTCACCCATCTTTAAGAATTACCACACCACACCAACGCAAGAACAAATTTCAAAAAAGGAATTTTCATGACATAGTTAAAGAAATCACTCAGATCGTGCGCACACACACAAGTGCTATCGGCCTGAGGGAAACACGAAATTTCCATGGGGATGAAGTTATTCACTCGGTAAAACGAAAGAATTGGAAAGTGAGTGGGTGATTTTTAAATTCACACTGAATGCCTATTCGAGGGTTTTTGGTGACAGACCTTGAAATTTTCAACCATGCTCAAGTGACGAGGACGACACATGAGCTTTCACCCATCTTCAATAATTACCACACCACACCAACGCAAGAACAAATTTATAAAAGGGAGTTTTTAGGACATTGTTAAAGAAATCACTCACATCGCACGCACACACACACACACAGGTGCTATCGGCCTGAGGGAAACACGAAATTTCCATGAGGGTGAAGTTATTCACTCGGTAAAAGCCCGTGCAACGCCGGGCTAAGCGGAGAGGAAAGAAACAAAGAAATCAAAGTAATTTCGGAAAATAATATTGGAAGTGCTGAATTTGTGAAGATTGAGCGAATATTAACGTCCCACTATTCAGCTACACGAGGCCTTTTGGGGACGGTCCACGTAATTTTGAACCATGGTCAAGTGACGCGGACGACACCTGAGCTGGCACCCCCTCTCCTAACTACCACACCACACCAACGGGAGGACGTTTGAGCTCTCGACATATTTTACGTGCATCCCACCCCTACACGTCGGGTCTTCAGTGGTACTAGAATCGAGAAATCGTGAAGAGAAGGGAAAATGTTAAGCAACAAAGCCATGACACGCACTCACGGGTCATGCACTCACATCGTACGCGTCAAACCCACACTAAAGTGTTGGCGTTAGAATAAAAGGAGGAAATTAACATGGGAATTAAGTTATACCCTCGGTATAAGCCCGTGCAACGCCGGGCTTAGAGGAGAGGAAAAAACATAGAAGCCAAAGTTACTTCGAAAAAGAATATTTGTCATGCTGATTTTGTGAAGAGAACGGAAAATTTATAGAAGTAGAGAAAGCCCGTGCAACGCCGGGCCATGAAAGCTAGTCTACACTATTAAAATTCGAAGGTAAACAAACGTATCTATCAAACGTTATTGTTGCCTATTTTCATTTTTCGCTACGGGTCCCGGTAGCACAGTCGGATAGCGCTTCGCTTCTCTCTTTTACACCGTAAGGCAGATCGTGTCTTTGCGAGTTCGAATCGTGGATGATCTCTTTTTTTTCATTTCTGCTAATTTTTCCCAGCCGTAAATTAATTCTCTCTTCTTCAATGATTGAATTCACTTGCTGCATCCCCACTGATCTGAAATTTACTTCATTTTCAGTGCTGCCATTATGTAAGCAAATGGCATGTGTCACAATTAATTGCTAAATGAGCATTTTTAATCAATTTTATTAAAAATAATCAATAAGTTAGTTTTGTATAATATAATTTTTTTCGCACATACGTGTTTAAATAATTTTAACACAGAGTGGAATGAAAAACTATAAAATTAAAATTAAAAAAATTAAATGTTTTTATCAAATAGTATTTTTTTCTTTTTGAATGTTTTTTTCAGTGAATGTTAGCATATAGCTAGGTTTTCCCCCAAAAGTGGATTTTTAACACTTATATATGTTTAATCAAACATCCAAACGTTTCAAGAGCTATCTGTATAATTTTTTTAATTAGTATTTATTGATAATGGATTTAAATTATATATTTTTTTAAAATTAAAATGCATTCAATGCATTTCTGAGATTCATTTAAAATATTTATCAGTATCGAAATTTTTGTTGTCTTTCATAAAACTTATAGTTTACTTTAAAATAATGCATAATTGCATGAAACTTTTTCCCCCGTGTCGAATATTTCAAAAAATTCTCACAATTTTACTTCAAAAATTAAAATAGTAGTGAAATTTTGTAATTTTAAAAATTTATACTTTCTGTTCTTTTTTCAGCATACAACTATTTTTAAAAATGCTACAGTTTCGTTTCCGGGAATAAACTATCTTTCTTTAAAGAATTTTATAGAAAAAAAACAACTTTTTTTTTTTACAAAACAATGCTGTTTTGCATATTTTATGATTTTTTCTCATATGAATCAATATCGTTGCGTTTATATAAAAATGATTTTTAAAACTTTCTGAATCAGTGATTTAAAAAATAAAAAGCCGAAAACTTATTTGAACGAATTTTAATCAAACACTCAAAATACTTAAATCAATCATTTAATAAATTCTTCATTCGTAAAGATAATTGCATGAAACTATTTTTCCGTGTGTCGAACATTTCAAAAAATCCTCACAATTTTACTTCAAGATTTAAAATTGTAGTGAAATTTTGTAATTTAAAAAATTTCTACTTCTCTGTCTTTTTTCAACATACAACTATTTTTAAAAAAGCTACATTTCGTTTCCGGGGCCTAAAAAATTGCAACGAAAGAATTGAAATGTGAGGGATTTTTAAAAAGTCGCACTGTTCACCTACTCCAGAGTTTTTTGGTGACGGACTTCGAAATTTTCAATTTAAAACTTTTAGAATCAGTGATTTTAAAAAAAAGCCAAAAACTTTTTGGAACAAATTTTAATAAAACACTCAAAATACTTAAATCAATCATTTAATAATTTCTTCTTTTATAAAGGTAATTGCATGAAACTTTTTTCCCCCGAGTCGAATATTTCAAAAAATCCTCACAGTTTTACTTCAAGAATTAAAATAGTAGAGAAATTTTGTAATTTGAAAAATTTATACTTTCTGTCTTTTTTTCAGCATACAACTATTTTTTATAAAAACTACATTTTCGTTTCCGGGAAATAAAAAATTGCAACGAAAGAATTGGAAAGTGAGTGGGTGATTTTAAAATTCACCCTGTTTGCCTATTCGAAAATTTTTGGTGATGGACCTCGAAATTTTCAACCATTCTCAAGTGACGAGGACGACACCTGAGCTTTCACCCATCTTTAAGAATTACCACACCACACCAACGCAAGAACAAATTTCGAAAAAGGGAGTTTTTATGACATAGTTAAAGAAATCACTCACATCGCGCGCGTACACACACACAAGTGCTATCGGCCTGTGGGAAACACGAAATTTCCATGGGGTTGAAGTTATTCACTCGGTAAAACGAAAGAATTGGAAAGTGAGTGGGTGATTTTTAAATTCGCACTGTTTGCCTATTCAAGGGTTTTTGGTGACGGACCTCGAAATTTTCAACCATGCTCAAGTGACGAGGACGACACCTGAGCATTCACCCATCTTTAAGAATTACCACACCACACCAACGCAAGAACAAATTTCGAAAAAGGAATTTTCATGACATAGTTAAAGAAATCACTCAGATCGTGCGCACACACACAAGTGCTATCGGCCTGAGGGAAGCACGAAATTTCCATGAGGGTGAAGTTATTCACTCGGTAAAAGCCCGTGCAACGCCGGGCTAAGCGGAGAGGAAAGAAACAAAGAAATCAAAGTAATTTCGGAAAATAATATTGGAAGTGCTGAATTTGTGAAGTTGAGTGAATATTAACGTCCCATTGTTCAGCAACACGAGGCCTTTTAGGGACGGTCCGCGTAATTTTGAACCATGGTCAAGTGACGCGGACGACACCTGAGCTGGCACCCCCTCTCCTAACTACCACACCACACCAACGGGAGGACGTTTGAGCTCTCGATTTATTTTACGTGCATTCCTCCCCTACACGGTGGGTCTTCAGTGGTACTAGGATCAAGAATTTGTGAAGAGAAGGGAAAATTTTAAGCAACAAAGCCATGACACGCACTCACGGGTCATGCACACATATCGTGCGCGTGAAACCCCGCAAAAGTGTTGGCGTTAGAATAAAAGGAGGAAATTAACATGGGGAATAAGTTATACCCCCGGTATAAGCCCGTGCAACGCCGGGCCATGAAAGCTAGTCTTACACTATTAAAATTCGAAGGTAAACAAACGTATCTATCTATCTATGTATGTATGTATGTATGTGCGTCTATCTTCTCACGAACCGCACCACGCAGAAAGTCGCGGAAGGTACCAAAAGATCGGGAATTTTCCGGGGAAGCCGTATTGCCCATTTATATTCCGATATTGTAATTAGTTAAAAATATATTAATTAAAAACCTTAAAACGCCTAATTGTTTTACTGCTGCCGGTTGTTTACTTGGCGGAACTTCCCTTCCGTTTCGGCCGAGCGGTAATCTTACGTTTTCTACCATATTAAAATTGTCATCTAATTTTCGGTGTCGAAATGAGACAAAAAATAATTACAGATTCGGAAAGATCATTTATTTCGCCACGACACGGTTTAATTTTTTTTGTAAAATAACGATATTTTCTATTTTTTTCGAATTTTTTAAAATAGTGTTAAAACTGATGCGTTTTTATGAAAATTATTTCTAAATCGTTGGGTATGAATTACTTTTCGTCTTATTAAATCGATTTTCTACACTAATTAACTTCAAGCCTTTCTCTTTTAGATCCCCATTCTTTTAAAAAATAAAATTTCCAAAACTTTTTTTTAAAAGAATTTTTAAAAAGTAGTTTTAATTTTTACTTCACATTGAATAACTTCGTCATTTATGAAGATAATTTCACAAAACCTTTTTTCCTTGTGTACAGTAATATTATCCTTAACATATACGAAGATTGAAAAAATTGCTTCAAAATTACGGATTTAAAAAAAAAATTGTGATTTTCGTAAACTTATGTGTTTTTTTGAGAAATAAATTAAAAAGTAGTAATTTGTACATTTTTTATTTCAAAGTACGTTATTTTTGCAAATAGTTGGTGATGTTTGAGAGCATTAACGTAAAAATTACGCTCTTAAAATAAAGGTAATGATTTTTTAAAATAGTTTAAAATACGCGATTTTACATTTAGCCAAACATTGGTTAACTGGCTGGTGGCGGAGTGCTCAGAGCTCCCGCTACACTCAAGACTATAACTGCAGCACTGCCGTGCGTGGTCAATGCAAAGGAGGCTGTACGCCTCGCAGAAACCCGCCGGTCGCTCTTTTCATACTTCTCTTAAATTTTTTCTCCTACTGGACATTGCGTCGCCACACATTACTTTTCGTGTTATTAAATCGTTATTCTACACTAATTAACTTCAAGCCTTTCTTTTTTAGATCCATTCATTTAAAAAATAAAATTCCCAAAACTTTTTTTTTAAAGAATTTTTAAAAAATTGTCTCAATTTTTCCTTTCGGTGTCGAAATTAGACAAAAAATAATTACAGAATCGGAAAGATCATTTATTTCGCCACGACACTGTATAATTTTTTTTGTAAAATAACGGTATTTTCTATTTTTTTCGAATTTTTTAATATAGTGTTTAAACTGATGCGTTTTTATGAAAATTATTTCTAAATCATTGGGTATCAATTACTTTTCGTGTTATTAAATCGATATTCTACACTAATTAACTTCAAGCCTTTGTCTTTTAGATCCATTCATTTAAAAAATAAAATTCCCAAAACTTTTTTTTAAAGAATTTTTAAAAAGTAGTCTTAATTTTTACTTCACATTGAATAACTTCGTCATTTATGAAGATAATCTCACAAAATCTTTTTTCCTTGTGTACAGTAATATTATCTGTAACATATACGAAGATTGAAAAAATTGCTTCAAAATTACGGATTTAAAAAAAAATTGTGATTTTCGTAAACTTATATTTTTCTGAGAAATAAATTAAAAAGTAGTAATTTGTACATTTTTTATTTCAAAGTACGTTATTTTTGCAAATAGTTTGTGATGTTTGAGAGCATTAACATAAAAATTATGCCCTTAAAATGAAGGTATTGATCTTTAAAATAATTTAAAATACGCGATTTTACATTTAGCTAAACATTGGCGTCGAAAATTAGCTTTGCGCCAAAGACAGTTGACCTGTTTCGCCTTGCACCGCTTCTAACTCAAGGGTTACACTAAAAAAATTCTGCCTTAAACAGGGGGAAATCAGTAACTTTGGCGAGTAAAAAAAGAAATGCGATGGAAAAAATTTTTTTTCGTCGTTCGACGTTTTCGACCATCTTAAAATTGTCATCGAATTATCCGTGTTAAAATCAGACAAAAAATAATTACAGAATCGGAAAGATCATTTATTTCGCCACGATACGGTATAACTTTTTTTGTAAAGTAACGATATTTTCTATTTTTTCCGAAAATTTTAAAATAGTGTTAAAACTGATGCGTTAACTTTTTTTTTTTGCCTTCTAAAAGGTTTTTTTCTGATTTTTAATCATTCAAAGTAATTTCCATCTTTTTCAACAATTCGATTTTGTTCATTTCTGCTTATTTTTCCCACCCGTAAATTAATTCTCTCTTCTTCAATGATTGAATTCACTTGCTGCATCCCCACTGATCTGAAATTTACTTCATTTTCAGTGCTGCCATTATGTAAGCAAATGGTATATCACAATTAATTACTCAACGTTGAATAACTTCGTTATTTATTAAAATTATCGCACGAAACTTTTTTTCCTGTGTAAAAAAATATCATCTGTAATCTGTACGAAGATTGAAAAAAATTGCTTAAAAGTTACGGATTTTAAAATTTTTTTTGTGATTTTCGTAAAGTACAGGTTTTCCGATCATGAAAAGTTTAAAAAAACACGGAAGATTTTTTGAGTTTTTTGCGCATGCGCGGTAGAATTAGTGAAGGTCAATGTTACGTTTCAGTTTTTGAAATGAAACACTCAAAGTACTTAAATTAATCATTTAATAATTTCTTCATTGAAAAAAGATAATTGCATGAAACTTTTTTTTTAAATATCAAAAATCAATAAATTTTTTGCAATACATTTAAATGTCAACGTGAATCTGGCTGCTCTGGCTTACCGCCATTTGTCTTTAAGAATTTCTCTGGTCAAAGAAAAAAAAGATAACATTTTTACTATTTCTCTGGTCAAAGAAAAAAAAGATAAGTACTCTCTTTTTAAGTTTTAATTGGTATTTTTACTTTGTTTGATTGTTTCTGTTTTAGTTTAGTTGTCGATTTTCAAAGGAATTACTCAAACCTAACGTATTTATTTGTAGAGTATAGTGCAAAACTTTAAATTCATTTTGTATGTGTCTTTTTTAAAAGTTAAGCTGTTAAGTTTTAATTAATATTTTTACTTTGTTTGATTGTTTCTATTTTAATTTTGTTGTAGATTTTCAAAGTAATTCTTCAAACGTAACGTATTTATTTGCATAATATTAGATCAGTGATAAACTTTAAATTGTTTTTGTATATGTCTTTCTTAAAAGTAAAAATAGGTGCTTGAAACTTTATTTTGTAGTAATTTATTTAGCATGTTTTAATGTTGAAAATCATTGCATCGTATTAATTCAATTTGTAAATCAGGTCTAGCTCTAAAGTCTTAAATAGTTCCCCCCCCCCCGCTTTGTTTTGATTGTTTTTCATCTGCAATGCCTAAACGGAAAAGAAGCATTACAGGTGATGCTGCCCGTAGAAGGCAGGCAATTAGAGAAGGCAAAAGAAGAGCCACTGAAACTGAAGGAGAAAGAAGTCACCGATTGGCAGCCATGGCACAACGTGGCCAGGAGAGAAGAGCGGAGGAAACTGAAGAACAGAGAAGTCACCGATTGGCTGCCATGGTACAACGTGTCCAAGAGAGAAGAGCGGAGGAAACTGAAGAACAGAGAAGTCACCGATTGGCTGCCATGGTACAACGTGTCCAAGAGAGAAGAGCGGAGGAAACTGAAGAACAGAGAAGTCACCGATTGGCTGACATGGTACAACGTGTCCAAGAGAGAAGAGCGGAGGAAACTGAAGAACAGAGAAGTCACCGATTGGCTGCCATGGTACAACGTGACCAGGATAGAAGAGCGGAGGAATCGGAAGAACAGAGAAGTCACCGATTGGCAGCCATGGCACAACGTGACCAGGAGAGAAGAGCGGTGGAAACGGAAGAACAGAGAAGTCACCGATTGGCAACCATGGCACAGCATGCAAGAGGACGCCGTCTGAACGTCACTGAAGAACAAAATTTCCTTCAGATACAAACTTTTTATGCCGCAAGAACGTTTACAGTGTAATTATACTTCAAGCATTCTTTAAAGTTACGAAAGTTATTTTAACTTCAAAATATTTTTTCCTTCGTTTTATGAAACATAATGTAATTTTGTAATACTTTTTTTCATTTATGTATCACATATAAAAGTATTTCTTGCATGTGAAAAATATTTTACATGTATAAAATAATGAAAAAAATATAATTAACAAGTTTTTGAATTAAATACCTGCATATTATCTTTGAAAAGCATAATAAAACTGATAATCTTTACTTTTTTTCTTTAAAAAAAAAGGGTTGTCTGAAATTTAAAAAGATAAAATAAATAGACACTTTTATCAATGTACATATGTGCGTTAGTATTTTTTGATTCTGAAAAATATGCACAATTTCTTAAAACTGCAATTGCAAAAGTCAATTTCTTTTTTAAAGTGTATGATGTGCTGGTACCCTTGAAAATTTAAAAATGTAGACATTAATAATGCAAGATAAGTGTATACATAATTAACTATTAAAACAGTTTTTTATGTAAACACTTATTTTGTGTATTTTTTTTTTTTTTTTTTTTTTTTTTAACATTTATAAACCCGTGCACCACCGAACGTATAACACGGGATAAACAACACAGACAGAAGAAAGGATTACAACACAAACATCCATGCCTTCTCCGGGATTCGAACCCAGTCCCTGCGGCACCGCAGTCAGCTTCACTGACCACTATGGTCCTCGCCCCTCACTCTGGAAACTGTGCTTTAAATATAATATTTAATGCACAGGCTAATGGTTCCACACAATTTTTTTTTCGAATACAAAGCACACAATTTTTTTTCCAATACAAAGGTAGTTTTAAATGTTACAAAAATTAAATAAATGGATACTGTTATTATCAATTTCATTTATCATGTTTTTTTTAACTGTTAGAGAAAAAAGGTTTATTCAGTTAAATAAGCATAATTTCCGTAGAAAGACTAATAGCAATGTTCATCAATTATATACTTCATTATTAATTGCCAGTCTATTTCCCGAGCCTTGTAATACTTCAAGCATTCTCTCAGGTTACAAAAGTAATTTTAATTTCAAAGTATTTTTTTCTTTGTTTTACTGAACATAATATCATTTTGTAATACATTTTTTCATTTATATACCACTTCTTACAGCAATATTTATTCAATATGAAAAATATTTTACACACATATGTACCATAATAAACAAAACATAATTAAACATGAAATAGCTGCATGCATGTTATATTTTGTTACTTATTATATTGCTATTTCATAACTGTGTCATGATTCACAAGCTCACTCATTTTATATAATTATTATAGTTTTTGATTTCATTCAGGAAATTTTATACCACTGAATTCATTACCAATAATTTTATGAATTCTTATAAAAAATATTTCTTGAATATGTGAAACATTTTATACACATATGTAAAATAATGAGCAAAACATAGTTAGCCATATATTTTTAAAAAATATTATAAAACTGATTATCTTTATTTTTTTAAAAAATTTAGTTTCAAAAAAGACACTTTATGAATTTCATTTGTCATTTTGTACGTTTTTTTATCAATGCACATATGTATGCACTCGGTAAAAGCCCGTGCAACGCCGGGCCATGAAAGCTAGTCTTTCAAAAATTCTAATTGCCTCTGTCCCCTTCAAGTTAACTGACACCAAACATCGTGAAGGTGGGAGAAATGTTCGTTTTCTGACCGATGGGGAGAAAGTTACTGAAGGAAATAAGAGAAAACATATCAAATTTCACTGTTTAACACACGCTGTGAGTCCTTCAAGGTTCAACACATAAGAAAACTGATATTAAACGTACACAGTACAAAATAAGTAAATAAGATATCTTAAATGTAATACCAGATTCACAATATACTTGGAAAAAAATTTCAAAATATAATTCAGACAAAAATTAAATCCCGGGATTAGTTATTTTAATCGCGGGATTTGAAAAAAAACACCGGGATTCCAGGGCTGCAAACCCTAATTGAAAAGATTTTATTTCATTTTGCTCGGTAGAAATTTTAATGTCATACAAGTATTTTTTTTTGATGTTGTCTTTTAAAATTACTTTATAAAATACCTTTTATGTTCATGATATTATTCAAGTGTAATAGAAACTCATATAATTTTTTACACTTCGTTCTTACATCTGAAGTTTGTGAATGTTTAAATTAAGACGATATGGTACCCTAAAAATCATTAAACTGTCGAAAACATTTTATTGGCTTATTTGATACATCGAATCTTTATAAACATGCCTGAAAAATTGCAAAGCTTTACCTGCATTTTTTATCGAGTTATGGAACAATATTTGATGTTGGACAGCAACTACCACGCCTACATTTCAGATTATCTGTTAGAAAAGAGCCTGATAAAAAATGAATTAATTATTTTTCTAATGCGCATCCATGATATTGACATTATATATGCAGTAACAAATCATTTCAAGAAAGAATTGTACAATTCATGAAAAAATTCTAGTTTGTGAATTGTTTATTGGGGGAAGAGCAAATGGATTTAGTCAAGATTTAAACGTTGTGCCTGCTTTTTATGATATTATTATGAATTAAATTAAAATTTCAAAACGGATTATCCTAAGCACAAATACTAAATCTCATTTTGATAATTCAGACAATTAATTTCTAATTCACAAGAATAGAAAAACTCTCCCATTTTTATATATTTGTTTTTGGTGATATATATATATATCCCATATGTGTGAAATTCAAGACTTTTATTATTAAAATATTTTAAGATATTTATTTAAACAAATGCACAGATGTAGTTCTTAGATTTTGATATATTTTACCAAAAAATTGTTATTTGATTTTGCTTCCATTTGTGCACAATATTTAACATGCAAAGGCTTTTAAAATCATGGAAATAAAAAAAATAAAGGCATAAACATCTTTTGTACATGTTGTGTATTAGCTCTGAGCATGGTGTCTGAGCTCTGAGCATTAGCTCTGAAGTGTGTGTATTTATTTTTTAATAATTATTAAGATTTAATTGTTCTACATTTGTGCGATTTTTTATGGTAAGCAGTTTTAAATAAGCTAATTAACATTTCATAAAAGTTTCAGACCATTCGATGAGTATTATATCATGCTATTCTGAAATGAAAACTTCAAACTCATTTTTCTCCATGTTGAGTTTTTGTACATATACTGTTATTCAAAACCCTAAGGCTTTTTTGATAATTGAAGCATGGGTTTTAAATTTTTTATACATGTTCTGAAATGTATGTTTTGTAAAACTATGGATGGAATTAGCTCTAACATGCTTAGTACTATTTCAAAAAAATCCCAAAGTCAAAATTAATGGGTTTTTTTAGAATTTTTGAAGTTTAACTATAAAAAAATTAATAAAAAATTAAAGAGCAGCATCAGAAAGAAACCCATGCACAGTTTTATGTAGCTTGCTATAAGGTATTTGAAGAAAAGAAACACTTTTAAAAAAGCCTTAGAGATTTAAAAAATGTTTTAAATGTTCAAAAAATTTAAATTTTATAAACATTTTTCAACAAATTTAAATATTTTTGCATGGTATTATTATTTAATATTAATCTATATAAAATGCAATTAAGACCAAATATCAAATATTGAAAATAAAAAAAAAATGTGAAGATGGTACCATATCGCCTTAAAGGAATTTGAAATTTATTTTCATGTAATTGCAAAATGTAAAATATAAATATGTATATTTTTTGTGTATCTTATTAAAATTCTTTAAGTGTAATCTTATATAATGTTGGATGCATATGGTTTGGCCATATTAAATTGCAAATATTCTAAAGTGCTCAGTATTAAGAAGTTGTTTTTGCACTTTTGTTTATGCAATAGACAACGTTTAGAGAACCAAATTCCTCTCGAAGAAAATATGTCATTAAAAGGGATACACTAAAAATAATATCTCCCGTGTGTTCTATACTTGTTCTACTGGAATTTAATTCAAAAATTTAAATTTGCAAAATAGCTGTATGGTTTCTGGGCCAATTTTTTTTTATGCTTCAGCTCTAAATATAAAATTAAAAACAAGTGCCAAATTTCAAATTGTGAAGTAATAGGAAAATGGTTTGAATATTATACAACTCTGACAGGCATCGGCATTAACTCCATTTGTCCTGTTTTTAAGTAGAGAAAATGAAATTTTAATGCTCCTTAGGACCTCTGCATCCATTATCTTTAAAGTAAATTGATGGATTGTGGGTAGAAGCCATTGTTTTATCCATCAAAAGAACCTAGAGGCTTTCCTTCGATAACAATATCTGACTGATTCAAGGAAATTTTCAAATGATATGGAGGCCTGTAAGATATCGTTAGCTGAATGATTTTAATTTTGAGAGCTGCAAAATTTCACTCTTTTTGCTCATTTATTTTATTAAACAGATTGCAGCATATTTCTGAGTGGCAAATTGCTACCCATTTCACATCTTTTGGAATATGGACATGTTTAAGAGTACGAAGATTTGCTGTCGTTAAATGGCAGTACCTGAATAGGATCTATTATTAATACTTATCTCTCTCTCTCTCTCTCATAGCTTTATTGTTTCTTTAATAAATGTAAAAAGGCAGAAAATTAAAAACGAATAACCTATGATAGCATAGTCAAAAGTTAAAAATTTTCGACTCAATCGAATTGTTTGTTTTTAGGGTCAAAAGAAATTGAAGCACGCTTTGCAACTTGAGATGCGATGAATTTCGCAAAGAGGCTTGGAACTTTCCGGACGTAGCTCTTCTTTTGTTCCTAATATTTGTGGGTCTGTAATGGGAGTTAGCATGAGCGTGGCTCCCTCACTCGGCGCCTCTGATCCATCGATCGGGCGACCCTCGCCAAACCCTCTTGCCATCCGAGAGCTCAGAGCGCCCGCAGAATCCTCACTTGATCGGTCGCTTCTTTGGCTTGCTGCTTCCCTGTTTCAGGTATTCCAACTCATTCCAAACTTTTGATTCTAATCTCAGTAACTTTTTTTCTCTTTTCACATTTTTAAGAGGGAATTGTGTGCGAACATTTGACGAACTTTGCGAGTTTTCCTTTGAGACTTTGCCGAATTGGGGAAATTGTGCTCGGAAACTTTTAAAAGTCTGCAAAACTTTCGCTACCAATTTCTACCTAACTTTGCGAAGCGAGGAAAAGCGCTTCACATGTGAAATGCCGTTTACAACTTCCTATTAAACTTTTAATTGAAATAAATTTTCAATATCTTTTTTCAAAACGTCTTAAAATGATTTTGCCGATTGTTTTTAGACATATCGTGATTTTTAATAAAATGGTACCTTACTGTACTGTATGTATTCATAACAGAAAAAAAAAAGTGTGATAGAAAAATATTTCTTTTTTTCCTTTCCAATAATTTTGTATGTTAATTTTTCTTTGTGGACCTTTATCTTTTTTTATGCTTCACGTATTGAAAGCAGAAAAGATAAAGCACTAAAATGATTCTGACTAAATTATCAAAATATTCTTTAAATTCTGGCATAATTTATGTTTTAAAAATTTAGTTTTTGATTAAAATTTTCCTCAAAATTTTAATTTACAATCATTTGGGCTTCATCAATAGTTATTAATATATATTCCTCGTCCAAATATCAGAGTGTAAATTATATTTCTTATGATGAACAGTTATTTTTGTAACAGTATCTGTGTAATGAAATAAAATCACTACTTTTGATGTATTGAAATAAAATTCATGAAAATGTTACTGAATTTTCAACAGTAGGGTTTTAATCTAATCTAATGTTTGTCCAATATCTTTTAAAAATATAACAGAATAGAAGATGAATGTGAACCAAGAAAAGTGCCCTGACTCTATGATAGTTCCTAAAGTAAAAACATCTAGAGTTGACAGGTTTTCTAATAAAAAAATAATAAAAAATAGTGCAAGGGAAATCACTAAATCTGTAACAAACATAAAGTGTTGCATAATAAATATCTTAATGAATAAATATCCAAACCGTTATTTAAAGGAAAGATAGCTTGAAGGTAAAAAAGAATTGAGAAAAGTATCTAAAGAAAGGAACTTTTTATGGATGATCTTTACCCCCAAAAGAGCCATGGTGTTTATTATAAAATGCATTGTTTTATATTTGTGTTGGATTCTTTCCTTTAGCTAAAAATCTTCTTAAAATTATGTAAGACAATATAAACACTCATCGAAAAATATTTCTTTTAATTTTTAATCAAGAAAAAGTTTAAAAAAGATGATCTAACAAAAATTTAGGAAGGGCATACTATATTTATAATGATTATTAAATTAAAAGCTGTCGAATAAAAAAAAAGAAATCATACTATTTTTAATGGGAATTCGAATAAATTTTTAAAGATTATTGTCCAAAATGTTTTAATTTCGGCTAAAATCATTCTTTATAGAAATTATTGCATTATTTTTAATTTATTTTTTCTTAATATATTTAATAAAGAAACACGATTCTGTTATTTTAACTATTACAATTTTTTTTAATAACGTTTAAGATTTATTTAACTTATAAACATTTATTTAATTTTTTATTGATTTAGTGTGAATTTTAATAAATTTAAATGAAAAATCTCGTAAACAGAATTATCAAAAATAATCTAAATTCTCTAAGAAGGAAAAATAAAAAAAATTATTGAGCAATGTATGAAGGTTTTTTTATGATGATTATATACTTCCATATTGCATAAAAATGAACATAAATGTTTATATGTATAAAGAACTTTTTTTATCAAAATTATGGAAAAGGTGTTAGATATCTGTGTGTATTCTTTCTTGGGAAAACTATGTATTCTTAATGAATTTTTTCTTTCTTTCTTTTTTTAAAAATTTCATTATTAATTAATACCCATAATATTTAAACTTAAAGGATTTTAGAAAATTATTTATGAATTTTTTGCTGTATTTAATTATATGTATTTTTAAGTTATGTTGAAAGGGTATGTAAATGATGTCAAATTAAAACTTAGTTAAAAGCGTCAGTAATTTTTTATTAAATTATTTCGATGTATGCTTTTTTTCTTGCATTCAAATGAAAGTAAAATAAAATCTGCAAAATTTTTATCATTAAATGTAATACAAGAAATTGTATGTACTTTATTTTACAGAAAGAAAAAAAAAGCATCTTTTAACTTAATGAAAATATTTTAAAATATTGCTTGAACTTCCAAAGTGATTTTAATGATTATGTTTAAAAAGATATACAAATATATTTCACTGTTTGACATTTAAAATATAATTTTATTTTCACTTTTAAATTGCTATTTCGTTATATACTAAGCCAAACTTTTATTTATTGTAATAAAAGGAGAATCTATTCACATGGGTTGTACAATCATCCAACCTGTACGAAAATACGTATTCTTGAAAAGCGTCAATAACATGCGAAAATAGTATTGAATGACGACACGGCTTTGTATTTGGACAAACAAGACTCATTTGGGTTTCATTATGCATCCAGTGTACCAAAAGGCGTTTTCTATATCTCTCAGATAGCATTGATTTTTATTATTTTCCGACTCTCTCTTGGATCCAGAATCGGTGCTTTACTGGTATTTTATGTCAGAAGGATAGACTGGCAAAAGTAGAGCGGAACGTTGTTACCAAAAAAAATTAAAGGAATCAGTTGTCAGCATCAACGCAGAGGGAACATCTGCGGCCCATTATTTTGGGAATAAAAACTGTAAGAAGAATTTATGTTTGGATCTAGACTCTTTAGTAATTATGGGACGCATAAATAGGAAAATGTTTCAACAGAATATTGCAATTTTTGACAGTTGTATATTGTCACTATTTCAATTTGAATTCTGGGATTCGATTGACCAGGAACCTATGGCACGCGATACAATTCTTATTTGTCATCTACACCTTCAACAAATTTTTTGAGTGGATGTTGATAATTTTTAAATGGAGACTTCAGAATTAGGGAAAAGAACATTTCCGAAATTACGAAGAAATCTGACTAATAATCTTCAAAATTATTGGCTGTGAAGAGATTGAATTGTTTCAAGAGAAACATTTTTATGCTCCACTTTGGGTTCTGTATATCTATGGGAACAAATCTTTTCTCATATGTAAAATATTTGGAGTCTGCAAACAAGTTGCTTAATATCTTTGTGGACTCAAACATTCAGAGTCGTGTTAATTACAAATTTTACGCCTGATATTGCAATACAAAATAAAGAGGTGCAGGGACAAAAATTCGCATTAAAATAATTAACTGTATTGTGGAAGTACTTATGTAAATATGTGTGTTTAAGAGATACATAATACAAAATATATGTACAATTTGAATTTTTTATTTATGTTGATATAATAGTTACATTTTATGTTAACAAATTAATATGTAAGAAATCTTTAAATCTGTATCCTTGACCATTATCTTTAACTCCGCATGAATTGCCACAGAAATCGAATTGTCTTAAATATATACTTACTGTGTGGCACCCTGAATCCTATTGGTTTGGCACGCCACAGTTACAAGGCTGCTGACCCCTGAGTTAGACTATAGATCAGGGGTCAACAACCTTTTTTCTGTGGCGTGCCAAGCCAATCTATCAATAGGATTCAGCAGGCCACTCAGTAGAACATTTTTGAAACAATTTGATTCACGAGATAATGCATGCAGAGTTAGAGAATAGAAATACATACAATAGATATTTACGGTTTCATTATATATTAATTTTACATCATCTAAAAATATTTCATAACATAAAAATAAACAGCATAAAGTATAACTGTTTCTTCAACAAAAATTTTAAAAATTAAAATTATACATATATTATGTATTTTTAAACATATTGATTTAAATAAAAAAATAGACAACATAAAATATAAGTATTTCCCCTCATTTTAGTTAAATAAAAAGATAAATAAAATTTTTAATGCGAACCTAGGGCTTGCTCCGCTCTACTTTTGTGTCACAAAATTAGGGGTATAATTTGCAACTTTCAATTTGACACGATTCTGAGCATTTAGATGTTAAACAATTTCTTTGAGGACTAGAAATATTTTTCATACGTGGAAAGATTTTACATAGATATACAGAACCAAACGCGGAAAGCAGAGTAAACATAATTTTCTCTTTTCAAAGAATTAATTCTTTCCAGCAATGACGAAATAATTTACTAAATAGCTGTAAATTTATTTTTAAATTTATCTTTCAGATTTTTTCGTAATTCCGTCAATGTCCATAATTCTGAAGATGTTTGTCAAATAAGGTCCCTTACAAATTTAACAAATTCCATCCACTCAAAAATTTGCAAATTTGTTGAGTAGTGCAGAGTGCCACTGAGAATTATACCGCGTGCCACATATGGCACGCATATCGTAGGGTTGCTGCTATAGATAAAATATATGTAAGCTGTGGGGAAATTTTGTATGTAGTGGATTGAAGTTGTGACACATTCATGGCTAAAAGACATAGCTAGAAAGTAAATTGATGGCTTTTGGTTGCCATCGCTAGTACAAGAGCGTAGAAACTTTCCTTCTCATGTAAAAGCTTCAAACAAAATAGGTTAAAGCAAGGGAAGGTCTTTTGTTTTAAATTTAGTGTTGTACTATATTTGACTAATATACATCACCTGTATTGTGAATTTCAATTCTTGGGCCATACATGCTGTTACGGAATCATTGCATCATCTCTTTTCACCTCGCCCCTCTTGTACAGAGAATGGAACACTTTTTCGTGTTCTGTGGTTTGTTTCTTCTCTGTGTGTTGTTCCATGAATGAGAATGAATAAAGAAGTCGCTATGCGTTGGTAAAAATTCGTTGAATCGTTTCTCGTACTTAAAAACATTTCGCAAGCTATGGACACCTGTGCCAAATTTGTACACATGCAATACATAAAAGATACGCCAATTCAATATGTACATTTCATATAACTTTACAGGTTGCAACGGATTTGAATTATGTTTTAATAAGATAATAGTGGCTACCGCAACGTAACTGGTAGATGAATTAATTGACTAATTACGATATATCTTTTATTTATCGTTAGCACGGGATTGTAAAAGTTTTTGATTTGTTGTTTGAGATTCTTTTAAAATAGGTTATTAAATACGAGATTTTGATTTGAAGTTTGGATAATCCTATGTAATAAAAAATAGAACACTCTATTCTCTGTCACAAATGTAAGCAAATAAAATTAACAGTTAATAAAATAATACTAAAATCGAGAGCAATGGGTTAAAATTAATAATTAATTAAGGACGTTATTAAGAGCGTGTACATGCTTGTTAAATTATTCTCGGTCTAAAATTCGTGAGAATTATTTAAATGAAAAAGGGCATTCGTTAAAAATATTACAGTAACTATATTTAAACTATAAATTAATTTATAGTTAATTTGCAATTTACATTACTCAGTTTGTTATAATATGTTGTAGATTTTTTTTATTGATTAGTTGAGTAAAATTTATAATTCAAAACATTTTTCATGCCACGTTTTAGAAACTCAAACCTATTTCCTCAAGAGAGTGCATCTGAAACTAGTTATGATTTTTATAAAAACACATAGCTTGTTTTAAGTGTACGTAAAGAAATAATATTAGTTTTCTCTAATTTTTTCCGGGGAGTATTTTGATGAAATATTATATAAAAAAATAATTAAATTGAATGAAAATATCGTCTCTAATCTTTTAATGATTAAAAATTCTTCAGAACTTATTGATTACGAAAACTACACAAAAATGCAAACATAGGTAAGGAAAAAATTTGTAAATGTAAAATAATTAGGTAAATTAGATTATAATTTATTCTCGCAAATGTAAAATTAGTGTTTCAATATTAAACAATTTAGACGTGATTTAAGTGGAAATGGCTTAAAAGACGCTTAAACTTTTTAAATGCGTGTTTCTTTTTCTTTGCATGCAACTTACTTATGCAAAAATTTATTGTCTCAAAATATTTGAATGCATATGCTGCTTCTAGGCTTTTTTAGGTAAAATTTTCAATCATTTCAGATTATGAATTGTGTATTAGAAATTAAAGAAATTTCTGTATACTTTTTTCCTCATAAAAATTTCAAGAAACTTTAAAGGCTATCTTTTTTAGACTGCAAATTGAAGTAATCGTCTGCATTTTTGAAAGTTTAATTACATTGCGAAAAAGATGCTGGAATAAATATCTTTTCTGGTGATATTCTAAATGTTTTTATTATTTAAAAAATATTTAGTTAAGTATTGTATTGATAAAAAGCCTTATAAACCCATTTCACAGGAACAATTTGAATTCAAGTTTCCGATGAAATTTCCAGACTCGTGATCAAACGCTGAATTCCAGGAACATCACCAATAATTTTTTAAAACCTTTATTTCTAAATGCTATCGCTGAACATTAAGATGTTAATATTTTTAATTCTAAAATTAATTCCGATATGATACATATTGCATTCTTAATTGACGCAATCAGTACCAGAAAAAATTATTTTTAGGCATCTGTTTTAAATTCTAGAAAAACTTATTGAACTGTCTTATAAAATTTCGAATGTCTGATTACTTTTCCAGATCGTGCATAAAATTCATTTCAATATTAAACGCTTTCACTTATAAATCGTAATTTAAAAAATAAATAGAAATATCGAATAAAATACTTTACTATATACTTTCGAAACTTTTCAATCAATGGATATTTTTTTTTCTTTTTGTTCAAGAAAGCTTCTTTATTTTAGAGTAGAAGATCCTACTCTGCTTATGTGTATCAAGTTTATCATTTCATTCTATATAAATATCTCTTGTATAGTATGGGATTCTTTCTATTCAATTTCTAGTCTAAGAGTTATACACTATAAAATTGCACGAGGGCTATTGGTGAACAGACCTCGTAATTTGGAATCATTGCCAAGTGCCAGAGGGAGATACCTGAGCTGGTATCTCCCTCTGGCAACTGCCACACCACCCACTACACCAACGAGAGGAACCTCGTCATATTTAACGTCCCTCTGCCCAGTGGATCTTCAGTGGCTCTAACTCAAGCCATTAGTCCGTAACATGGACTACTAGGCTATCATGGTCACTTGAAATTTCTACTAGGAACTCTAAATGTAAAAGCTACTCAATAATAATTCCAGAAGCTCTTTAACAATCCTTTCTATTCAGGTTGGCTTTATGAGCAATTTCTCTGACGAAAAGAATTCAGAGGAGCAATTCTTTAGACTAAAAATATTCATATGAGCAGTTCTTCTGGCTAAGAAAAGAAAACCATTTTTTCCCCTGTATCAGAGAAATCTTTTACTCAAAATATAATTATTGTCATTTTAAAACTTGATTAAGGTTATCTTGTCTTCTGAAAAAGGTATTTTTTTTTCTGGTTTTGTTCATTCAACCGAAGCCTATTAGGAAATGGAAAAGAAAAATACTCTCAATCCTTTTGCTTCTTGTTCTTAGAGAAGATAAATGGTTTTTTTCTTGACGCCTTTTTTCCCCTTTGATTGTTCGAAGCTTGCAAGAAGAGTGTTACAAACCGAATAAAGAGGCAAAACTAATGATTAAAATGAAGTAGCTGTCATCAACTTGAATTGAGTTTTTAACAATGTTTTTCTTTTTGCTATTTCCAGCTTAATAAGGTATCCTGTTCGATCTCTCTCTTTCACCCTTTCTATTTTCTGTCAACATAATTGTTGGAAGCATCCAAAAAACATACTTTTCTGGAGAGAATTAAAAAGAATGCTTGTCAGAAGTGAATTAAATGAATCAATAGAATGTGCATTTCGCGCTTGCTTCTTTGTTAAATCAATAAAAAACTTCTAAAAGCTGTCTATTTAATTGGCGATGGGTCAGACATGGAAGAATGAAATTCTCGCAGTAAATGAAGTTAGTTGAATAAAAGTTCTTCGAGCAGTCTTAAAAATGCATTAGGTTAAGAAAACATCGAAATTCTTTCACTGTTGCGTTTGGCTGCAACCAAATTCCTCAGGCTCTAAAAAAAGGCATTTGTCTTATGACTATTGACAATATAACCATTCTTTTTAATTTTTTGATGACCTACTATACTAATGAATAAAAAACCATAGGCCTCCCTACTTATTTCTCCCCAGATTTTAAAATCTTGGTTGAGGGGGGAGGTCATAAATTTCTCTAAATACATGTCTTAAAATATTTTATATGAAATGAATTTATTGGATGTTTTTTGTTTGAGATATATAAATAAGTATAAAGATTTTAAACTGGAGCTTTTTAACTGAAATTGGAAAGTGTTAAGCATGTGCAGTATGTAGTCTAATCAAGCAAAATAGCTTTAGATTTTTGTTTTATAATTAAACTGCTTTCAGTGAAGTTGGGAACAAATATATAAAAAAATGATTATTAGGATAAATTATAAATGGTTTTATTTAATGTTTCCCCTGCTATAAATGAATAAAATAATTTTAACAAAAAGATATTATTACCTGCTTACAGGAAAACTAAATTATTTTATTTTGTACTAACATTTTCCATACTCTTTTGTTCTCTCAGAAGTTTAATTTACATAAAACATCTATGCAAAATCAAAATACAAATAGATAGAAACTTTATTTCTGGATGAGAAACGGCAGATTTTCTGCATATACCCATTTAAACTTCAGCTAAGACCGCAGTATTTGTAAAATTACATTATGAGTAAGTGTATCGGTAATATCATGATGCATAGTTTCAATTTTAACGACATTTTACCCTCATATATGAGTCAGAATTGTAGAGAATGCAGATGGAAAGATTCATTTATGAAGAAAATATTATTTCATTGCATTAGTTTCAAAATATTTATTTAGACACGTCGCTATCTTCAAGCGAATTTTCTACTGAAATATTTTTTTCTTGCCTTTCAAAAACAGAAATTTTGATGTTCTCTTACAGCTTTTTTATTATAAAAAGAATGAATTTTTAGGTAATAATAGTTTGTAATACTTTTTAAAAGAAGAAGACTAAGAGAAAACTCGACTATTTAAATAGAAATGTTTTGGAAAACACATGCAAATAACTCGATTGAATATATTTATTTTATCTAAACATTTTATCACTTGAACTTAATATCTAACTAATAAATATTTTTTCCTTTATTGTTTCATCTCGAATCGGAAAGAAAAATATAATTCAACTTGTAAAAACCATTTTAAGTATTCCATAAATATTCACGTTAAAAATATGTTTAATTGGTATTAGATTGAAAAAAGAACGCTTTTTTCGATAAGCTTCTAAAATAACAAATAAAAAAAATTCGAGATGGTAAAAACTTTTTGCGACTTAAAAAAAATAAATATATAAAACTTCTTTATTGGAATGTGACGAAACGAAAGATTAAAAAAATAATAATATTTTACATAATGTTATGTGAACGTTGATGTTTATCTAAAAGAAAATTTCCCCAAAGATACATATGAACTTTTTATCAGAATATTTTGCTGTTGCATAAACCTTTTTGGTTCAGAAGCAGATGATAGGAAATTCTGAACAACTCAGGATGAAGGGACCAGGAAATGATTACATTTCCATCCTGCTCAGATTTTTTACAACACAATCAATCGAAGTCGAATATAGGGAGCGAAAAATATTATCTTTCTCCTTAGCATATTTTATGTAGAATATTTGACGGAAATAAAAGGGATCTTTCCCTTCTATGATTTCTTTCTAAAAAAATGTTTATTTTTCTTCCGTCACTAAAAGAGAGGTGAAAATTTCTTTTCTCGAAGGATGTTGTCTCCTTTCTTTCTCTCTCAAAATCTTAACTTTTTTTCTCATAAAGACCGAGTTTTAGTGATGGACTAAAAAATTGACATTGCTATTTCGCTTTTATTTAGAGTACACGTAAAATTTAAAATCAACTCAAGTCATCACGGATTTTCATATTAATTTAACATATAATAGATAATTGGGATAAATGTTAAAAAGATAATATGTACAGAATTATTTCATATTTTATTTCGGGATTCTATTAATATGTTATAATTTTAAGCAATAAGATCAAAACTTTATAATTCTTCGTTACATTATAAAGATGTTCCCAAGCTAGAAAATAGTTCAAATCAGATGAGAAATGTATTTAATATAATCAAACCTCAAACAAAATTTTTCACTGAGCCAATAAATTTTATTTTCAATTTAATCAAAGTAGTGCGTAGCAGCTTCATCAGTTCTAGAACAATCTTGTTAAATTATGTATTCTAGCAAAATGTATTTCAATTCAATGTAAGGAAATTTTATAAGAGCCCTGATTTCCCGTGTTTCTTTTTGAATTTATCCTTCTTCCTTAAATGGGTTTGTAAATAAAATTTTTATACATGTATTTCTTCTTGAATTCTGCTCTAGTTTTTGATTCGAATTCACTGACTTGCCAAATTCCCTCTCGTCATTAGCACATCTTGTATGCTAATTTTTTCCCTTGATTTTAACATTAAGGGGAATTTTGTATAAATTGACTTATTATTAAAAATGCAGAGCTCCTACGGTTTCTTCTTGATTACTTATTAAGAATAAGTTCAATGTTTGTAATAGATTCGCTAAAAAATCGTAATAAGAACTCACTGGTGCTTTTTTTAAAAATTTCATCGAAAGTATTTACAATTTTCAACTTGAGAGCAATGGCAAAATTAATAGTTTACTCTCTACTTTATAGATTCTAAATAAAATTTAGTATAGCTAAGAGAAATAAGATGCTACTACTCTATTGAAATCCTGATTCTCAGCTCATCGGTCCTAGGACTCTCTCTAGTCTGATGGTGCCATCGTAAGTTTTTCAAAATTACGAGGTTTTTCGCCCTAGTGTATCTCCTGAGAACATCGTTAATAAAAAATCAGTCAATCAACCCTTAATTTGATCTCTTAGCTGCTTAGGATGGAAGCAAATAGATGAGGATAAAAGATGCACTTTCTTTCAGTTCTAGTGTAGTAACATACAGTATGTCCGCTTAAGTCCGCAGTCGTCCATAGTCTAGGTACAGTAAGGTTGCCATGCACTAGACACACACACAAAAAAACTGCCTACAGCAGGCTACTGCATTCTTTCTTAACCCGGCACCACTCGCGCAGGATGTGTTATACCCACCGTCTAACTTTTTTCAACGCTCCTGTTAAACCTTTTTTGGAAAATGGATGATTCCTGGTCTAGCTGACTTTAAGGTCAAAAACGTCAAGGGGATCAAGCCTGTCTGCGAATTTTTAAAATAGATCTTTGGCTCCCCCTTGGGTGTGTCACACCCTGCGCGTGAAGGTGAATTCCATTTTTTAATACGTGTGAGTACGCTTTAAAATCTTCCTTATTCTTTGGCGTATTATTGTAGTTATGATGAAGAAATGTGATATTTAAGTAATTTAATAAATGCAGTCTTTAACAGATAGAGTTGAACAGTATTTTGGGATGAAGAAATTCTCTTGGTGGTTAGGATGAGGAAAAAGCAACTGAAGAGTAGAACAGGAAGTCCTCCACTCAAGTGGATTCACATTTAGAAAAGGGTTGAAAAGAAATGTTTTATATGAACATTGGAGAAGAACGTCATTTGAAAGGAGATACATCTTATCCACTTTCAGATGAACTTTTTTAAAAAAAAACTATTGCTGGAACAAAATAAGAGAAAATAAAAAAGAAATTCTAAAATTTTTAAATTTAAAGAATAAAGAAGTTTACTCTTATATGTTTAGTTTAAAAAAATACAGATTTAAAAAAAATTAAGATCGAGTGAAAACATCGCACTCACTCCCTACGCGATTAAAGGAGTGCAGCAATGCACTGAATGTCCTTATAAAAATGTCATTTACAGTATTAAACTTAAGTAGTTCTCGGATCAGACACTTTCCAACTAAATGCAAAACAAAGATTGGGAGAAAAGGGCGTCAATTTTCGTTACTTGCTAAAAAGAAATTCAGTTCAATTAACGGTTTGATTTTACAAGCCATGACATAAGGTATCAATAATACTAAAACCCTTGAGGAATAATTAATATGTGACACTTAGGATGGCATGAAACTGAGTTCTCGATTTCCATCTTCTCAGTATTCGAAAAGTGATTAGTTGTGTCGGGGTAACGATGATTTATTACTTTGTCAAACTCATGACATGTGAAAATGTAGATATATCTACTGAATTTGACATCATAAGTTGAAACTGTTGGCATTTTCCCCAAAAGATCAGATGATGTATCCGTTACCAGAAAATAGGGTAAAGTTTAATGAGAAAACTAAATTATAGCTGGAATCGAGTAAACAAAAATTGTCATCAACTGAATCACACGTTGCAAAAATGGATGGATAAGGATTAAAATTTTAACTACATGAAATGACATGTAAAAGCACTATCAGACAGTAAAAGCACTATCAGAACCTGCACGTTCTATTTCGTTTCTAATCTTCCACTTTCTCTTTTGAAACTTTGAAGATAAATTCTGAAGTTCTGACCCATAATTTTACGAAACTCTCATGAAGAATTTATTTCAATACCAAAAATTGTTGTGATCCTTTCGTCCATCAATCATGTTCAAGTTTAAGTCTCATGTTCTTGCGAATCATCACTGTTCGTCTTTTGGTTACTTTAACTTAATATTCTTAGCCGCGGTAGCCAAGTGGTCAAGTTATCGGATCATGGCTAGCATGTCATGAGTTCGAGCCCCAGTACCACTGAAGATCCACCGTATAGAGGAGCGATACACGTTAAATCTGTTGAGAGCTCAAACGTCCTCCCATTGGTGTGGTAGTTAGGAGAGGAGGATGGTAACTCAGGTGTCGTCCGCGTCACTTGACCCTGGTTCAAAATTACACGGTCCGTCGCCAAAAACCCTCATGTAGCTGAGCAGTGCGACGTTAATATTCCCTCACTTAATTTAATATTCAAATCATTCACTCCACTAGAAAAATTATTCATGAAATGTTTTTCTGATAACTTTGGGAAGAAAAAGAGAAAATACTGTGCAAACTCGTGAAAAATAATTGAAAAAGAAGACGTTGCGAGTTTTTATTTATTTCTCATTCATTAGAAATAAATTCTCCCCCAAAGGGAATTTCCCTGAAATAAGTATTGAAAAAGAGTTCAGTTTATTATTTATCCCATGGATATACAAAATAATATTATTTAAAAAGAGGAATAAAAATAAAATAATTTTATGCTGGAAGTTTTTATCCTTAGATGGATTATAATTCTATTTTTCTTCATTTCGGAATTCATCCTTATCTAATGCGTAATCACGTAATTATGGATTGCAATATCGGACCAAAAATTCAATAACGGTAGTAAAAATTTTAGAAAAACAAAGAAAACACAGGAGGATCTTTGTTTTATTTCCAGTTTTATTAGAGAATGTAAATTTCACAAAAATAATTTTTAACTTATAAATTATAACAGTATAAAAAGAATAAGTAAATGAATAAGAAAAGAAAAGCAACATCTTATTTATTTAAATGACAAAAAGTGTAAATATCACTATTCAGTCTGCGGTACTATTACAAATTTTTTAAATAGGATCTTACAAAACACAATGCATCCATTGTAATGTATGATATGCAAATACAATGCGAATAACAAACCAATTAAAGAAATATCGAAATATTACGCTGTTTCTTCACTTCCACCTTGTTTTCACAGGTACGAAGAACAGACAACGAATCCTGCGCTCTGAGCTGTAAAATGAGAGTTTGGGTTCCTTGGATGATTCACATATTTTATCACTTCTCTTGTATGCAACTTTATATTGACATTCGAATTCATTTCGTCCGTTAGGGACAAATGAAAACAAAAACGTATACTATCCCTGAACATAGAGTGGAGACAATTGAAAAAATGTCTAGTAAATACCGAAAAAGGGGTATTGAAACTTGAGAATTTAAGCTTGTGAATACCGGTATTACAAAATTATACAAATTGCTCAACATACTGTTATTCGGTATCCCGGTACTGCAAACCCTACACGTAATGATTTCGATTACGGTCCGATACGTTGAAATCATTTGTACCCTATTTATAGAAACTGTAACTAACACTTTGAACTCTTCCGGTTGATATGTTTTCAATTGTTTGTTAGATCACTGCTAAGATATAAAAAAGGCAGTTGACATAAATGGGCTGTGGAATGAGCTGTGGGATTCGGATAGATTTTATAAATTTCGGATAGATGAGAAGAGGGAGTGAAATTTTTCGAATCGTTTGAATTCAGAAAAATATTAATAAACTAGATTAAGTTTTAAAAAAATATCCCTTCGTTAAAATAACAATTTAAAACGTAAGAAAATCAAGAAAAGGAAATCATGATTGGAAAAAGAAATATTTGTTAAGATGAATTATGCAAGATGTCTAAATTCTTTTGTGTAATAGTATGTTTTTTTTTATAATTCCGCTTTTATATACACTCATGTCCATAAATTAAGGATAATGAAGTTCAGGCAAAGAAAGAGACAGAAGCAAAACAAATTTGACTTATTTGTAAAGTCTATTTATTAAAAAAAGGTAAAGAGCAAAAGAGATGCTATATATTTGACATAATTAATAAAAATTGCGATTTTTAATCCCTGGATCAAATTTCAAAAAAGAACCTATTTACAAAAAACAGTATAACATGGTTAGTATGATGGTTAATACGGAGTATGTCTCCCGGACGATGCAATACAGGCCTTACAACGCCTACGCATGCTGAGTATCAAATTATCAATCTGATCTTGGGGAATATTACACCACTCATCAAGCAATGCCCTCCGAAGTTCCAGTAGACAGGTGGGAGGGGGTTGACGGGCTGCAATTCGTTGGCCAAGCATATCCCACACATGCTCAATTGGATTCAAGTCCGGTGAGTATGCTGGCCAATCCATACAGGTGATATCCTCCGATGAAAGGCATTCGTCTACAATGTTTGCACGGTGAGGACATACGTTGTCATCCATAAACAGATATTCAGGACCCATGGCGCCCCGAAACAAACGTACATATTGTTACAGAATGACATCCCGATAGATGTGGCCTGTCATCGTTACACTCTGAACATGCAGGTCATTTCTGGAACCAAGAATAATTCCTCCCCAAACGATGCATCCTGCACCCCCGTAACGGTGTCGTGCAATGGTGTTCTCTTGGTGGTAACGGGTACCTGGCGCTCTCCATATGAAAGTCCGGCGAGAATCAGACTGCAAACTAAACCTGGACTCATCGGAAAACATCACACAAGACCACTGTTTCGGTGTCCACAATGCATGCTCTCTACTCCAGGTTAATCGCAGGCGACAGTGAGTTGCGGTAGGGGGAACGCATCTGACAGGCCTACGAGCATATAGACCAATGTGCCCTAAGCGTCTGTACACGGTCTGCCTTGAAACAATCGTACCGGTAGCTGAAGAGAGTTGACGAGAAAGGACTGATGCTGTGTCCGTCTGTTTCTTTTGGCAGTAACTGCCAAATACCGGTCCTCATTCGGCGTTGTAACTCGGGGGCGACCTATGCTGTAACATCTACTCACATTACCATCATCTTAGAATCGTTGCCAAAGCCTGGAGATGACACTCTGGGCGATTCCAAATTCCTCGGATACTTCTAGCTGGGTACGTCCACATTCCAGTCGTCCGATAATTCTACCACGTAAAAAATCATCCAAATGCTTCCTTTGTGACATAACTATGCGGTTATTGCACTGAAAGGCTTTTAAATCGCTTGTGAACAATTTTACTTCTTTGCCACCATTCCTTATATACCCCTCTCTTACACTCTCGTCACTGTGACGTACTATCCGCGCCCTCTGGTGGTTTCCTGTAACTTGCATATTCTTCTTCAAGATGTGTGTGATAATTCTACTGGTGAAATTTTTATTTTAGAGATCAATTTCTGTGTGATTCTGAATTATCTGGTGTGCAAAAATTAAGGACGAGACGGTTTTTTCAATATAACTTTGTACAAAAGCTTTCCAAAACAACACATTTAATACCGTAAGATCCCCAATACGTAAGGACATGAGTAATGTAAGCAACACTTACTAAAAGAGAAATCAGAGGGACAAAAAGAAGCTTTATTGAAAAAGTAGCATGGAGCGCAATGCGACTGAAGGCCGAAACATCCCTGTGATGGGTATCCAGCAAGAAATATCCGGTCTTTAGTAGGGGATATGATCTCCCCTGACTGCTAGGCAGGTTTCACAGCGTCTGCCCATGCTGAGAATGAGGGTGTCAGTGAGTTTTTGAGGCATTGCTGCCCATTCGTCTTGCAGCGCCAATCGAAGCTGCGGAATCGTTACTGGTGGTAAGGTACGAGCTGCCAAGCGTCTGCCTAGAAAATCCCATACATGCTCGATGGGATTGAGATCCGGAGATCGTGCCGGTCAATCCATACGTTCAATATCCTCACTCTCTAAGAGCTGTTCGGCAGCTACTATGCGATGACATGGGGCATTGTCGTCCATGAAAAGGAACTGCGGACCCATAGCGCCTCTAAAAAGACGCACATATGGAAGAAGAATCTCGTTACAATAACGGGTCCCGTTGACTGAACCTGCGTCGAAGATGTGAAGGTCTGTACGACTGACTACCAAGCATGATGCCTCCCCAAACGAGAACACCGCCAACTCCATACCTGTCCCTTTCAATGATGTTCGAGGGATGATTGCGGCTTCCCCGCTCTCTCCAGATGAGTATGCGATGAGAATCGCTACTCAGACTGAATCTGCTCTCATCTGTAAAGAGTACTCGTCCCCATTCATTGTCTCTCCAATTCCGGTGTTCCCGGCACCACAGAGAACGCCTTCTCCGATGGGCAGGCGTTAGAGGTACACACCGTACAGGGCGTCGTGCAAACAGACCACCACCGTGCAGTCTTCTGGCCACGGTAAAACGCGATATCGGTCGTCCAGTAGCCTGTGTCTAGCTATTTCTCCCGCTGTCTGCCGCCTGTTTCTTCTGGCCTGTAAGGCAATATACCGGTCATCTGCGGGTGTGGTTCCTCGTGGACGACCACTACTGAACCCCCGGATAGCTGTTCCTGTAGTTTGAAATTGTCTCCAAAGTCGTGAAACGATGATGTGAGCAATTCCGAACTCTGCAGCCACACTTGTCCCACTGCGACCTTCCTCCAACTTCCCAATGATTCGACCTCGGGTAAAAGCATCCAGATGTCGTCTAACAGATTGATTATTCGCCATTTCTCGCTGAGGCAGCAACTCGGTGTGATTTTAACTGCTATACGGTGTGCAATCTCTTTGCCAGAAATACTAATCTTACACCGACAACATGCTTTACTACTCAGACACTCCCCCATTACGTCTACCTGCATATTTGCGCACATGTGCTACCGTACATCACCTCACTTAATCTCCTGATTGGTCTTTCTGTCCGCTCTGCCTCTTCGTTCAGCTGATATGCTAATTTTTCGACTTCGTCCTTAATTTTTGCACACCAGTGTATATACCGAATGTTACATTTTTTAGGAGTGTGTAATAAAATTTTAAAACAAAAATTACACACTTTAAGGGAAAACCAAATTTTTACTAATTTAAGGTTCGAATTTAAAAGATTATACTTGATACATCATATGTATTTCTTTTTTTTAAAAAAAATAAAATATTTTCTATGTGTTTTAAATAAAATCAAGCGTTGTGATTTTTCAGTATAAAATAATTTTTTGGAAAATAAAATACGTCTTAATACAATAAAAGCGCATACAATTCCTTTTTAAATTTACTAAAAACTGAATATGTAAATTCGTAATTTTAATGAAAATGTACTCTTTAGTATGCTCCCGCAAAGATAATAAATGATAAAATGAACTGAATTTAGTAACTGATATTTTTTTTTCTTTGGGACTCTAGGTAGACTCCTTGTGTGCCAACAAGTATAACACAAGGCTTATACAAACGTAAGTCAATACTCAATCAACAGTGGTAGGAAGTTTTAAGTACAGGGATACAAGCACAAATGGGAATCAAAAGGTAAAAAGAAACAAGAAGGGATGCAAATACAATAAACAGAACAAAATACAAGATTGCTCGCATGCATAAACGGAGACTTTCAGTAATTCAAATTATACAATGGTGAAGGTTTGGAAGCACATGTGTGATCAGAATAAGATTTTTAAAATACAAATGCATAAAAAGCATACATACACACAAATGCTTAAAAGTGTACACACAGACATATATATATATACGCACCTGCAAAAAAAAACAGAGAGAGAGAGAGAGAGAGAGAGAGAGAGAGAGAGATACATACATACACAGTAAATTTTAGCAAACACACAAAAATAGTAATAAAATAATAAAAAAATTTAAATTAACAATCTAAACAATACGAGAAAAAATGCTATTAATATATGCACAAAACGATGTAAAAGAAGACTTGTCTGAACAAAGGCAGACAAAGGAGGAGGACACGCTATATTGTTCTTTTGTAGGCAATTCATGAGAGTACGTCTTTCGGAAGAGAATTTAGCACAAGCAAATATTAGATGCTTGACATCCTGGACTGTGTCACTGGAGCAAGAACACTGGTCAGTAGGCGAGAAATTGAAGCGTTTCAAATAGGCTTTAAAATTTCCATGCCCAGTTAGAAACTGGGTAAGTATAAAATTAGGATGTGAAAGTGATTAGCCTTTAACCGACTCTGAATAGAAGGAAAAAATTCACTGGTGAAGGGCCCATTATTTGATATTTGATATAAATTATTCAATCGGAAAAAATTTATTAATTATTTTAAATTATTACCTAATTATGACCTAATATATAATAATTAATAAATGATGACCTAAATTATTAATTTTTTTTTTATGAAATACATTTTAGCACTGTCACGTATTTTTTGAATATCATTAAAAGACGCTGCTTCTTTTCAAAGGAAATTGAGGTATTTCTATTCAAAAAATGATTTTAGAATGCTAAGTCGGAGTTATTCTATTTAAAGGCTTTTTTCAAGCCATGAAAGCTTTTTAAAGAGATAGATCGGCAAGACAATGGGGAATATTTTAAATTAATTTCCTTTTTAATAATTCTATTAACTGTCTCTCATAAAATGATCGGATCTTTATATTCACCTAAACAAATATTATTAAATTTTAAAACCTCCAAATTTTGGCTGAATTTTTATTTATTTTTTGTGCAGTTTGACCGGACAATAATTTTTAATGAATCTACTTAGATCCCACACACCCTAAATAGAAAAAAAAAACCAATGCTTTCCTACCCCAACAGAGTTTGAAATGTTGAGAAATAATACAATCCTGCTATGTAGTTTTCTATATTGGATTTGGATTCTATTGTTCATAGACTATACATATTCGTATCTGTAGGGCACATTGTTAAATATTTAATTAAGCGAAATAGAAAATGCATCTTCTTTAATTCTATTATGTTATTCAAATTATTTTAAGAACGCTTGTTTTTTTATTATTAGAGTTCTTATCAGAAACGTGGATCATTTATTCGATAAGAACATTTTTAGGGCTTTTGTATTATGTTCATAAATATGCATTTTATACATTTTATGACTGATAAATTTAAAATTTTGTTGCTTAACTAGCTTTAAAAGCTTGAAATATTTCATATTTCTGGAAAGTCCTTACAACATTTGCTGTCCACTATTGGCCCGAACATTACTTCCGAAAACCATCCTAATTGCCTTTATGTTTCACAGATTTTCAGATCTCAAGAATCCACTCAAGTAAAACAAAATTCTTGGATTTCCCAACGTCAATTTTGACAACATGTTCTTGTTTCTGTTGTCTTTGGCGCTCTTGAACCCGCTTCTGCAATGCGCTGCCGATGTCGATGATGATGCCCTCATTCCTTATTTGGATGATGACATCCTTGGTATCAATGGCAACGACTTGGACGAAGGGGACGAAGATATGTTGCCTCCCTGCGACTTGACCTCTTATGACTCCACCATGGTGAACTGGAGACTTCAGTCTAACAGGCATTCGCTTTTTCTCGAATACGATACTGTAAGTAGATATTATTTTGCGGTGTCTGTTTCAGTGATAGAATTTTAAATTCCTTTTAGAACTGTTTAGATTATATTTGTTTAATATTTAAATTACTCTAGAAGAGAATCTTTTTTTTTGCTTTTATTATTACTAAATGTGTACAATAAACCCATATTAGGACTCCATTTCGCTTAAAATTGATCGTCTTCTGTGACCTAAAGCTTATTTTTTAAATAGAAAATACCAGAATACAGAAATGTAAAAAAATGCTCATTTATATTGATGCCTTTCATTAAGAAAAATAATATTCAGTGGCATTTTTTAAACAAATATACACTATTAAATACACAATCACAAATAATAGAACATTAAAATTATGGAAGAAGTTGAAGAAAAAGTACCAACCATATGTTATAATTAAATTCTGATAGTTGAAAAAATTAATGATAATAAAATTGAGTTGTTACATAAAACTAAGAAATCTTGGAGGAGAGCCTTTTGAAAATTCATTGTGCTTTCTAAAATTTTTACTTATTGTGAAGTATGTAAAATTGTGAAAATTGTCTAGGGATATGTTTTGTTCCTTTACTATCTTCTTGTAAAGGAATCCGTGTATAATAGCTTCTACAAAGCATGCTTGCAGCTATTTACGGTAAGTATTGAAATATATATATTATTATATAATACAAGTACTATATATGTAAGCTACAAATTACGATTCAAAGTATTTAGTTTCTTACTTACGATAAAGTGTGCAATGACATACATGGTCTTTATAGTTAAGCAACAAAAGATAGTTGTATTAACATGTATTAACTGTCATGTTGTCATATTGCAACTGTCATAACTGTCATATTTCATATGTCATATATATCATTAACTGTCATATTGCAACATGTATTAACTGTCACAAGCCTATAATCTTCTATAAAATTGACATTTATTTGTAATGTGGAAGAAAACAGACTAGATAAATTCTTAGACAGAAGGATCTGCTTGTTGAATAGTAAGAAGTATTTATAAAGCTCTATTTATTTTTAATCATTAATAATGAACAAAGTTTGACATTGACTCCTTCAACAGCTTTAAACACGAAACGTTAGGCGACTTGACGAAATTGTAATGGCTGTTAAAGGTGATGAATTACAGTTGGAGTTACTGATGCAATGAAAAATGTGGATTCGTAAATTAGAAATGAATGATGTATCTTATTTACAATTTGTTTTTGTTTAATAACCAATTTTAAGTTATTGTGTGTAATGTGTCGCAAATTAATTAATATTCTTTAACGCTTTCTAAAAATATAAAATGTATTAAATTAAATTTTATGGTGCACACATTATCGGCATTTAAATAATTAGCCAAAAAGTATTGAAAGGATAAATGAAAAATAATTAAGTTTGATCAGACAGGCTTTTAATTTTTGTCATCGATGTGATTTTAAGTTAATTGAAATTTTATCAATTGATCGCCCACTTTTAGTGAAAGTTAAACTGTCAAGGTAGCATTGTATTTTAGGAAGTTAATTGCTCTGAAAATTCTTTTATTGGGGGGGGGGACAAAAAAATGAAACTATTTAAAATTGATATAGTATGCTTAGTTAATACCTTATTTAAATTCGCTTATTATACCAGTTTAAAGCATTTTGTAGTATCAGTTCTTTTTTTTTTTTGTTGTTTTTATTATTTAATATTATTAAGTTTAATATTATTAAGTTTAATATTATTAAGTTTATTTAAAATAAAATAAAACCAGTTTCACATGATTTATCAAAGTAAAAAAAATATCTGGCTTTGCACTTTGATGGATTTCTTTTAAGTTACTCGTAATGCCAAATATGTGTTCCATAGCAATTTTTTTGTAAGACCGTTTATAATTTATTGTTCATATTAGTTGCATTTTTGAGACGTTATCATAAATTTAATTATTTTTAAAATATTGAAACAGTTCTACTGATTATTCTTAATATGATTCTATATTCAGAGTTATCCATCTAGAGTTATACTTTTCTATCAGCATTTCTTGTCATTTCTGAAGGTGTCATTATAGAACAGAACAGAATGCGTTGAAAACCATTGTTCCATCTCTTGAATGACGTCATTTGTTTTGTCAAATATCGGACCCTACAAAGGTGTTTTAAGAACTGGGAATAAAAAAAATTCTTTTGGGGTGATGTCGGATAAATAGGTTGGGTGTTGACAAAATTTCAAATACACATTCCTTTGATTCGGGAACCACGCCTCGAAATAAAGGAGCAGGTACACTGCTGGCATGAAGACAGGAGCCTTCTGGGATCATATTGCACCGATTTTGATGAAAGAACCACATATTTTGCTCAGTAGTGTGCAGTAGTGACTAGTCATTACCTGACCTTTCTCGAAGAAGTGGTATCTTAAAACGACTCTACGAAGGTCCTCTTCGCCCCCCCCACCCCAAAATCCCCCCAAACATCACAATCTTCCTTGGAGGCTTCTGCGCCATAGTCTCATTGCAGGGAGGAGACGTCATGCTAGGATCTAAAAGCCATAGTTAACAAGGGACCAAAGTATCTTCTCCGTGGTTCCTAAAAATTCAACATTTTCCTTTACATGCCACGTCCTGTTTGCTTCCAAAAGAAGTCAGTTATTATGGAATCCTACGTAAAAAAAAAAAAAAAAATTGACACCTTAAACTTGAACAGTTTTTTTAGGGATAATTTTCCATGCTCTGCCGTAACTAGTATCAGGTTCATGTGATTGCTCTCTGGTCTAACAGAATAAAGTCCTCCAGTTTTCTCAATGACCAGCACCTGTGAGTGATATTCTTCCTCTTCTATGACATGTTTCTGTTTGAGACATGTGGATCTGTGATAGACATTGGACCAGTTGGTAAATTTATTTTCAACATCACGACAGAGTTATATAACGGGACTTTCCTTTCCTAAGCATCCATTTTATCGTAGATTTTTTGAACCCTATAAACTTTCAAATCAAGAAACTTAGTTACTCACAATCCTGTATCTTCTCTATACTGCGGGCCAGTTCAGTTGATGGCTTCCTGGAAACATATAATTAACATTGACAACTTTAATTTGCAACACTATGCATATAAGGATCAACTGATTTGCAGAATAAATTTTAACCAGATATTTAGGTTATTTCTTAGTAATAATTAAAATTTTACTATAATTCTACGTATTGTAAGCCTAAAACTTGCTATTAATCGAATTTAGGACATACTACAGGTATATAAAAGTAAAACTAAGCGTATATTTAAAAAATGCAAATACTGCATTATTGTTTTCTTACCACTGAATATTTGTTTTTTCATTTAGCTGTCTGAAATTTTGTGTTATCTTAACAATTCCTACAGTTGTAAGTTATTTCAATGTAAGAAACATTCTCACTGAATGAGAAGAAGGAGGAATGCGGAAAAACGATTAAGAGATCAAATGTAATGATCGATAGTTAAAAGAAAGAAATATTTTCAGTTAACACAAAGAAACTGAAAAGTTTCGATAGAATAATTCTTTTCGGCTTATAATATGAAACGTACCGTAAAAAAAACTTTCAGTTCGTTACTGATAAATTGGATAAAAACGAATCATCTGATCTTTCATAAGAAATTTTCCAAGCGTTAGCTTACTTCACTCTGTATAAAAAGTTCAATTCATCGATTCGTGGCATAGATTTAATGAGTAATTCTTTAAATTCAAAAATTCTCTCAATGTATGCGTGCTTTATCTGCTGCACACACGCAAGAAAACTCCTGTTTTTTTCCAATTAACTCTCTCGTGCAAACGGGAGCAAAAAAAGTTTTATTGTGTATAAAAGTGTGAAAAACAATAAATAAGATTTCTTTACGTATATAGAAATTGTTTGATAATTTTTTTTGAAACAACAGCAAAATAACAAAATACCCAAAATTATTTTAGGAGTCACTTATCGTTCAAATAATACTGAATTCTTATTAAAACCCAAGAATATTTTTAAAATCGGGGGTTTGAATAATTTTAAAGCTGGGGGCCTACAGAACTATCCTATTTACAAGAAATTTTTATTTTACTAAGACATGCTATAGGCAGCAATTATCTACTACTCACTAGTAAAACTATTAAAATCGAAAACCTTTTCAAACATCTACAGTTTTATGTGTGTGAGTGTTAATAGACTACCTTCATAAAAACTCTTCATTTTCATTATTAAAAATCTATTTGTTTTGAATCTGGTTTGAAAAAACAAGCTATTCTAGAAAAATAATATTACAGAATACAAAAAACACTCGAGTGGTTTTGATAATTTATTTAAAAACTTCACAACCAAAAACATTATTTGGAGGGCTTTTTTCAAAAAAAAATCACACATACACACATATATTGCTGAGATTATAAATATTCTTCTTCTATATTAATCATTCATTTCGTGAACCGCATGTAAAATTCCTTATTTTATTTAAATATAAGTACAATTTTGTGAATTTGATTCTTCTTTTTAAAGCTGCATGAGGCTGTGGGCAACGGATCGCTTACTTTTAATATTGGTCAAGTGATACCTGAGCAGGCACCCCATTCCTTATATTTTCACACCACGCCAACTTGTGGGATCTGAACCTTGAGAGATTTCACATGCTTCAGCCCATCTACATGGTGGGTCTTCAGTGGCACTGAGACTCAAACCAACTACTCGCCAACAACGGCCACTAGTTCATGACCATGACCCCTCAATCTGTCACTACATTTTATAAAAACATTACTTCAAGCATTAAATCACAAGAAGTAATTGAAAAAAAAATGGGCGAAAACTTTCAGCATTATTTCAATTAAATCTTACATTTGGTATACACACAGATAAAAAAATATTTTCTCTAAGTTTCACGAGAATCGAAAATAATCAGACATGTTGAATAGATATATTGAATCAGATATATTGAATTCTATTATTCCCTCGAATTTCTGCAGTTACATAGGGTGTTTTCTCCCTTTTTTTAGATTATTTTGCATATTATACACATTTACTTGTTGAGTAGTTGATTTAATAAATAATTGAATTAATCCAAAATGTCATTTTCAATTTGCTGGACTTTTAAAAAGATTACAAGTTCACAGCTAATAGGAGATTGATACCTGGAACTCGTTTACGAAACGCGGAGGAAAATTTGAATTTGAATCAACTCTATTAAGACACAAATTTAATAACAATAAAAAGCAAATGATCACTTATAATGTGAATGAAACACGAAAAGAGCGTTGTAAAAATGAATTATGCTCAGTGGAGAAGCAACTGGCTGTTTGAGCGAAGAGATGAATAACGATTCTCGTGATGGCCTTAAACAATGGTGTCAAAAGGGACACGCTGCATTTACGATTAGGAGCGGTTTATTTAATAATGCGAGCGTGGAAGTTTCGTTTATTGACCGTTGTCTGGTCCTTTAGGAGAATATCATATTGTAGCCCATGAAGGGACTTTTCTGCGCATTGGAATTGGTGAGCTCCAGCAGACAGGTAAATTCCATTGGAATGCGCGTTGACAAGGGCGAATATTTCCTCTTGTCCATCTTTTGTAATTATCAAAATGATGCACTATTTCCGTACAACGGCAGGGTATTATGGTATATTTCGTGCATCCTCTGCAGCATAATGTATCCATTACGCTTACGCGACGCTTCCATTTAGGATAGGTCCTTGCATTTGAGTGACATTGAGTCATTTCCGATGACATATGGATTTACGATTTGTTGAATTCGGACAAAGGTACATTAGCTCAAAAATTCAAATGGATTTTCTCTAGTTTTCATATTTGTCATGAATAAAAGTATTTTTAGGGAGATTAAACTGAATGAAAAAAAAATTATATTCCACAGAATTTAAAATAATGTTCAGCAACCAAGATGATTTTGGTACATACGAGAAAATGAAAAAAAAAACTATTTTAGAATAAAAATATTTTAAACAAAAACCTTTTAGAACGTCTCGAGAAGTAAATTTTCAATAGCCTGTGAATATTTTCTAAACTGTTAAATAATATTGTCTTTGACATTTGAAATAAGAATAGTCAGGGTCACGCATTCGTGAACATTGAATAGAATTGTCATTTTTGGGGGAAAAAAGAATCACTTTACGGATATTAAGCGATCAAAAATTTCTTTCTTAATAAATTGTAAAAAGTGATTCTAAAAAAACTTGAAATTATTTGAATCTTTCCTGTAGGCTCTTTTTATAGCTATAATTTAACTACCTTTTCCACACACATAAATATAAAACTGTTCTGTAATAATCAAACAATTTAAAATGTTTCTTCTTGTTCTCCATCAAGTATGTTAGATAAGTCACAAAAAAATTAATATCTTGTTACGCGATTGTAAATTGACGAAGAAGAGAGCAAGAGACAGCAGACGCTTATTCACGTTATATATATATATATAGAGAGAGAGAGAGAGAGAGAAGAGAGAGATGATTATAATCAATAATCAAAACTGAAAAAAATTGAAATTGGAAGATAGTCAGGCAATAGATTTTAGAAAGAATGTATGAAAAATTAAAAATAAAAGAGTTAAATATAAACATATGGATGCTACAGAATTATAAACATTCCTGACTTAGGACAGCTCTTATACATAAAATAATTTATTTAAAAGTGGAGTTGAACATGTTTTGTAGCCAGCCAACTTTTCCCCTTTCTGTTTATAATGCTGAGCAAAAACCTATTGAAAATAATGAATAAAATATCTAAATCCATTACATGAAAAAGGTAACTTACCTAAATATTGCATTCAAAAATGCAGATCCCGCTTTAAATCAGAGTACAATAAACAAATTATTGCCAGATTCTGGACCCAAATGCAAATTCAAAGCATGCAATAGTAGCACTTAGCAAAAGTATGAAAATAATAGAAATAATAAATTAAGAATTGTAAACATGCTACCATTAGAAATAGAATGTATAGAGAGGGCGTGAATATATATTTCTCTATGTATTTACATGTCATCTTTTATGTATCTTATACAAATGTTGGTTTCTTTCTGATTCTAATAATTTCTATCTAGAACAAAGGCCTTATATTTTAACCGAAATGTTTAATCAGACCAAAATTTCGCATAATTTTCAATATAAAATTAATAGCATTATTTATTTGCACTAAAACTAGTGTTATTTAAAACTAATTGTTTAGTTTGACTTTCCGAGCCAAAAATTACGGACTCAATTGAACTGACTAGTTAATCCAATATAGTTTTGGTTCTGTTGCATTTCTTGAAGATACAAGTATTAACTTGATGTGGAAATTTCGAACTCAGCTATCGTCCTCCTTGACCATGATCCAAAACTATTAGTCTCCCAAACTACAATCAAGTGGGAAGTTATATAGAAACAATCAACTAATCAATCCAAATGGGAGTAAATTTTTTCTAATTTTAGTCATTATTTCTCCATTATTATCATTTCATAAACTTAGTAATACTTTGGGAATACTATAATGTACATCGTTCTCCAAAAAATAAATCATCCTTTATAAATTTACAACTTTTCTCGCATCTAGGTAATACTGGCTTCACTGTTAATGGGTCAAATTAAACTAAATTACATAGTTAATTGTTTACTATGTTAAGGCGATATGGTACCCTAAAAATCATTAAACTGTCAAAAAAATTTTTATTGGCTTATTTGATAACCCGAATCTTTATAAATATGCCTGCAAAATTTCAAAGCTTTACCTGCATTTTTCATTAAGTAATGGAGCAATGTTTGATGCTAAACATCAACTACCATTTCAGATGATCTGCTATAAAAGAGCCTGATAAAAAAATGAATTAATTATTTTTCTAATGCGCATCAATGAGATTGACATTATATATACAGTAATAAATCATTTTAAGAAAGAATTGTGCAATTCATGCAAAAATTCTAGTTTGTGAATTATTTACTGAAAATCAAATGGATTGGGTCAAGAATTAAAAGGTGTGCGTGCTTTTTATGATATTATTATGAATGAAATTAAAACTTAAAAAAACGGATTCTCCCAAAGCACAAATACTAAATCTCATTTTGATAACTCAGATAATTTTTTCATTCATATATTTTTCATTCATATATTATATCATTCATATATTTCATATATTTGTTTTTGGGATACATATATATCCCATGTGTGCGAGATTCAACAATTTTATTATTAAAATATTTCAAGATATTTATTTAAATAAATGCACATATACAGTTCTTAGATTTTGATGTATTTTACCTATAAATTGTTATTTGATTTTACTTTTAATCGTGTATAATATTTAACATGCGAAGGCTTTTAAAATCATGGAAATAAAAAATAAAGGCATAAACATCTTTTGTACATGTTGTGCATTAACTTTGAGCATGGAATTAACTCTGAAGTGTGTGTATTTATTTTTTTAATAATTATTAAGATAAAGTTTTATGAAATATTGATCTCTCATTCGTTTTCTTCTATACATTCATTATAGCAGTATACTGTTTAATTGTTCTACATTTGTGCAATTTCTTATTGTAAGTAGTTTTACATAAGCTAAATGACATTTCATGAAAGTTTAAGACTATTCGACGAATATTACAATATATCATGCTATTCATGGAATGGAAACTTCAAACACATATTTCTCCATGTTGAATTTTTGTACATATACTGTTATTCAAAACCCTAAGGCTTTTTTGATAATTGAAGTATGGGTTTGAAATTTTTATACATGTTCTGAGATGCATGTTTTGTAAAACTGTGCATGGAATTAGCTCTAACGTGTTTAGTACTTTTTCTAAAAAAATTCAAAATCAAAATTAATGTTTTTTTGGGAATTTTTAGATGTTTAACTATAAAAAAATTTAATAAAAAATTAAAGAACAGCAGCAGAGAAAAACCCATGCACAGTTTTATGTAGTATATTATAAGGTACTTGGAAAAAAAAATTTCAAAGAAAAGAGACATATTTAAAAAAGCCTTAAGGATTTAAAAAATGCTTAAAAAAGCCAAAAAAATTTTAATTTTACAAACATTTTGCAATGAATTAAAAAAAATTTCTATGGAATTATTATTAAATATTAACCTTTATGAAATACATTTAAAACTAAATATTAAATATTAAAAATAAAAAGAATTGTGAAGATGCATATCACCTTAATTAACTCACTTAACATAGTAAACAAACTTCTAAAAAGAATTTTTACATCATGATAATAATTTTTTTACAATATTGGATGGATAATATTCTCAATCACTTATAATCAAATTTTAATTTAATCTTATCATTAGTTTCGGAGAAACTAGGAAGGAAAACTGCGAAAAGGACATGTTGTTTACTACACAGTCACACAAAATGCATCTGGCGGCTCTCGCGCGCCCTCTTACGGAGAAAAATAAGAAGGCTTAAAAAAGGTTACAACATGCCGCCCACTTTGAAATATTATTTCAATATACATGAACAATATAAAGTTATTTTACATGAATACAAGAATGAAAATTTAATATTTAAGTAAACATTCACAACAATGAAGTATATATGCATATTAAGATGAGCTACAAATAATAAAATTATAGATTTAAATTTTGGTAACAGACTTAATTTTGTTATATTTCTTTTAAATATGCCATCTGATGTGTTGACAGTAACAACCCTGACTATATTATCTAAACCAGGATGTAATTGAACAATTCTACCCATTTTCCATTTAGTAGGGGGTAAATTGTCCTGTTTTATAAGGCACAAGTCATTCAATTGAAATTTTTTTTTTGGTAGAAGCCATTTTGGCCTTTGTTGCAATCGAGATAAATACTCTTTGTGCCAACGTTTCCAAAACTGTTGAACTAGTTTTTGAATTTGTTGCCATCTAGTAAGATAAGAATGACTTGAGTCAATGTAATTAGGTTCAGGAATACTTGTCAAAGGCCTTCCAATAATGAAATGACCAGGCGTTAAGGCTGATAGGTCGTTAGGGTCATTAGATATGGGCGTTAATGGTCTGGAATTAAGACAAGCCTCTATTTGAGTTAGAAACGTTTGAAACTCTTCATATGTTAATTTAGTTTCTCCAACAACGCGTTTTAAGTGATATTTAGTTGACTTTATTCCAGCTTCCCAGAGACCACCCATGTGTGGTGCACCTGGAACATTTAGATGCCATTTAATACCATTATCAGTTAAAAATTTACTAACATTTTGATTATAATATTCTGATTTTGCAAGCTTTTCAAATTCCATGAGTTTGCGTTTTGCTCCAACAAAGTTGGAACCGCAATCACTGTATATGTCACTGCTTTTTCCTCTGCGGGAAATAAACCTCTTCAGAGCTGCAATAAATGCATCTGCTGAAAGATCAGTCACCAGTTCTAGATGAATAGCTCTAGTAGTGAAACAAACAAACAGAGCTATGTATGCTTTAAAGGATTTGGAACCTCTACCTTTAACGGTTTTAATTTGAAAAGGACCAGCATAATCTACTCCACAGCGCATAAAAGCAGGAGCAGGAGAAATGCGAGAAGATGGCAAATCGCTCATCATTTGATTAGTGATAGAAGCTTTTACTTTGCAACATTTTACACATTTTCTTATTAAGTGTCTGATGACATCTCTAGCACCTATTATCCAATATTGTTCTTGAATACAAGATTGCACAAGTTGTGTACCAGCATGCAAGAGAATTTCATGATAATGTCTAATAATGAGATCTGTTAGAATATGCCTTTTTGGCAGTAGGATGGGATGTTTGTGGCCATATGCGAGATTTGCATGTCGCAAACGACCGCCCACCCTGAGAGTGTTTGAATGATCTAAAAATGGATTAAGAGATAAAATTTTGCTTCTGCAAGATAGTGGTTGATTTCTTTTTAAACCATTGACCTTATTATTAAATTCAATAGTTTGCATTAATTTAATTAATACATACATAGTATTGTTTAGTTCATTAGTTTTTAAAAACCCATTTGTTTTATCCTTTGGATTTTTACAATTATTGACAAATCTTAAACAATATGATATTACACGTTTAAGTTTAGAAAGAGATGAGAATTTATGAAGTAAACCATTACCATCAGGCAAGTGATTTGGTACAATAATTGATTGTAATGTACAGTACCTTTCTTCTGGCACAGCATCATTCAATGCAGGAACGGAAGAGTCTGTCTGAAAAGGAAATGTTTCGTGTAAAAATTTGGGACCACACAACCATATAGAAGTGAGTAAAGTTGAAAGATGATACACCACGGGTTGCAAGATCTGCAGGATTTGCACTTCCACTGATATGATGCCACTGAGTAGCAGAAGACAACGTCTGGATTTTCGCCACTCTGTTGGCTACGAACGTCTTCCATCGGCTGGCATGGGATCCTATCCAAGAAAGAACTATGGTGGAATCCGTATAAAATTGGGCTTGTGATATAGGGTAACTCGGAGCTTTACAAGTAAAGTCCATCAGTTTAACTAACAAAAGAGCTCCGCATAATTCTAGTCGAGGAAGTGAGACAGTTTTCAGTGGGGCAACTCTTGTCTTGGCTATTATTAGTTGAACATTGATTTTTCCTGTATCTGATGCAGAGCGACAGTAAATTGCAGCTGCATAAGCCCTTTCAGAAGCATCACTGAAGCCAAATAGATGAAACAGGTTGTCTGAATCGACTAACAAGAATCGTGGAATTTTGATGTCTTTGACAAATTGTGCATCATTAGCAAGTTGTTCCCATTCAAGTTTAATGCCTGTAGGAACCCTTTCGTCCCACTTCAATTGTTGTTTCCACAGTCTTTGCATGATTGTTTTATACTGAATTGTGATGGGTGACAACCATCCAAGTGGATCGAATGTCTTAGCAATTGTAGAAAGTAATGTCCTTTTGGTTAAGGAGCCTTCAAAAGATAAAGGACTGATTTTAAAGTAGAATACATCTGATGCTGGATGCCACAGGATACCTAAAGTTTTTACTGTATCATCATTGTCTATATTCAAAGAAGTATTAGATAAACGCATATCTGAATCGATTGAATTTAAGAGTTCGCTGCAATTAGAAGCCCATTTTCTCAATACAAGTCCGGCATTGGACACCATTTGAGTCAACTGGTTTTGTAGTTCCAGAGCTTCAGAGAGTGAATTGGCTCCGGACATCAAATCATCAACGTAGAAGTCCTTAAGAGCTGCTTTAGAAGCAAGAGGAAAATTATTTGATTCGTTTAATGCCAACTGCTGTAAGCATTTTATTGCAAGGTACGACGCTGATGCAGTGCCATAAGCAATCCTTGGCAACCTAAAGTCTTGTATTGGCTCAAAAGGTGAATTACGCCACACGATTCTCTGGAAATCTGAATCGTGTAGAGTTATTTGTCTATACATTTTTTCTATGTCCGCAGTTATGGCTATTTTGTGCATCCTGAAGCGTAGGAGTAATGTTAAGTCAGTCTGTAGCTGTGGATCAACCATTAGTTTATCGTTAAGAGAAATACCACTTGAGGACTTTGCAGATCCGTCAAATACCACGCGAAATTTGTCACCGTTTTTATTGGGTACTGGGTGATGCGGGAGATAAAAACTGAAACTGGCTGGAACGTCAATCTTGTTTTCTGGGATTAATTCCATGTGACCAAGTTTCAAGTAAACATCCATGAATTTATGGTAGTGATCAGAAAGAGATTGGTTTTTACTGAACCGGCGTTCGATTTGCTGTAGACGATGCATGGTAATGTCTCTAGATGAACCAAGTTCATCACTAGAATCTCGGAATGGAAACTTGACTGCGAATCTACCTGTTGAGTCACGAGTATAAGTTCTTTTAAATTGATTTTCGCAAGCAATTTCTTCATTCGTAAAGTGTTTTGTTTCAGAGAGTTCCTCCAATTGCCAAAATTTGTCAAGTTGAAACTCTACTGCGTTGTAACTTGCATGATTTGATATGATTCTTTGGCAAGAAAGTTTTATTTTTCCAAGAACAACCCAACCGAAAATGGTTTCCATTGCAGTTAAAGAATGTCCTGGAACATTTAAATGCCTGTTGAGCATTATTTCTCCAAACACGTCTGCACCTAGCAGAATGTCTATTGAGCTTGGCTGAAGACAGTTGATATCCGCTAATTGTAAATTTTTGAATGTATTCAAAGCAGACGCATCGACTTGAAATTGAGGAAGGTCACAGGTGATTTTGGGTAAAATTAATGCATCTACAGTAATACTTGTATTTTTGTAAAACAGTGATGTTATTTCTAACTGAACTAAGCCTGAAACCCTTCCCACGTTTCGCGAACTTAAACCGTCTACATTTATGTTTACGCTAGTGCGCTTAAGTTGTAATAAATTTACACAACTCTCTCTAACAAATGAGCCTTGACTGGTTGAATCAATGAGTATTCTTCATTTTTGAAAAGCGCCATTAATGTCTTTAACATAAACGATTGCGGTAGGCAATAAAACAGCCTGAGCGGCAGGTACGGTTGCATTATTGCTACTTATCGTGGAATCTTCCGTGTGTATATCTGATACCGTGTTGGCAATAAAAGTTTTGTTATTATTTGGATTTTTTGAGCATAATATTGAATTATGTAATTTGGAACAAAATTTACAAACACCTGCACGGCATTTAGAAATGTGATGCGTTTTATTTTCTTTAAGACAGTTAAAACATAATTTGTATTTTTTAACAACATCCCATTTTTCTTTAATCGGAAGTTCTAAGAAACTATCGCATACAAATAATCCAAAATGTGAACCGCTATTGCAATGTACGCAAACATTCGAGACTATTTGTGAAGAGTAGAGAAATTTCTTATTTGTTTTGGTCATTTTACTTCCCCCCGCTTCAAAGGGAACAGATGTTTTTTCTTTCTGGCACTTGGCTAAAGAAGCGATTGCATAAGACGAAAGATTTAAACTGGGCGAAGGAGGGATTTTTTTTGTTTGTTTGTTCGAGAGTCCAAACGCGTAGTGTTTCAGGGTCGAGTTTCCCCCTTAGCAAGAAAATTATAAGGGTGTCCCAATGCTCCACGGGTTGCTTTAGGATTTGTAGTGTCTCAATGCATTGTTGGGTAGTGTCTATTATTTTTCGCAATCCCGACGCAGATTCTTGTTTTAAAACAGGCTGCGATACTAATTTATTTAATGCTGCATTTATAATTTCTGCTTCATTCTCATAGCGTTTGGTTAATGCATTCCACGCCTTTTGATAATTATAGTTTGTTATTTGAATAGATTGTAATAAAGTGGCTGCTTCTCCTTTTACAGAAAGTTTAAGATATTGCAGTTTTTGACTATCGCTTAAAGTATTATTATTTCCTATACTCGCAAGAAATAAATCGCGAAACGAGATCCAATCCATATAGTTTGAAGTGAATACTGGCAATTCTATGCGAGGAAGTTTTAAATTGTTTACATTAGTGTTAGCAATATTTTGGCATGCATTAGTATTATTATTATTCCTAACAAGTTTTTTCATTTCCTCTTTTAAAATAATTTTTAGCGTATCTAATTTAGAAAATAAATCATGCATTTCTATTTCATAACCGTTAAATTCTTCATCTGTACAAGTACTTAGAAGATTATCATTTAAATTATTTACTTCAGTATCTATTAAATTAACATCTTTTTCATAAACTTCAATAATGGATTCAGAATTTGCTTGATTTTGTAAATCATCAATTTTGGAAACTAAACGAGTTAGCTTACCTTTTACGATTTTCTTTTGCTTAAGAATGGCGTCCATGTTGTTTTGTGACCTTCCCAATATCGAAGTTCAATGCTTGCGATGATTATTGAACAAATTTGTTTTGATGCTTGATTATTTCGACAAATGTCGCAGACCGTTACACTTCATCAATTAAATGTTTTGACTTGAATGCTGGTGCTCGTCGGACCACTATGAATGCGATGGAAAAGTAATCGGTCTGTACTGTTTGAAGAAATCTTTATTTATGTTTACTACACAGTTACACAAAATGCATCTGGCGGCTCTCGCGCGCCCTCTTACGGAGAAAAATAAGAAGGCTTAAAAAAGGTTACAACACATGTATTATAATTCTTTCATACAATTCGTTCCGTTTATCAATGCCTCTTGAAGAGTGGACCAATTAATACAAATTATAAATTATGAAATGACCCCCCAAAAATTAGGATTGGACTTACTATTAAAAATACTTACAAATTAGCATAGTTGAAATTGCATAATAAAACTGTAAATATAATTAAAAATTGATTTAATATTTTTTTAATGAAACAAAAAAATTTATTTATCATAAAAAAAACCAAATAAATATAGTACATAATGAAATTTTTTTAAAAATTATTCATTTCTTGTGCTTCTCTTAATAAGCTTATAAAAACACAGCCCCTCCAGCGTTTCATCGTTGGAACGGCTTCGTATTTTTGTCACAAATTGTTTCCTGCGGAAGAAAATGCACCTTCGGATTCTTTCCTAGTAGGTATTACCGTCATTAAATAGGAACCACGTCTCCCTCCTTTTTCAGGAAAGAGACATCTCTTTTTGAATTTTTCATGACAGTGTTTCAAATCTAATAGACTGCATTGGTGCATATACCTATTAGATAACTTTATTTAATTTTTCTGCTACACGTAATGGTTTTTGTATATAAATTGATCTAGCTATTGAATCAGAATGCGAATCAATTTCAAGTGAAACTTTATTTGAAATTAAAGATCCAGTTGCATGAGCTGTGAGTAATGCAATGGGATGTCTTCCAAGCAGGTCCACTACTAATTTAATTGAAGAAGGAACTGTAATAAAATCTATTCTTGTGATGTTGCTCATATTATTGTGTTAGCATTGCATTGAGCCGCTTAGATCTTTGCGACATTGTCCCATACTGTGCATATATATATATTTTTAAATATGACACTTAAAATCGCGAAAAAAATCTAAGTACATATTTCAAAACAGAATATAAATTTTTGAAAAATTAAATTCTTAGAAAATTTTTATGAGAAATTTTTTTTAAATATAATGTAGAAAAAAATTAAATCTTAGAATTAGTTATTTTAATCCCGGAATTTCGGGATTGGAAAAAACATCGGAATCCCGGAGTTTCAGAATTCTGGGACCCTGGGGCAGAAAACCTTACTAGATATCTTCCAAAAATTCTAAGTACCTCTGTCCAAGTTAGCTGACATTGGACATCCTGAGGGTGGGAGAAATATCCATTTTCTGACCCCACTCGCGATGGGAAGAAAATTGCAGAAGAAATAAGAGAAAACATATCAAATTTCACGGTTTAACATACACACCCGCATCGACCCTTCAAGGTTCAACACGTAAGAAAACTAACATTAAACGTATAGAGTACAAAAAAAGTAAATAAGGTTCGTTAAATGTTATACGAGATTCACAATACTTTGAAAAAAATTTCAAAATATAATTTACAGACAAAAATTAAATCCCGGGATTTGAAAAAACCACCGGGATCCCGAGGCTGCAAACCCTAGATCCTAGATTTGAGAGTATCCTTTTTTTTCAGTTTCGTCAGAAGTTTCAACTCTTTCCAGGTTTCAATGACAGTGTCGAATCCGCTATATTTTAAAATTACGATTTAAGGATAATAATGTGCTTCAAGTTTCTTTGTTGCTGTTGCTCTCATTTTAATCAATTTTGAAAATGCAAACTCATAAAAGACATGAGTTATTTTATCCCTTTATCTGAAATAAATGTTTTTCTTTTTTCTAAAAAATACGTTCTTTTTACGAAAAATATTTTGTTTTTACTCGTGTTTCTGGTTTAAAATCTGTGGTTATTAACGAAATAAGAAATAATCGTAATTAGAGTTGTGGAAGTAAAGTATTTCGTCGAAAATTTAATCGTTTTGCCAAAAATAAACGCATAAATTACGAAAATTTTTGAACATTTTTTGAACACAATCTAGATATTGAAAGATTTGGAAGTGTTGTTAGGATTTATGGCTCAAATCTTCACAAAGATTTATAAAATTTGTTGTTGCCATCTGATCGACAGTAACATCAAATCAAGATCCACGAAATTCATCTCGGCTACACTTTTACGCCTGTCGTTAGCCTAAGCTTTCAGCACCATGCAGGTGACAGTACGATTCGCCTAGCTTCCACCCCAATTTGGATTGAGAACACCCTGGGGGAGGTCAAGGGCCTCCCACCTCTTTTCCCCTTCCACCAACCTCACGAGAGGACTTGCGGATCGACGGCTATTTAGAGTTCCCCATGTCGTGAAGGCACTATATAGTTAAAAAGATCCATGCCTTCTCCGGGATTCGAACCCAGGCCCTACGGCACCGCAGTCAGAGTCACTAAACACTATACGGGATGGTGAGGTTAGAAAATTTAATCTTTCTAAGCAAAATATTCCGAAAACTGCGATATACGTTTCGAATATGCTATATTTCAGTTCTTATTACAATAAATAATTTTTATTTGTTACATGAAAAATAACTGTTGTAAAAATTAATGCTATTCAAGATACCTCAGTCAACATATACACACTGGTGCCCAAAAGTTAAGTCTAAATCGTAAAATGCGAAAAACATGGAGTAAATATTCGTAAAATTATTCTAAATTTCTTGCTGATATTAATTGGGTGAAGAAGAAATATTGGGTTTATGCAAAACTTTTCAGTCGACTACGTCCTGCGCAAAACACCGGCGTATGTCGGAACGCAGGGAAACCGATTCACGCAGCATAGGCAGTTCAGACAAGTTTCGTGCAACTGCTGTGCGAAGGAACGTTGTTAACCATCAAACAAGGTGAATGATGGCACATAGATGCCAATTGGACATGTTTACGAAAGGAAGAATCGTTGGAGAATGCTGGAATCCTCACGATCACAAACCGAAGAGTCTCGAATTCTGAATGTGAACCAGTCTGTGATCTCAAGACTGTGCCAGAGGTTTCAAAGAACGGGAGATGTTACCCGACAACCTGTATCAGGTCGACCAAGAGTCACAGCCCCTCGCCAAGACCGATGTCTGGTAATAAGTGCTCGACGTCAGAGGGGCAGTACTGCCAGAGCACTGGGTTCGGCGCTCACAATCGCCTCAGGAATACGAATTTCGATACAAACTGTTTACAGGAGACTCAAACATGCCGGCCTGTATGACGGAAGACCAGCAGTTTGCATTCCGCTCACGTGTGCGCAGCGCTCGTTTGAACTGGAGTTTAAAATATGAACATTGGAGTGTGGGAGAGTGGGCCAATGTGATGTTCAGTGACGAGTCCCGGTTTAGTCTGAGTAGTGATTCTCGGCGTGTAACGATATGGAGAGAACGTGGAGCACGTTTTGAAACAAGAAACATAACGGAAAGACATCTATTTCCATCAAGGGGAGTAATGGTATGGGCAGGCAACATGATGGATGGCCGCACAGACCTCCATTTCTTTGACACGGGGTCTGTGACTGCTCAAAGATACAGAGACGAAGCTCTTCAGCCTTATGTTCGCTTATTTCGAGGTGCTGTCGGTCCTAACTTCATATTCCTGGATGATAATGCGCCATGTCACCGAGCGGTGCTGATTGATGACTTCCTTGAAACGGAAAATATCCAGTGCATGTCATGGCCTGCGAACTCCCCTGATTTAAATCCTATCGAGCATGTATGGGATATGCTTGGGAGACAAATTGCAGCCCTTTCACACCCACCAAGCTCCATTACAGAACTGAAGAGAGCTCTCCAAGAAGCTTGGAACTGTTTGAGCCCACAACTCCTTCATCATCTCATAGCAAGTATGGTAAATCTCTGTGCAGCGTGCCTGGCTGTCAGAGGCTGTCACGCCTTATTAAACTGCAGCATCAGTATTTTATATTTAATGTTTTTTTTTCTTTTTTTCTTTAAAGTGTGAATCCTTTCTATGCTCAGTTTTCTTTCAAACTGCTACTTTGGATAATAAAATTAATTATTATCATTCTTTTGATTTGCTTCCTTATTTGATAATCATTTTACACTCGCATATCACGTTTCCCGCTTTTCTGATTTACAGTTCCTTCTTTATTCACATAATTATCAATAATGTTTAACTTTTGGACACCAGTGTATAAACAGGGTGTCCAGCCTTAATGTGACCCAATAGCTAATTCCCGAACCGTTTTTTTTTTAGATATGCACTTTCAATTTGAAAAATGTTTAAAACGTTTAAAGAATGTTTTTACGTGATTTTTGAACAAAAAAAGCCCATTTAGAAAAAATTTTACAAAAATTAATCTTTTATACGGTCCCCAGGTCCTATCACTTATATTTAGGAAAAGATGCAGTACACAAAAACAAAGTAAACACAAAAAGTTTCAGTTTATTACGATAAAAACTGGCCGAGTTATGGAACTATGAAAATCCTATATTTTATCCATTTTCGTTTCTATTTTCAAGAAGCTAGTAGGGGCCGTCTCCAAAGTGAAATTAGTTGGAACTCTGCCAGGAAACTTTCGCTCTTGCACGTCGCTTTTATGTAAATTGTTTTTAAATTTAAAAGCATGCGTCAATAATACAATAATTAAGTACTTAAGAAATAAAATTTATTCTGTGTACGCGTAAAACATAGAAAAAATAAAATATTTTGGACGAAGAAAACATTTCAAAAGCAGTTCCAAAAAATAGACGTACATGCTGCGGTTTCAGTCTGATTTACTGCGTTTTTGCTGATCATGACGAACGTTAAAAATCTGCCGTCTAGTCGCTTACAATTGCATACAGTCGTATTCTAATATTATGAATTCTAGTACGGGAGAACGAGATGTATACAAATGAATACTGTGAAATGGTACTGTTTTATGTGCAGTGTAATCGCAATAAGAGAGTGGCGGCAAGACTTTATGCCATTAAATTTCCCACTCGAAGACATCATCTTATTGTACAATTGCTCGTGCTGTTCAACGCTTGTATGAAACTGTGAGTTGTCATAGACGTATCCCCTTGTCTCGTGTCACACCTTGTGCCTTCACCATTATTTAATTTAATTTGGTCGTTCTGATATAATAAAACCCCTGATTCATAATTGGCGCATGATTCCACATTATGCTATACTTTAAACGGCAAATCCTGTATTATTTTGCAGCTATTTGTTAAAACATGCTGTTTTAATCTTTTGGGTACAAGTTGTGTTTCTTTAATTTAATTTTTATTGTTTCCCATACAGCAATGCAAATTGTCAATCTTTGATGTTTACTACGATGTTTTAATATTACTATGATGTTTTTCATTTGCTGTTTCTGTAGACAGTGAATTACTGTTCTCTAAACTCAATTTACATACGACCCCCTTTTCTGAGCAACTCGGGTGCTTCAAATTTATGTAGGCATAACTCGATCAGTTTTTATCGTAATAAAATGAGACCTTTGTGATTACTTTGTTTTTGTGTACTGAATCTTTTCCTAAATACAAGTGATAGGACATGGGGACCGTATAAAAAATTAATTTTTGTAACTTTTTCTCTAAATGGGTTTTTTGGTTCGAAAAGCACGTAAAAACATGCTTTACCTTTTTAAAAACATTTTTCGAATTGGAAGTGCATATCTAAACCAAACTATTGGGTCACATTAAGGCTGGACACCCTGTATATATATATATATACAGTGGTGGCCAAAATTGTGGACACTTTCAAATTGTTTTTTTTTCTTCAAGTTTGTATGCTTATAGAAAATGTTACGCTGCACAAAATGTAAAGTCTTTTATATCATTTTAAACAAAATTCGATTGTAAATTCAGTACAAAAAATTAAATGTTCGTGTTTGTAATGTAAAAAAAAGTTATGCTGCAATAAATATCGATATATAAATTTGACACTCATGATAGCAGCAAGTTATATGTGATTAGTTAGGTTGCCCTTATTTTTAATTACAGCTTCACATTGATGTTTCATAGAGCTGAAAATAGTTTTATGCCAGGAAGCAATTATATACTCAATAAGTACCTTTATATTTCGTGGGTACTCATTTGGTCAAGAGTTTTCAAACAGTACCACAAGTTTTCGATAGCATTGAAATCAGGACTGTTTCTTGGCCAGGACAACAATGATATTTACTCAAGAAGCAAACACATCAAATAAAAGAGTAGACTGGACACATAGAAAGAGATTTTTTACGAGAAAGTGTTTTTTTTCTATGTTAAAACTGCAAGTTATAGGTGGGTGGTTCAGTGACTACCTATGGAAACTGAAAGGAGTCAAGCTTTGTATGCAAATGTGAGGAGACAAATTTATTGAAAAATAAAGCAGGAAAAGGCCGAAAAAAGTGCACCCCATTTCTTAATGACAGAAAAAAAAATACTATGTCTCTAATATAGAAGAATGTCATCAACGGCCTCAAAAGTGATTTAAATGATGCTAGTGTTTCTGTCATTCAAAAACTATCAGTATCAAATGAATAGATGTTCGACTAAGAGGTACAGTGTTCCAAGAAAAGAGCCTTATCTCAGTTTACGGAAGCGTTAAAAAAGATTACAGTGGTCAAAGGAACAAGGAAAATGGACAAATGATTAGTGTTCTCTAGTTATAATGGAGGTAAGGAAACTAAGATATCCTTATTTGTTAGTGATGGCCGAAAATATGTAAGAGGTAGAATAGGAGAAATCCTGACTGCTTCCAGGCAAGTGTGAAGTACCCACATAGTTTTAGGATTCGGTCCTGCATATTAGCAGATGGTGTCGGTCGTCTTCATATCATCGATGGGACACTGAATGTCAGAAGATACATTGACACCATTCTAGAACCGAAACTTTTACCTTCCATCGGGGATCTATTTACCACCAATGCTTCATTTATTTTTCAGTAAGATTTTGCTTCTTGCCACACAGTAAAGTAATCGAAAGACTGGTATCTCGTTGTCCTGGCTAGGAAACTGTCCTGTTCTCAATGCTATCGAAAACTTGTGGTACCGTTTGAAAACTCTAGCCCAAATGAGGTACCCATTAAATAAAAAAGAACTTATTGAATATATAATTGCTTCCTGACATTTTGTAATAACGAAGGAAGAGCTTAAAACTATTTTCAGATCAATGAAACATCAATGTGAAGCTGTAATAAAAAATAAAGGCAACCTCATTAATCACTCATAACTCAATGCTATCGCGAGTATATAATGTACTATGATATCTATCGCAACATAACTTTTTTTTAATTACAAATATTAACGTTTTGTTTTATGTATTGAGTTTAGAATCGAATTGTCTTTAAAATGATATAAAATATTTAGCATTTTGTGCAAACTAACATTTTCTATAAGCATACAAACTTGAAAAAGATGAACTTACTTTTTGCAACCTCAAAGTTAAATGCAAGGCAGTGGTAATTTTATCAATGTAATTTTATAGATGGCAGATAACAATATTGATAATAAATATAATTGTCACTGGTGTCAAAAAGATAATTGTATATTCAATCATCGTAATTATACAGGGTGGTCCCAAATTCATGGTACAAACTTTTTGGGTAGGTACAGGACATTCATTTATTCTAAAGGTATTTATGGGCACAAGTGTCCCGCGGTGAGGCTCATACACAACAAATAAAGGAAAGGCAAAGGATTCATTGAAAGCGTCATTGGCAAATGTAACGCTTTCAATAACAGTTCATAACATGAGCTCATGTTCAGCATATGAACTCTGAAGTCCAGCAGTCGCGCAATTTGTTGTACCTCCCACTGGCAGTTGTAGAAAAAAGTCTGCCGGATTTAAAGCCCTGAAAATGGAAGGGGTGCAAGGGATTTTCGTTTAACACTCTGCAAACGGTCTGATGACTCACGCTTACGGGATGAGCAACAGCTCTTGTACTTGACTCAGGTCTATCAGCAACAATGTTCAAGATGCTTTCTTCCAGGCTTGGTCTGCGAATAGCTTTTCGTCGATCAACATCGTGTCTGATGACGTGGAACGAACGTGTTTCACTTTGACGATGTAACTGCTGAAAAACTCTGGGTTCCGGCTTTCGTCGATCAGGAAACTGCGCGTGATACATTCGCAGCGCAGCTCCGCCGTTAACATTTGCACGACCGTATATGTAATGTATATCTGCTTTTTCTGCGTACGTAAAGTCTCTCATCGTACTTTTGCGAATGGCGTTTTTCCCTTCTGAGATGCATCATGTTGAATGGCGGCTAGACATCTACTGCCTCCTACCAGCAACGCAACGAACCGACAACTCCATTTTCCTTTGCTTTTATTTCTCCCGTTTGCGCTTCACCACGTCACTTGCACGCATACATTCATTCCCATACAATAAATGATTGTTACAATGGCCTCTATCTACCCTTAAAATTTGTATCATAAATTCGGGACCACTCTGCATTTGCATAAGAAGTCACTTTTGGATTTGAAATCCCGGTTATTTCTAACATGTATCAGCTCCTATTATCTCATTCAATGACCCTTGGTACTTGAATCAACAAAGTTTATTTCTATGAGATAAATGTTACGTTTTATAGAAGGAATTGTGTACTGAGAATATAGCCTTTAATCATCAATTGTATAAATTGTCGATGAGAAAATTCATATAAATTCCTACACCATTACTGTAGTTTAAGTGAAAAACGACGAAAAATGTTAAGGATTTTAAAATCATTATGATATTTTGTTTATATAAAATAAACAGCTCGTGAAAAAAAGACCTGTTTTTACTAAAAAGCCTCAATAAATAAGCTACGTATTGAAGCGAAATCTCCCCATTGATCCATGTGTTTATTTGTTCATTTAATTTTTAAAATATGTGTATAATTTGTTTTTATATACTCTGCGTACTTTGTACATGCTATACGTATATATTGAGGTATGTATGCGTACCAAATGCTAATCGTATGAAATGCAAACAGAAATAATGTATGGGAGTGAAGTAAAAATAAAAATAAGTGAAACACTTTTCAAAAGCTGTTAGAAGAAAATTCGGGTAAAAAATTGGTACTGAGGGCAAATTGTCGTTATTGATATCGAAATATGTATGGGAACTATTCCCAAAAAGAAACACTTGTCAACTATCGAATGCAACTGTTCCGGGATAATTTAGTTAAAGTGGTATAGTTATGATGGGATCGAAAGTATTTCATCTCAAACGAGCAATACGTTCATTCTATAAATATAAAATGCTCATCCTGTATTGAAAAACTAACTATGTTTTTAAGCTACACTTAAGAGTCAAAACATTACGACCACCCCTGCATTTTGCAATGAACACGCCTGGATGAAGTGGAAGGCACGTGATCAAGTGGAAGTGGTACTTAACTGCTGCTGGAGAGTCAGAAGAATCATTCTTTCACTTACTTCTGTGTGGGATGGGAAAGGCTGCGGATCTAAGCGACTTTGATAGAGGGCAGATTGTAATGGCTCGAAGGCTCAGAACAAGTATTTCCGAAACTGCATGACTCGTGGGTTGTTCGTGATCTATAGTTGTTAGTACTTATGCAAAGTGGATGAATGACGGTGAAACCAGCAGCAGACGACATGGTGTTGGACGTCCACACGCTATCAAAGAAAAAGTTGGTCCGAGACTGTCTCACATGGTGAAGCAAAACCGGAGCCAGGCAGTGGCTCAGCTGACATCCCAATACAATACAGGGCCAAGTAGAATAGTATCGGAGCACACTGTTCAGCGGACACTGTTGGATATGGGGCTACGCAGCAAACGTCCCATTCGTGTGCCTTTGCTGACCAAGCGTCATCGCCAACTGCGTCCGCCAGGGAACATCGCGACTGGTCCATGGATCAGTGGGAGAGAGTTGCCTGGTCAGATGAATCATGGTTTGTCATTCATCACGCTGATGGCCGTGTCAGGATACGCCGTCTTTCAGGCGAACTGTTGCTCCCTCAATGTACAGTAGGTCATACACAGGCCGGTGGTGGTGGTATTATGCTTTGGGGGACGTTCTCTTATGCGTCTCTGGGATCCATGGTTGTGGTAGAGCAGACCATGAATGCTACAGTGTATCTGAACATCATTGCGGACCAGTTGCACCCTCACATGTCCTCTGTTCTTCCAGATGGAAATGGAATATTCCAACATGACAACGCCCCGTGTCACAAGGCTAAAATTGTGTTGGAGTGTTTCCAGGAACATGATACTGAATTCCAGGTAATATCCTGGCTGCCTAACTCACCGGATCTCAATCCGATAGAACACATTTGGGATGTCATGGGACGGCAGCTCAGAGTTCAAAGGTCACCAATTCGCAATATCTCGGATTTGCGTGACCGTTGCTTAAACATCTGGTACAATCTGTCTCCGGCCAACTACCAAGAACTTGTGGCATCCATGCCAAGGCGGGTTGAAGCAGTGTTGCGCGCCAAAGGTGGGCCAACTCGTTATTGGCAGGTGGTCATAATGTTTTGGCTCTTGAGTGTATGTATTATGTATATAGTAAAGTTCACTTCAATGTCTTATTAAGTAGTTTATGTTTAAAAGTTTGTAGAGTTTTCTTTTTAAAACAGGAATTGTAATATTGTGGATAGTGTTTTTTTTTAAAAAATAAGAAAATATTTCTTTACTATGCCTATGTAAGACGATTTTTATTCCTAAAATATTTCATTGCTTTGCAACAAGAAGAAAAAATTCTTTAAAAAAAATGAGCGCGTTTTACCTTTTAAGTTATCTTTAGATAGCTTTAAGTTATTAATTTTTTTTCTTTCAAAGGCAATATGACTTTCATATTTTAATTAAAATAATTTTTAATTGTTATCATTTTAATTTAATTCTGAATATTTTTAATCACTAGAAATCGCTTTATTTTGATAATTGGTCTCCCGTGCTTCAAATTTATTTACATCATTTACTTCTGCAATAATATTTTGCTGCATAAAATAGATATTACTCTCTTTTTTTTATTGTGTAATTTAAGTTTACCATTGATTAATACAAAAGATCTCTAACCAGATTCAGAACACATTTGCATAGAGAAAAATGTATTATTCTTGACATTTTACTATACATTGACTTTGAAATTTAGGAATACTTCATAAATACGCATTTCTCCTTTTATTATATAATAAAATAAAGCCATTTAATATGACAGATTCGGAGATTAAATATGAAAAATTTTTTACACCGCAAAAAATGGAATGAATTGGGCAGAATTGTTTCAAAATACGCGTTACTCTACAGGTTAGCAAAATCCAAATTGTCGTGTAAGCTTTTTTCTATCCGAAAAAATATGCCCTATTAAGTGAGGACAACCTTAAGTCAACTGTAAGCTCTGTGGGGAATTTTATAAATTGTTTATTGTTTAATCTTTGTTTTCTTTGGTCAAAATTAATAAAAATCACTTTTCTTTTTTATGTACATCTTGAATGGTAAGTAAGATACAGTTCCATAACAAATTCAAGGAAAGTTGTTTAAAGACATTTATTTCCTCAATGAACCTGAGCGAAGGATTGATTTTCCTATTAAGAATCAATTAATTCAGATTGTGCCTCTAAAATTTGTCATAGTTGATGCTACAATTATCTAAAGATTAGGGGGGAAAGGGGTATTGAGCCACGGTGTGTGAAGAGGAAAATTCTTTTCAAGAAAGTAACTTGAAACTAAATTTGAAATAAAACGTGTGGGTAGCACACGAGCGAGCAAAATATTTGTCAAAAGTGATCCTCACTTCCATTAGTGTACTTTTCCTACGCAAAATATGCTTTTCTAAATGCCGCTTCTGTTGGGAGATGAATGTTGTTGAAGCCCCTGGAGCAATTCAAAAGCGGATCAATTGAATAGGATCTTTGCACTTGGCCTGAAAGTAATAGGAGAATGACCAGTGAAGACTCAAAACACAGTCTTTGAGGCGCCTGAATCGGCACCCGAAGGAAGGAAAAAAGATCAAACTTGATTGATTTCCTCATGGCTTCAACTAACTACACTTAGCTCCAATGGACACAGGGCCAAATGAAAAGAAAAGCCTTTAACTAGTCTTTTCATTTCGTTTCTTTTGGAATGAAAAAGAATCAGCTCCAATCCATTTGCTATTATGAGTATTTGAAAATCCTTATTTGTTTTAGTATTTTTGTCATTTCAACCGTTGTGGTCAACATCACAAGTATACACAATCTTTTGTTTCACAGCACCCTTTTTGAGCTCAATTTTCCCACACCTAGAGTTAAAACATGACTAATAAGTAAAGTAGAATCTTTGGATTTGTGGATGTCGCGATTTCCGAATTTTCCATAACACACCAAATGGTAAAAACTAATTCCAAGGAATCATTAAAAGAACAATTTTATTCTTTTTTTTAATCTTCAAAACATTTATATTAATCTACATAATGATTTGAATTACTTTGATAAGCTTACAATTAAACACAGTATGTAAATAGGAATACAACATTTTACATATAAAATAAAAGAAGCCATTTTGTAAAGTTTAATGACAACCTAAAGTTATTCAAAACTTTATTTATTTTGAAAATGTAATCCTTTTAGAAGAACATTTAAAGTAACATTATGAACCACTCCAATGATAGAAAATGTAGAGAAGCGTAGTTTCGGCCAAGGTAAGGAAACTAACAATAAAAATGTAATCAAGGAACAACAAACACGAAAGTAACAAGCCTACGAAAGCCTCTCACAAAATTTTATTAACTATTAACATAACCAAAAAATAATGTTTTCAGCTTTCACAAAAGTCACAGTGAAAATCTAATCCTTTTTTCAAGTATCCAACCATCCCAAATTCTCCTGGATCAATTGTGTGATAAAGATGTCAGACTTTCTCAATAGAGCAACAAGTTTCTCGCCTATATCGTGAAAGTAAATTTGAAGAAAAGAACATTTCTAAATGTTTTGTTTGAAAAGAAAAAAATCTGTAACCTTATGACAAAAATGGTTCCTTTACTTTACAGCCTCTTATTTTCTCATTTAGGCATCCCAAGTATATTTTCTGCTATTATATTGTTGAAATCGGAGCAAATATATATATTTCAGTTATAAAAAACACATAAAATTGAATAAATTCAAATATCTAAACTTTTAAAGCGAGCTTTCTGTGATTATATTACTTAAATCTGAGCAAACATATATATTTCAGTTGTAAAAACACATACAGTTCTATAAATTCAAATATCTAGGCTTTTAAAACGTACTTAATGTTATTTAAATGCTTCGATAACCATCTTAAGAAATCATAAAAATTCTCCCATTTTAAATTCTTTCTTCGTGTGTTACGTAATTTTGACAATACATATATTTTATATATATAAAAAAGATTATTTTACTTGTTTTCAAGTGATGAAATTGAATAAATATATTTTCCTGAACTATAAATCCTAAGGAAAATTACACACAAAAGATGCAAGAAAGTTTCATCAAAAGTAGAATATACCCTAAATATATTTAGAATATCCCATATCCAAAACAAAACAAACAAAAAAACTTTGAATTCAACTTTCGAATATTCAAGAAAATATAATCCGAAGTAAAAAAGCAGATATTACAATTTTAGACAGAATTTTCTTAATGTAAATACCTTTCCATGAGTTTTATCTTAGCATGAGTAATAATTCGAATTTTTTATTTCTATATTTTCAAACTCAACTCAGTGGCACAACGGCCCATGAGGGCCAAGGTCTACTGTGCTTACCTCAGTTTAAGTGACCTTAGGCGCTTGGATGTATATGTAAATGCTTCGGTCAAGTGGTCAGTCTGACTTGGAACCCCCTGTGCTCAGTTCCCAAGCAAGCTTGGTACTCCTTTATCGACCCATTGAAGAGATGAATGGCTGAGTCGACCTTGCCCAGAATGGGATTCGATATTTAACATTAATTATGCTATGCATCATAATTAATTGTAATTGCAAAAACTTAAAAAAATACTTCTAAATACATATGTTATTAAAAATGCACTTGATTATTTATTGAAATCAACGTGTGCGAAAGTAAGCAGAACGTTTCAGGACAGAAAACAATCCCCTAGTAATTAGTTTAGAAATTTACAAGAGTTTTTAACAGCTGTCAAGAGAATTATTGTGATAACCGATAGCTTACAGACTCGTGATCTCAAGTTTTGATACCACGAAAGACCCGCTATCGAAATCTGAAAGTTGGCTTTTTGAGGTAGTTACAAGAGATGACTTGAGTTCTCTCTCTCTCAATTCTTTATCAAGTCTACGTTTCAAGTCTCGTTTCTTGTCAAGTCTCGTTTGAGTGAGTGAGGTCACACTGTTCAGCTACACGAGGCGATTGACATCGTCATTTTGAACCATGCTCGACACCCCCTCTCCTAACTACCACACCACACAAACGGAACCAGTTCTCGACAGATTTAATGTGCATCGCTCTCCTAGACGGCGGCACTAAGCTCCAACTCATGATATGCCTGCGATGAATCTATTATCTTGAATACTGCGGCCGCATGTATATAACTTGGACGTTAATACCTAACCAATTGATTGGTGTAGTGGAAAGCTTGAGAAATTACATTCAATCAAACATCCTCCCCCTAAAAGAGTATGGTGAGAAGGCTACATTGAAAACCCGATTAAGTTTTAAAAGTTGGTGGCAATGTTCAAAATAAAGCTTCGACTCAAATGTCATTTGTCTGTAGTTCCCAATTGGCTCATTGTATTCGTTTGTATAGATTTGTTACAGTCATTACTAAACGAAGACAGGGAAAATAATCTATATCCAACTATAACGGATAAAAGTTTGAAAGAGATAATAAGGGAGGCAAGAAATGTTTATTATTACTATTTTAAAAGAATGCTTCGAAGGTGGTAGAAAATTAATGTGATTCTCTCTCTCTCTCTGGAAATTGCATATTATGGCGTTATGTTGATGTTTTTGTTTTTTAAATACCATTCCAAAACTTTTCTACTTTCCCAAACATATTTTTCAAGATCAAAAGTTTTGAAGCACTTTCAAGGATTCCTAACGAGTTTAAGTTAAGATATTAAACTTTATATATACAATGATTTTCTTGGATTCCTTAATTTCTGGTTACGAATGAATAATACGCTATTGAGGAAAGCCGAGCTTCTCGAAAGGTTTAATAAGGAAGCAGTTAAACGAGCATTCTTTGGATGCCTTAAGATTTTTCACAAAGAGAATGAATAATTAGAAAATTCCTAAGACTTTTCTGATTCTATAAGTCGATGCCTGGGGCAAGTAAGTTTAAAAACATTCTGCTTATATGATCCCTCTCAAAGTACTTGGTTTTTCCGGATTTCTAGTCCGCCAAAATGAAAAAAATCCTCTCTTAACCGGGGTTTATTCGGTAAGAAAATATTCATTGGAAAATATAAAGATTAGTTTCCCCTGCTAGAAAAGGGGCTATTAGTAAGTTTCTGATAGAGACATAAAATTTATTTTTATTTCCAAATCCTAACGTATTTATTATGTTAAAAACAACTTTTAAGCTGATAAATAAGAAAAAGTTTTGTCATTTATCAAAAAACCAGGTCAAAGACACTGGCGTATTTCTGAAAACTTTATTGCTAATGCTTCCTTTTTTTAAGCGAGAAAGATTTCAGATTTAATTTGAACATTATAAAGATTCATAATGATAAATTATCGTATGTTAATAAAAACTTTTATTCAATTCCTATTTTTATGAAAATAACTTTAATATTATGGCATGTTTTCACAATGTCTTTTACTTAAATTCTTCGTCTGGTTATGGTGAGATTAAAAGCTTAGTATTAAAATCACTGTAAAATTATTACTTTTCAAGCTGAATAAATTATTAATAAAGTAAATAATTAGATGCATATAAAATCAAACAAATCAATAATATTGTAATTCTTTATACTAAATATTTTGTCAAACATGAAATAATGAAAAAAAGCCTTCTTTTCAGATAATTGAACTATAATATAATAATCAACAAAATAATTTTTTTTAAATAAAAAGTGCTTACTGAAAAGTATTTTTTAATACTAGTATTATATAAAGCACAGTGACTGAGTGGTTAGTGCATCGTGCTTCCACACCACAGGTTCGATTTTCAAACCCCGGGCTGGCAAAGTTGACTCAGCCTTTCATCCCTTCAGTGAGTCGATAAAATGAGCACAAAGCTTGTTTGGGAACTTAATACTGGAGGTTTCGCATCAGAATGACCACCTGACCGGAACATCTGCTCATGCACCTCAGGGTCCAAGGTCACGTATACTGAGTTGGGCACAGTAGGCCTTGGCCCTCATGGGCTGTTGCGCTACTGAGTTAAGTTGTTGATATTTAGGGATACACAATGGGAAAAAAATATTACTTTTGACTCTCATTATGATAGTCTTTTTTTCAAAATTAAAACTTTTAACTCAACTGAAAATTTACTTTTTAATCTTAAAGCAATATTGTTATTAGAAATATAATACTTATATTACTAATAAGAGATCAAAATATCTAATGAAACATAAGACCACTGGAAAATTAGCTCTAAGTAAAATTCATGGTATACGATTTTCTTAGGTATTCAGTAATTTTATCAGTGGTAATATTAACCATAAACTAAAGAGAGAAATCTTTTAAGAAAAAAGACTCGAGAAATATGTTCTACTTTAATTGAATGCTGCATTAATATTGAAAGACGATGACTGAGTTTTAAATGGTGAAGAGATGAACTTGAGACTTTCATTTAGCCCTGCCATCTGGGCATCCAATCATTTCTTCGTGAACTCGACGTCATACGAAAAGGACTCTTTTCTGCATCTTGTGAGACAATTAAATATGTCTTATTTTAACCCAATGTCGCTGTTCTCTTCACGATTTAATCTCCTGAAAATGCATGCATTTCTTTAGAAATCTTCTAAAATGCGCGTTGTTATTCATTTTGAATTCAATTTCATTCGAGTCATGTTAAGACTGTTGTTGAATCGGGTTTCTAGATTTAGACAGAGCTTTAGTTCGTCACTTATTTGTGCACAATTACTGTTAAGTGAAAATGACTTGGTTGATCTCTTCGATTTGTTAAAACAGCATAGAAAAATAAAAGCTGGCATATGTTAAGATTATCGTGGTTCGTAACTTTAAATATTTAGCTCGTCCTATTCGTATATAATTTACATGACTCGAAAACAGCTTTTAGAAGGACTTTGGTTTCTTAAAAATGCGTCCAAAAATTAAAACTAGAATATATTAAGAATCTTGTTAAATCCTAAAGTATAAGGTTCCAGGTCTAATACAATGTAGGTTTATCATTTATTCATGTGTTATGTCTATGAGATTAAAATAGTTTCGCTTTCTTAGGTGTCAGCTGAAGTAAGTCTTAAAGTAGGAGATTCTAGCTCTAAATACATTTCTTCGAATGCAATTTCTATGAGATGACAATTTCCTTGAAATGACATAAAAAATAAAGGCTCATGGAAAGGATACTCGTAACAAGAGAATATTCCTTCGAGAGTTGACGACATTTAATTCCCCATTAATATTCAAAGCATGAAAACTTCTCTGCTTGAAACATCTTTGCCCATGAGTCTCCAACCTGGAATGCTTGTGTTCTATTTGAAATTGATTATAAATATTTCAAAAGATAAATAAAACATCTCATAAAAAAACTCAATGGGTCCTGTACAAGTCTTCTTTTCTATGTGCGCATAAAACAATCTTTATCTACTTTACTCGCACGATTGTATAGATAATTTTCTGGAGACAGTTTCCTTTCCTTTATTATGTGTGGAATAATTTTTTTCTAAATAAAAATTTTAACATTCGTAGAATATTACTGAACTATAATATTCCCGGTTACATATTAGATTACTAAGCAGATATCAAGGTGGTTGGGGAGTTATTAAATAAATTATCAACTCCAAAACAAAAGAATTGTATAAACATAATTCTAAATTAAATATATATATAATCAAAAGTTCTCTACAAGAGAGAGATGAATAGACATGATCAAACTGAAAACAATTGAAATTGTAAAATTACCAGACAATAGATTTTAAATGGAAATATGAAAAATTAAAATAAAAGCACGGATTCTACAGTATTATAAACATTGGTGACTTAGGACAGCTCTTATATATAAAATAATTTATTTAAAAGTGGAGTTGGACATGTTTTGTAGCCAGCCAACTTTTCCCCTTTCTGTTTATGATGCTGAGCAAAAACCTATTGAAAATAATGGATAAAATATCTAAATCCATTACATGGAAAAGGTAACTTACCTAAATATTGCATTCAAAAATGCAGATCCCGCGTTAAATCTGAGTACAATAAACAAGTTATTGCCAGATTCTGGACTCAAATGCAAATTCAAAGCATTGGAATGGCTGAATAGTAGCACTTAGCAAAAGTATGAAAATAATAGAAATAATAAATTAAGAATTGCAAACATACTACCATTATGTTAGGGACACTAAAAGATTATATTTGATTTAAAAATTATAATTTAAATTAAATTTTAAAAAAAATCAAGTAATTTTAACTAAAATTAGAAAATTTGGAGGTACCTATATCTATCTAGGAGAACAATAAATTTATAATAAAAATCTAGTAATAAACTATGGAAATTTAATCCTTATTACTTAAAATTTATTTATTCAAATATCTATTAATAAAATTAATTGGATATTTTTGAATTAAACAGTATTTAGTAAAATGTTTATAGTTTTTTTATTTTTTTCTGATTTATTTGAAACTAGATATTTTTTGCGTTGTGTGTAATTAATAACAATATTTCTGAATATAGAAACATGTGCATTACTCTCCCAATGTGATATTTTTATAATATTGAAATTAAAGTCTTCTCGTTCATCATAAATATTAGTATATATTAATGTTAGGTTTAAAGTTATCTTGCTTGCCAAAAATCATTATATCATCTATATAGTGAAAAATGTATATTCGGAGTTGTAATGTGAAACTAATTTCAAAAGAATGTAAATATAAATTGGCAAGACAGTTGCTAGCTGGGCCACCTCGTGGCAAACTTTTAATCTGTTGATTTTATTTACCATTATGATATACATAGTTCTCTTTTAGAACAAACCTAAGTAGAGAACCAAATCTATCATAATTGACCTTTTGAAATAAATTATTTTTATGTAATTTTACAAGTATTTTAATCATATCATCAATATTAATAGAGTTAAAAAGATCTTCAGAATCTAAACCATATACTCTGAAAAAATCATTTTATCTTTAATTTGTTCTATTACTTCTTTACTATTTTAAAGTATGGCTGAGGATTTAAGATTATTTACTGTATCTTATTGTAATTTTGCCGGATTTACAGATATAAGTTGTGACGGGTCTATTCGCGATATTCTTCCTATTAATCCTCTTGAGGAAACTTTGGGGCTAGCATTTACATTAATCCACAGTCTTGCAAGAAGAACACGAGATATATATATAAATTATTTTTACTATATAAAGTCTAGGTTTTGTGGATGTAGGGGACAAGGAGCCGTGAAGCTGTTAAGTAAGTGTGCATATCGAAGTATACCATTCACAAACCTAGCGCGCGGTAAGAAAGTAATTACCGAGATTAAATTATTAGATTGAAGATTTAAGATAGTAGAATTATAATTAGATATCGGATCATTAGTGCTTGTTCTCCTTATCTATTTCTGGTAATCGGGTTTACTTAGAGTTGAATATTAGGAATAATCAACGCTTTAGATATCACTCCTAGGTTTCTTCTTGTAGTTTCACTTGTGATTGTTTTAGTGTGTGTTAAAAAGCTAAATAAAACTAATTGTTATTATGGAGTTTGTTGGTGATGCTTTGTTTCCCCCTACACCTAGAAACGTGCAGGACAGAGAGAGAGAGGGGTGCTAGTATATATATATATATATATATACATATATATATGTATTATACAAGGGGTGATCAAATGAAAAGGTACGAAACGACATGGTGGGTACAAATATAGACTTTATTCAAAATATACACCATAGGCCTGAGCACAACGATCCCACTGATGAACAAGCCGCAGGATTCCTTGTTCCCAGAATTCCTGTGGCTGTGACGAGACCCAGTCCTTCACAGTGTCCTTGAGTACGTCGTCCGAGTTGAAGCGCTTTCCTTTCAGGCGTTTCTTCAGTAGACCAAACACATGGAAATCGCAGGGTGAAATGTCCGGACTGTAGAACGGATGGTCCAACGTCTCCCAATGGAACTTGTCCAGTTCCATTTGTGTGACTCTGGAGACGTGTGGACGCGCGTTATCATGGAGCAGAACCACACCCACCGTGAGCAGCCCCGGTCTTTTGTTATTGATGGACCTGCGTAGGCGTCGGAGTGTCTCACAGTACACATCGGAGTTAATGCTTTTTCTGTGCTCGAGTAATTCTGTGCTCGCATCATTTGGACGCCGCTTTTTATAAGAGCCTTTGCTCTCTCCTGCGTATGCGGGCACCCGCGCATGATCCGATCCCAGTCAGAGTCTCCAATGGCATCCCGAGATGTCTTGCTACATTCTCCCTTGGCGGAATATGCAAATATTTAACTGTTTCATTTTTATGTAGTTTCGTACCTTTTCATTTGATCACCCCTTGTATATATATATATGTATTATATATATATGTATTATATATATATGTATTATATATATGTATTATATATATATATGTATTATATATATGTATTATATATATATATATGTATTATATATATATATATATATATATATATATATATTAAAAATAACTCGTGAAATGTTTACTAAAATATAATTTAATCGCTCAGTTATATACTAACTAGCTTTCATGGCCCGGCGTTACACGGGCTTTTACCGAGGGCATAACTTAATCACCATGTTAATTTCCTCCTTTCTTTCTGACGCCAGCACTTTTGTGTGGGTGTGACGCGTACGATGTGAGTGCATGGCCCGTGAGTGCGTATCATGGATTTCTCGTAGAAAATTTTCCCTTCTCTTCACAAAATCCACACTTCCAATTATATTTTTTGAAAAAAACTGTTTATTTCATCTCCGCTTAGCCCGGCGTTGCACGGGCTTTTAGAGAGTGAATAACTTCTCTCACCCCCATGGGAATTTCCTGTTTCCCTCAGGACGATAGCACTTATGTGTGTGTAAGCACGCGATGTGAGTGATTTCTTTAACTATGTCATTAAAACTCCCTTATACGAAATTTGTTCCTGCGTTGGTGTGGTGTGGTAATTAGGAGAGATGGATGAAAGCTCAGGTGTCGTCCTCGTAACTTGACCAGTGTTGAAAATTCCGAGGTCCATCGCCAATAACCCTCGAATAGGCGAACAGTGCAAATTTAAAAATCCCTCACTCATTTTTCAATTCTTTTGTTGCAATTTTTTAGTCCCCGGAAACGAAAATGTAGTCTTTTTAAAAATAGTTGTATGTTGAAAAAAAAAACCAAAAAAAACAGAAATTTTTCAAATTACAAAATTTCACTACTATTTTAAATCTTGAAGTAAAATTGTGAGGATTTTTTGAATTATTCGACTCACAGGAAAAAAGTTTCATGCAATTATCTTTATAAAAGACGAAATTATTAAATGATTGTTTTAAGTATTTTGAGTATTTTATTAAAAATTTTCAAAAAAGTATTTGGCTTTTTATTTTTTAAATCACTCATTCTAAAAGTTTTAAAAATCATTTTTATTTAAACGTAACGATATTGATTCATTTTATAAAAAATCATAAAATATGGAAAATAACTGTTTTGTGAAAAAAAAAAAATTTAAATGTTACAAAAAAGAGATAGTTTCCGGCATTTTATTTTTTTAATCACTGATTCTAAATGATCAATGAACTTTTTAAAAATCATTTTCATTTAAATTCATCGATATTTTTAAAATACAAAAATATAACTAAAAATTATTTTACATTAAAATTGACTAAAAATGTTCATTTAGCAATTAATTGTGACATACCGTTTGTTTAAATAAAGGCAGCACTGAAAACTTACGTGGGAAAAATAAGCAGAAATGAAAAAATCGAATTCCCTGGATTCGAACTGAGATTTTCTTGTTATGAATCATTGAAAAAAAAATTAATTACTTTGAATGAATAAAAATCCGAAAAAAGAACCTTTTTAAAAGCTAGAAAATATGAAAAGTGCATTAAAATAATAGAGGAGCATGTTTAAATAAATATTTATCGGTAAAATTAATTTACATGGAAAAAATAAGCAGAAATGAAAAAAATCGAGTTCCCTGGATTCGTACACAGAGCTACTTGATGTGAACTGGTTATGCTAACCACTTAACCAAGGACACCCAGCAGCGGTAAGGGAAAATACTCTTTACAATGAATGGAAGTTTGAAATTGAAAGCACTTTTTTTTATTGAAGTGGGGATCCACAGGATACTTCAATAACGATTGAAAAAATTTCGATTGACGATTACATTTAAATGTATTGCAAAATATTTATTGATTTTTGATATATTAATAACACGCAATTAATTATAAAGAATATATAATATATATATATATATATATATATATATATATATATATTATATATATATATATATATATATATATATATATATATATATATATATATAGGAACATAGCATTTATTTATTTTTCTAAGGAAGTTATGCTAAGAAACTGAATAATTCCAAAAAATATTTTTCGAAATGGGCAAATTTTACGTTTTTATTATGAAATTATATGTCAAAAAAGGATTTCTACATTAGGCATTATTTTAAAGTTAACTATAAGTTTTAAGAAAGAGAACAAAAATTTTGATACTGATAAATATTTTAAATGAATCTCAGAAATGTATTGAATACATTTTTTCATCTTTCATCTGACATCTATAATGATTTAATTTTGAAAATGATATAAAGAAAAAATGACGAAAATTGAAGGAAAAATAACTTTTTCACTCGTATTTTTTTTACTCGCCAAATTTGCTGATTTCCTTATATTTAAGTCAGAACTTTTTAGTGTAACCCTTGAGTTAGATGTGGTTGACGGCAAAACAGTTAAAAGCTCTTTGGCGCAAAATCATTTTTCGACGCTAACTGTAAATCGCGTATTTTTAATTTAAGTTTTTATTTTTTAGGTTATAATTTTTAAGTTAATGCTTTCAAACTTCACACATTAATTTAAAAAACGAAGTACTTTTAAATAAAACATGTACAAAAAGTACTGTTTTAATTATTTCTCGCAAAAACGGTATTTTACGAAAATCACAAAAAAAATTTTAAAATCCCTAATTATAAAGCAATGTTTTCAATCTTCGTATAGATTACGGATAATATTCTTTTACACACGGAAAAAAGTTTCGTACGATTATCTTCATAAATAACGAAGTTATTAAATGTTGAGAAAAAATTTTGACTATTTTTTAAAACATCGTAGAAAAAAAAGTTTTTGTCATTTTATTTTTTAAATGACTGGTTCTAAAAAAAAAAGGCTTGAAGTTATTTAGTGTAGAATATCCTTTTAATAACACGAAAACAAATTCATACGCAATGATTTAGAAATAATTTTCATAAAAGCGCATCAGTTTTAAACCTTTTTTAAAAAAAATCTTAAAAAATAGAAAATATCTTTATTTTGCAAAAAACATTATGTCGTATAGTGGCGAAAAAACTGATCTTTCCGATTCTGTAATTATTTTTTGTCTGATTTCAACAGCAAAAATTGGATGGCAATTTTAAGATGGTGGAAAACGTCCGATCACCGCTAGGCCGAAACGGAATGGTAGTTTTGCCGAATAAACAACCCGCAGGAGTAAAATAATTAGCCTTTTTAAGGTTTTAAATTAATATCTTTTTAACTAATTACAATATCAGAATATAAATGATCAAAAGGGCTTCCTTGGATCGTTCCCGATCTTTTGGTACCTTCCGTGAATTTCTGCGTCGTATGGTTCATAAGAAGATATAGATGCACATACATACAAACATAGATAGATACGTTTGTTTACCTTCGAATTTTAATAGTGTAGATAATTTATTACTACAAATCTATGTCATATTAAAAACATAGTTGGTCATTAAAATTGATCTTAGTTACAGAAGTGTGTTCATTAGAAAAATGTAAAAAAATATATTTTTCAAACTTTTAACGATGTTTAAGAGATCGTGAAAATGAAGAGCAATTGCTTCACTAACGGCTTCGTATAATTTCTTTATTTTAAGCGAATATATCTATATATTTGATTGAAATAAGTCTATCCTCATTATTTTAACTGCATACTAATTTTAACAGATTTGACTTATTTCATAATGTTTTATTCAAATTACAGTAACTTATAATTTGGCTTCCTCTAGATTAGTTTAAACAAAGTTGAAAAGTTGAAAGTTCAAAAGAGCATAAGATTATTTTCATGTATATGTCCTGTAAAAAGCTTGTTAAATTTCAAAATAGTATAATATTAGTGTGACAAGTATTAAAATTCAATTTTTTAGCAATAGTATTTTTTAAACAAAATTGAAATCGAATAAAGAGAGTAGCTGCTGTATAAAAGAAAATCCTATTATATTTATTTAGGAAAATATTTACTTAATTAATAGAAAGGTTTTATCCCCATATCAACAGAATGCTCTTCTTAATTAAAAAAAATACTGTTGTAAAAAAACAAGGATTTTTTGGAGGAGGATTTTCTAATAGCTTTCCAATTGATGACTCTGATACGTAGTTATGGAATAATAGTAATTTCGAGAAAGTTTCTAAGACTAAAGAATCAAAGTTAAAAATCTATTTAGAAAATTTTTCTCCAACAAAAGGTTCAGTCAACTTTTCTGCGTTTGGTGTCATTTTACTGAAACAGTATAAATGCATTATTAAAACTATACGGGGACTAATTTAAAATACCTAAAATCAAAATTTTTATTTTATTTTAAACTAGTTTAAAGTATTTTATTTGCATTTATGCTGTGTATGTAAGTCGATTTTTTGTAAACATAAACGAGTAACTAATTTACCCTATCAATTTATATTAAAACACAGTTGAATAAGTAGTTTAATATACAGTTCTTTAAACTAGCAAACTGACCATTTCAATATCAAAAGGTAATAAATTCTCAAGAGTAGATTTCCTTGACAATGAATAATTTCTATGGAATTTTATGGAATTTTACGAATCAGTATACTCACATAACTTAAAAGAGCTGTGAATAAAAAAAAGATTTTTTTTTTTTACTGTTTCGAAAGAAAAATATTTTCCTTGCATTTTTAAGAAGACTGAGAGGATTTATATTAATAAGATCTCTGTATAACTTATTTTACTTGCTCTCTGTACACTAAATTTTTTCCAGTTTAATTAGGGTCTCATATTATTAAATTGTTGTGACAGTCATACAGAAACACTTTCTTTCTAACTATTTTTTGAACTTCACAATAAATAATTCGAGATAAAAAATTTTCTAAATTCTTTATCGTTTGATTGCATTGCATCTATTGAAAGCGTTTGCTGTTGAAGCGGAATGCAGAAGTACCCGATCTCTGATCATTATTCAAACTAAGCATCACTTGACTTTAAACTAATTTCTGTTGGGGAAGAAAAAGGGTGAAATTAAACGCTGAAAGGAAAAAAAAAATATTTTGGAGACATATTAACCACACATGCTGCTTTGTTAATTGAAACAAAGTAACAACAGTTTTAGTAAAAGTTCGACATTTTTCGGTGGAGGGGGGAGGCTAATCTCCTTTTAAAATGTTAAGGCCTTGATGACTCTTAAATTGATTTAGAATAAATTCATAAAATATTTGCATGTTCGAAATATGGAATCTTTTTCTTGTGTTCCTATAGCGTAGAATTGTTTGGTTACGGATTTCTGCCAAATTTTATCATTCTTTCTTTTTTCAAGAAAAAAAAAGATAGAATACAAAAATAAAAATGAATAAATAAACTGATACATAGCACACTTAAAACAGCTGGATGAAGTCAAGTTTTTCTTTAAAAAAAGTTTCCGTGGAATATATAAAGTAAGAGAGAAAAATAATGAAATTTCCTTTTAAAGTGTTCAGAATATAAGATTTATTATTTGATACATTTATCGAATTTGTCAACTAATATAAAACAAAAGTTGGGGCTATAAAAGAAAGTTTTCCAGTTTGCATTTTATGAGAAAAATGCAAAAATGAAAAATTTGTTTTAGAAAATGAAGCAGAAATTGCATTAATGTCCAGACCAAAAAAATTCTCATTTGTAATTCTGAAAATTACTAAGAAGTATTTGTTCTATAATATGAATATCGAATCTGTTGAGGACTAATCGTAATAATAAAATCCTTTCGTTCCTTTTGAAAAAAGTTCAATGCGTTTGAAAATCAACGATATTTAAACTTCTCAAGGTTGCTTTAAAATAGAATTTAAATAATTTGTTGAGGGAAAAAACTTTGTTTTAATAATTATACATTAAAAGGTGCTGATAACCATATTCAAAGCCCCTGTGTGAATTAATGAGAAATTTAATATCTGAAGAATGCCATTTTTCCCCCCCCCATTTTTTTTCATTCATGCAACATTATTGTTCAAGATGTCCAGTTCCTTGAATTTAAAAAAAGTTAGACGTTAAGTGCAGAATTCCATGAATCCTAATCCCATTTAATATTTTTGATACAATTTTTTTACGATATTTTCATTTTTTTGCCACCTTTTATCAGTTTTGATGTATAAATATAAGTAGAAAAATAACAGCTTGGATTATTTACCCTTTTTTCCCACAATAAGATTAAATACTTCTTGTAACAAATTCGATTTCCCCCCCCTTGATCTATGAATATCTTTGGAGATATAAAAAAAAAAAAAAAAAAAAAAAATCGCTACTTAATCAAGCATGAGTGTTTGAAATTTTATCTTATTTCGTTAGGCATCAATACTTTTATCTCGTTATTTTTCTTTATTTGAATAACTTAATATTGTTTTAAATAGTCTAGAAAGAAAAGTGCAAATAAGAATTTAAAAATCTTTTTTCATTAAACTTTATAAACTAAGAATTAAATTTTAAAAATTATTATAAAAAACTACCAAAAAAAGTATTTAATTCTTACTGCAAAATAATAATTTATTACCTGGGACAGCAATAAACTCAAGTGAAATCGAATGAAATCATAACGTTTTTAAGGTATGGGATTGTAAATATACGAGGAATGTTTTTATTGCAACATCCCATGCACTAAAAAACACTAGAACAAAGAAAAAAACTAACTACTAAAAATTCTATACAATTAGGATTACTGCTCAACATAATTGCCATGAAAATTCAGGTATTTGTCATATAGGGAAAGAGCTTTTCAAAGTCTTTTTCGAAACATTTGACCTTCAGTGACGTGAAATGTACCTGAACGTGGCATTAAATCTCCTCATTGATTTGAAAGCTTAGTCACCTAGTCAGTTCCGAGAAGGGATGTAAATTTCCGGTGTTAAGGCAGGGCTATACACTGAATGAACAAATAAGTCGTTTTTAAGCTCTGCTAGAAGCGAACAGGATCGTTCACAATGTTTTCACCTTATACTTGGCTCATTCTTCAGTGAATTTCAGCTAAACTCTATTTCTTTCTGGTGGAAGAAAGCGAATAACACTAAGGCAACTCGCATTGGGTGGCAACATCTATGGTACGAGCCATGTTAAATTTCTACAGCTCAGCTAAGCTAGCGTCGGTAGTAGCAGAAGTTATAGTTAGAGATACGCAAACGCCCATTGAGCATCCTCACAGCCTACTGATTATCTGGCTGCTTAGCAACTCAGAAGAGGTTCAAAAGATGCCCGTCGTAAGTAAATGCTATAAAACAAATGATGATGTATCTTGATAGAGCTCGTAGTGAAGGTATAAATGGAGATCCCACAGAGAAGATCTGCCGACAATCTCAGATATTGAATAGAGTTTAAAAATGCATCTGAAACAGTCCGCTTTAGATTTCAAAAACTACATGAGGGTTTTTTCAATAGTTCAAACTCCAAGCGGTTACCAGTGTGCTTAGACCGATAGAGTGGAGAGACATAGTGATGAAAAACACGAACATTTGACTGCCCACGCTCACATTTGTTTTTATTATTTATCTTTCAAAATGAAGTTCAATTGGTTTCAGAGAAATCGAATACCATTCTAGTTAGCCGACTAATGAGCAGCGCAGTAAAGATTTTATAATTTTATCGATCCAGCTGGAATGCGATGAATTATATAGCCTCTTTTTCTCAAACTTCTTATGGATTATCTGGTCTCATGATGAATATTACACCTGTCGCGTAGGCACCTTTCTTTTATTATAACAGATATGATAGCAAAATATGCAGCCTGGATGAAAAAGAAATTAAAAATGTCTTTCATTTTCTCAAAATGCATGTATGCAAAGTTTTTTAAAAAAATAACATCTGCTACTAAAAGAAGATGAATCCAGTATTATTCTTAAGATAGATATGGAGACGTCAGGGCCTTAAGTGCGGATTATTTTAATGTTTTAGCTTGCATATAATTCTAAATATATACATAGGTTTTCTTATTTAAAAGGAAATATGAGGGGGGGGGGCACATTTCTGTCAGTGACATATTTATAGCTTTACGAAGAGCAATAGCTGAACCTTGTATCTATTTAAAGTATTTGCAGTTTATAATTTTCCAAATACACTCAGGAGAAACAGAACTGAAATTGGAAATTTTTTCCCTCCTCCACCCGGGTTTTTTCCTGACTTGGGATGAGAAAAGGATTTGCAAAAACTCCCTCTAATACAAGCTGAAAAATGACTGGATTTAAGAGAAGAAAAAAAAAGAAATAAAAATCCCGACGAATGACTGAGAAAAACATCAGCTCACTAGAAAGAAAAAAAAATCATAAAAATAGAAATAAGGCGAAAAGGAAAGTGAACCCAAAGAGAGTTTGTGAATAGCAAAATGGCCTAAGTAATCATTCTACTGAAGAATTTCGAATCTTACCAATGGAACCCCTAGATTGAAAAAGTAAAATCTGAGGCAAACGCACTATCTCCCTCAAGCCATGAGTCCAGCCAAACTAGAAGCACTCGCTTCTTTCGTTTGATATAAAAGATATATATATACACCTATATTTACATTTTCTCTCTAAAAGGCTCTCGGTTCAAAATGCTTTTTTCTTCTGGATCGTTCTCTTGCCGATATTTTCCGAGAAAAACGGTGGATCATTTTTCGGCTTTCTTTCCACGAAATTTTTGAAAATAACACTCGTATCTTGTGTATAGAGGCGACTTTTTACGGATGAGTTCATCCTACAGCAAAAAGAAAAATACGTTAATCTCCAGTGGCGATTCTTTTTAAACATCACCTTGTGAGTGAATATTGTATTTATGTTCCTCTTATTTCAATGATCCTAAATTCATGCCTATTTTAACGAAAGAATCTTAAACGTCCTTACGTTTATTTTAAATGTAAATATTTTATTTCTTTCCTCTCCCTTTTCATTTAAAAATAAATATCTTTCAATTTTCTTTTATGAAATTTGTCCAAGTAATGTTGATTAGCCATTTCTTAAGATTTTAAATTAATGTTAGGGCTTATATTAATTTGGATTTTATAAAACATTTTAATTTTCGTCTTGAAATAATCTTACGTTTCCTGCCTAAAAGTTTGACATATTTTCACCGTTATCTCTTAAGATTCGCATTCACTTCGGTTAATTTCTATCAAGTACAACAGAGAGTCCATCACAGTGGTTAGCGACGCTGACTACTGTGTCGTAAGGCCTGGGTTCGAGTCTCGGAAAAGCCATGCTTGTTTGTTAATGTATAAAGCCTTGGCGGTACTCTAAATAGCTGTCAAGCCACAAGTCCTCTCGTAAGGTTGGTGAAAGGGGAAGAAAGGTTGGGGCCCTCTGACCATCCCCAAGGATGTTCTCCCTCAAAATTGGCTTGAAAACGAGCCAAAACGTATTGTTACCGTTGGGACGACTATCCTCAGTCATACATCTTGCCCTTGGCCAAGATGAGTTTCGTTTGCATTCATCTGACATCTTCAGGCATTCGAAAATAGTAACAACAGCAATAGGCAAAATAAATGAAAGCAGAGTATATAAAAAATTTAAAAATAAAAATAGTTTGAGTAGTGACTTGAGAGAAAAGTGTGTGTGGTATACTAATGTGGTAATCTGAAATTGTTTTCCTGAATTCAATAATAATCCTTTATTATTCTGCTCCATATGTAGTATAATATGAACTTTCAGTGTTTTCATTTTTTTTAAAAATGTAACCGCATTTCACTACGAAAATTAACATTTTTTAAGTATATTTCTTTACTTCAAAAAATTTCTGATCGTTACTTACTAGTTGAAAGAAAAATGAGACGTTCATTCTATTTGACGCGGTTTAACAATTAAACTATTCCAAGCGAATAGAGGCAACGTAAGTTTTTGGTCTCTTAAAGGGGGAACATAATTTTAATTTTCAAAATACTCTCAAGTTGTGTACGTACAAATTTTCAAGTAACTCTTAAGGCTATTTAACTAAATTAGATTTTTTTGTGATATCCGCAAGATGATTGAAGAGACCCCAAAATCTTTCTTCAGCATAGGGGTGTTTTTGTCCCCTCCCCCCCCAAATGGTACTGACCGAGACCATCAGTCTTCGTTCTCGGATCAATTTGTAAAAGTTCCATAATCTTCTTATTTGATGACGTAATTCCTCATGGATAATTCGGAAGACGTGTTCACTTCAATTTCTGCCATCTGATTAATTCCGCAAATGCGACAGGAACACAAATGAAATGTTATATGTCTTGGAAGATCTTGGTTGACTTGTTGCTTTGATATTCTGCTTTTACAGAGAATAATTAAAGGACTTTTATACTGACTTCAACGTAGACTTTGACTTATACATACGAAACCGTTGCTTAAATTCACGATGCGTGTTTGCTCCAGCTTCGCAGCAAATAAGTTTAAGGAATTAGATGACTATCGGAAACTTTAAAAGCAAAACTGAACGTTACGAATTATGAATAGTAATAAAAATTGGCTTTATTCTACTGCTAACTGTAATTAAAATATAATTTATTTTATCCATTTCCTAGTCTGTGGGTCTTGTAGTGTTTTATCTTAATCTTTGCAGGTCAATAATTCTGTACATGCTTCCTTCAAAATCTATTTTCTCTTATTAAGATTCCTTTTATAGAAAGATAGACCTAATTGCTTTCCTTTTCTATTTTTGGTACGTTAAACTTATCTTTAATGACATATATATACCTTTTTAATGACCTCTATTACATTTATCAGTTTATGACTTGCGATTTGATATGATTATTAGCATATTTTAAATAATTACTGTTTTTTTAAGGTATAAAGTTTTTTTTTTTAAGTTAAAATTTTTTGCAGATTTTTCTTTTATTTTATGATGTAAAAATCACAAGTTAAGTATTAAAATAAAAACAAAAACACTTTTTAAATATTTGTGCAAATCATTATCAATAATTATTTACAAAATACTTTTATACTGATAGAAACTCGACTCTACCGGAGTCTCTGAGCATTTTCAATTTATTATAATGATAGAAATGCAATGAAAGAAAGTTACTAAACATTATTAGCATATTTTAAATAATTACTGTTTTTTTTAAGGTATAAAGTTTTTTTTTTTTAAGTTAAAATTTTTTGCAGATTTTTCTTTTATTTTATGATGTAAAAATCACAAGTTAAGTATTAAAATAAAAACAAAAACACTTTTTAAATATTTGTGCAAATCATTATCAATAATTATTTACAAAATACTTTTATACTGATAGAAACTCGACTCTACCGGAGTCTCTGAGCATTTTCAATTTATTATAATGATAGAAATGCAATGAAAGAAAGTTACTAAACATTAAAAAATATTAGAAATCTCTGACAAAAATAAAATAAAATATATATTGTTCCTATTTGATTTCATTTCTTGTTGATTTGATAAACACATACATAATGGAAGAACCCAATTATATCATCATTGTTTTTACCTTGTATTGAAAAGGTATTCCTGCTTAGAAAAAAGGAGAGAGAAAAGACTTTTCACGGTATCACGTACAGTTGATTAGGATTCATTAGGGAGTTTTTTTTCTAAGAGTTGCTGAAAATAAAAAGACATCTAACTTCAAAAAAAAAAAAGTCATTTTTTTCTTTATGTATAAGCGTTCTATTTAAAAAGTTGAACTAAGTTGGCTCTTGTGTGGGTCTCCATAAGTTAGCTTTTATAGAAATATTATTCCTAACTTCTTTTTAAAATGTCCAAACCTTGAAAGTGAATGAGAGAACGATTCCAATGAGATTTCAATCAAATGACTCCTCGGGTGACATAAGTTTTCTTTAAAATTTCACATGATGTTAGAAATGGAACATTTCCATGTGTGTCAGGGTTTTCATAAAAGAAGTTCTTGCGTGAAATAGTTTCGAATACCGAGGAAGTGGAATGATAGTACAATCAGGATGCAAGTGGAAAGATGTAGCAATGAAGCCACGGAAAGCTTGAGGAAAAAAGCGGATATTTCAATCCCTTTCAATAATCAGGGTTATTTTTAAATGATTTAAGGATTTTAAGATCTTTTAATAAATATTGTTTCCATTTATGTAGTCAAACTTTTAAAAAAAAGAATTATAGTATTTATATAACAAATATAAATGTATGGGTTTGAATTGATTTCAAATGAAATGAAAAATATTTTTCATTTTTCAAATCATAAAAACTCATTTTTCTAATTCATATTTTGACATACTTTGAGTGGTATCAAGGTATAGTTTCAAGTTTACATTTATAAACTTCTTCAATTTGGAAAAGAAAACTGGAGCACGTTAAAAAATTGGCATAATTAAGATTTTAGTCTGAGTTTAATTTTGCTTAAATCTCAATACTGATCATATATTATTATTTTAAATATTTCCAAGAAACAAAATATATATAAACATACAACTAGTTTAGAGTCATAGTTTTCTGATTGACGTATTTATAAGTCTAAATATTTTTGTCCTAAAATCTTTTTAAAAGGGGATTTTATTTTTACACTTGAAAGTAAAATAACTAAATAAAAATCCATGTCTTAGGTTTTTCAAAATTCAAAAACATGTACGTTAAATTTGTTATCATAAAATAAATTTCATTTTACCACTTAAGTAACCAGTATTTATATATTTTACTTTTTTTATTTTCTAAGTTTGGTTTGAAATATTTGATTGAGTAGAAAAGTGTAATTTACTCCGATGGGGACAATAAATAGCAATTAAATTTGAAGAAAGGCTTTTATATTTGATAGGCAGTTTAAAAGTTTCAAGAAAATAACTACATTTGCTAATGAGACTGTCCAGATAGTTTTTATTTCTTTTAATTGTTTAACTTTTACATCTTATGCTTTTTCGACTCGTAATGAAATTAAATATAGCAGATAATTTTGCATCATTTAAAAGTTTTTAGGGAGATTTCAGCTAGTTCATTACATTTTATCTTCTGTTATGATAATTTTCTTCTACAATTTAGCTTTATAGTTTTGTTTTCATGAGGTAGTCGCCTTTGTATTTTGGATAAATTTTCCAGTTAAGTTAGTGCGTTCACTTTTCTTTTTTATCTCCCTTTTATTGAATTGTGAACAAAAATGGAATCTCCTTTTTTTAAAGATTATAACGTATCGGATTAAGGTTTTACAATCGGAAAATACCTTAGGGTTTTTTTTGTCAAGTAATTATCTAAAAGCAGTTACAGTGTAGTCTTTATTTTTAAGTAAAAATTTCATTTTATGGAAAGAAATGTATGTAGAAAAACATGTTTAAATTTCTAGATGTTCTTTTCTGTATAATATATTTAACTCATTTTTAAATAAAAAAATAGTAAAATATATGGAACTGGAACGAATTTCAGAAAATTTCCAAATCTATAAATACACAAACTTTGGTAGTATTATATTTTTCTATCGAACTGTTTTTATTTTGCTTTAGTTTGTCTTACTTTTTTCTGAAAATTTAAATTGATTTTTTACATTTACATGACTTGAAATAAAAGATGAAGAAAAAATATGAAGGAGCTTGGCATTAGGTTTGAAATATTAAGTAAAAATTTTTATAAAAATAAAATGTTTGAAACTTAAAGCAACAAAAGAACTAGAGGTGAGTGATATTTCCTGTTTGAAGCTGTAGTAAAATTTTGGAATCCATTTTTATGTATTTTGTGCTATGAACTTACTGTTATAAAAATGTTTTAAGAAAGTAAATTTTTTTGTATGGTGAAAATTATTGGTTACAATTTAATATTTTAGTAATCTAGAACAATTTTTTTCTTAAAAAAACAATCTGTTGTTCTCAAAACTACTTCATTGAAAATAGTTGAAAATGTTCTCTACTACAGGAACAATAACTACAAGAGATCGTGGTCTTATACTGATTAGTGTGTGACGGGTGCTTACGCGTTTCACTAACCTTCTCTCGAATTCTTTAAAATGTTTTATTTATTTCAACCAATCTCCTCCGAGAGCCAAAAAGTGTGACTTATGCAAACGAGATATTTTCGGGTTTAGCGAGTTCGAAAAGGATATAAAAAGGAGAAATGAAATGAAGAGAAAAAGGAGATTTTGAGAGAGTTGTTTTTCTAGTGGAAATATATTCGTCGGGAGATGTCTATTGAAAAGTATTCATTAAATCGGTTCGGGACGGAACTGAGAGATAGCTGAGATTGAAGCCGCTCATTAAAACAATCCAGATATAGAAGAACCTGCCTTAAGAAAAGGTATCAGGTCAGTTGTTTTCATAAATTAAATACAAATGTGTAGCTTGATTGTACGCGTGGTTCTCCGTGGATTCGGTTAGGATTCCGTCGTTCATAATCGAATTCTTCTCATACTCCACTGTATTTTGTTGATCTTAAGGTTTGAATAGTATTTGTGTAATCTCTCAATTAAGAAAGGTCAATAAATAAGATTGATTTATTAAATAAGTTGTAATTAATTATGGATCCAACATATTCAGATTTAGATAATACGCGAAGGGGAGTTAATAATCTTAGAGGTAGTTATAGACTACGACACTGGCGCCCAACCGAAATACCGGAATTAAGAGCAAGTGCAGGATTTAGAGTTTTGCCGGAATTATTTTTTTCGGGTAAAGAAAATGTGTCTGGGTTTATATCAAATATTGACGACAACATGGCCTACTATGAAATACCGGCGAATCTAGCATGTGCGTATTTAAAGGGTCATTTAATTGGGAGAGCGTTAGACTAGTTTGACGTTATTGGGTTCGAGTGTGTAAATGAAGAAGCAACTGCGTTTGCAACGCTTAAAAAGAAATTGTCGGATAGTTTTCCTGTAGTACGGAATAAATCAGAGCTAGAGGCTCAGATTTTTCATCGAAACAACGGAGAGGTCAAGTCCCGTCAGACTTTATTTTTCAGCTATTAAAAATCCATATAGCTTTAAATTTGAATTATGATGAGATAAAATTGGTCGATCACATAGTAATGCGACTAGAACCCCAAATAATGGATTATTTAGAAGTTCGAAACCCCACAACGAAAGCTCAGTTGGTAGAGTTGGTAGACAGGTATGAGGAGCGTCATAGCTGCAGGGAAAACCAGGGTTCGAGTAATAATTTTGCTAGACGAGCTTGGGATATGAGTAGGAATCCTGATGAAAGAAGGAATAATAGAAATTGGAGAGATACAGGGGTCGGAAATAGTCAAAATGATCAAAGAGGACTAAGCAGGGGTGCAAATAATTTTTCTCGTCATAATTATCAAAATCAAGGATTCGAGGAAGGAAATCGCTACAATCAACCAAATCAGCGAACAGATCGGTATCAGAACCGTAGGATGGTGGTTAGGAAGGGTCCTAGTAATGATTCAGCAAAGCAGAATTGGAGGCGTGTTGATTGCAACAGCGGAAGGCAGAGAAATGCCAATTTAAACTTTCTAAGAGATCGTGTTGAAGGAGAGATCCTCCTAATAGAATTAAACTTAATTCATTACGATTATCACCAGTTGATCTTCCGTATGTACCGATTCTATTGCATGATACATTTATAAAAGCGCTCTGGGATACAGGTGCGGAGAAGTCATTTATTTCAGAAAAAACATACCGATCATATTTTTCTTTTTGTCCTATTAAAAAATCGTTAGCTGAAGTGGTTACGGCTCAAGGGTCACAATGCAGAAATTTGGGCACAACTGAGTTAAGAATTAAAATAAGGGAATTTTCAAAGTTGTGGAAATTTCATGTGATTGCTGAGATGCAATATCCATGCATCCTAGGTATGGATTTTATGTCACATGCAAAGATTAGTTTGGACTTTCTTACAAAATCGTTAATCATTTCGGATTCGCAGATTGAAAAAGTGGCAATTTCGGACGAACCGGTACGGATAGATTTATTAAAGATTAAGTTAAATGTAGTGGCTGATATGTTGTCTAGAAACCCGTTAGAAAGTAATGAAGAACCAAAGGTGTCTTGTGCGGTGATTAGATCGTTAGTATTATCGTCTAGAGAACAGTTGAGAGAGGAACAGAGAAATGATCCGGAGTTAGGTCATATCTTACTGTTTTTAGAAAATTCGGACGATAGTTCCATTAATGAGTCAATCTGTAGAAATTGGTCGCATGACTTTAAAGTCATTAATGGATTGCTATATTATGCAAAATATACAACCACACTAGGTGAATTAAGAGTATTTATACCTAAAACATTACGTAAAGATGTAATGCGAGAATTCCATGACTCGCCAATGGCAGGCCATTTAGGCAAAAAGAAAACCTACTTAAAATTAAAAGACGCGTGTTATTTCCCGTACATGAGGAAATACATTTATAAATATGTAGCAACCTGCGACCAATGCCAAAAATTCAATTATAAGAACGGATTACCAGCTGGTCAATTAATTCCGATAGTAACGAATTTTCCGAATGAAATCGTATCTTTAGATTTATTAGGCCCATACCCTGCAACTTGTCCAGAACGCTATAGATTTATTTTAGTAATTACAGATAATTTTTCTAAATGGGTTGAAATAGTTCCCTTAAGGAAAGGTTCGGCTAAAGCAATTGCCAATGCATTTTTTGAGAATTATATTTCGCGTTATGGAGCTCCTGTAAAGTTAATAAGTGACAATGGCCTCCAAATGATATCCGAAGTTTTTGAGCAAGTATGTCGCAGGTTGAACATAAAACACGTTAAAACTGTGGTATATCGTCCACAAGCTAATCAAACGGAAAGAGTTAATCGTACTCTTTTAAAAATGATTTCGAGTTGTGTCGCGGATAATCACACTAACTGGGACCAATTTCTGCAAGAGTTCAGCTACGCTCTTAGGACAGCAGTACATGAGACAACGGGTAAAATACCGGCGGAATTATTTTTAGGTCGAAATTTAATCACCCCATTTCAAAAATTAATAATGGCAACTGATGGATCAGACTTAGTTTGTGGGAATATTGAAAAATTATTTGAGGAGGCTAGAATTCATACAAAGCGCCAGCACGAGAAGTGGGCGAAATATTATAATAAGAAGAGGCGTGAAGTTAATGTGAAGGTTGATGATCTAGTGTTAGTTCAAACTCACCCGTTGAGTTCGGCAAGTAAGAAAATAGTGGGTAAATTTATGCCAAAGTTTGAGGGCCCATATAAAGTTCTGAGCGTAAAAAATAATAATAATTTAGTAATATTAAAATTTGGTAAAAGAATAACTGTTAATGTGGATCAGGTGAGAATTTACCATCAAAGAGAAGACAGTGTTGCCGAATCGGAAAGTGCCAGAAGTAGTGATAATGGTGCAGTGGCATCAGACAGGTCGGATGATGGGCAGCCGAGATTGGTGCAATCGGAGAGTGATAGGGGTTGTCGTGGAGGATTGAAATCAGGAAATTTAGAAGGTAGTAGAGATATAGTTACGAATAGACGCAATGGAGTGGAGGTGAGAAGAAAAAAACGTGTGCGAACGGAGTCTGCTGTTTCTTCGGGGGGTGATGCGTATAATTTCAGGAAGCGAAAACCTCATTGGACAGAAAGAGAGAAAAGAGGAAGACCACTCTCTTGGAAGGAAAACATACAGAAGAAGAAGAGACCAGAGGCCCAGGTATCCCGAGACAAGAGAAAATTGACCTCGTCAATGCCGTCTCGTCCCTGCAGAAAGCGGTATAGAAAGGTGGAAGAAAATAATTCTGAAGGAACAATTCCAGGACCATCCCGCAGTGAACAGTGGAAATCAGAAAGAGCAATTCCAGGACCATCCCACAGATTCAAATACAACAAACCCCAGCAAGAAAGGAACTGCCCTTACAACCTTCGGAGCCGACGTCGAGTGGACAGCAGCCAAATTCCAGTTCTCACAAGGGAAAAGAACGCCTCAGCAGGAGCATATCAGCTTCAGCGGACTCAATGGAAGAGGAGACCCAGAAGGTGGGAGCGCAGAGAAGACAGCCCTAGGACAAGGTCATCCAGTACAGAGGCCATGGTTGGAGACAAAGCCTATGCAGATTGGATCTAAAGACTAGCCAGGTTGTATAATTCTAATTTGTTTATTTTCCTCTGACAGACAGTTCGGAGTATTTTCTATGTGGGCCAGTCTATTTTTTTTTGTAAAATTACCGTACAAAAGTTACTGCGTTGTGTGTATTTTCATATCGGTTGAAAAAGCTTTTGCATTTAATTTTTTTCCAAATTGTGGAAAAACATTTGTTAAATTGCAATTGTTTTGCTACACTTTAAAGACGATGCTTTATATGTGAGATTACTTGTATTGTTTGTTGTAATATATTCTATGTAAAAAATGTATATATTTTTGTGTGTAATTATTAAGATGTATAAGTAGTGTCTGTTTTCTGGGCGCGGCGTAATTAGGAATACTAACAAAAAACATTAACAGCGCAGCGCGATTGATTGGGAATTTTTTGAAAATGAAACCAGATTAAGGTTATTTTTTTATGAAACTATATATATATAATATAATGTATGCCATATTTTATGTCAATAAGGAAGTTGTATAAAAGTTCTGTGCATTTAATGTCATGTTTTAGAAAAAATTGACAAGGTTTCCTTTCAGGGCAGCAGTCCCTGAACAAAGTGATGAGATGAAAGTGATGTCGTACGAAGATATTATTGTAAAAAATTTTTTTATTAGCACTTAAGTAAAGTGCATGATCAGGGTTTTTTCCTTGAAAGGTTTTCCCCTGATCTTCGCCCGAATGAGATGCACTGTAGGGAATGTATGTATGTAAAAGATCAATAAATTAGAGTGGAGTACCCCTTTGAGTAGTCATTTCTGTGTGCTAGTTTAATTAAAGTTTCTAACTTAGAGAGTTAAAATTTTCTGCAAATTCAGTTTTTTCAAGCATTCTAAAGTTCGTGAGTTAAAACTTTCTACAAGTTCAGTATTTTCAGGCATTCTAAAGTTCGTGAGTTAAAACTTTCTAGAAGTTCAGTATTTTTAGGCATTCTAGAGTTAGTTAAAATTTTGTGCAGGTTCAGTGTTTTTCAGACGATTAGGTAAATTAAGCGAGTTCTTGCAGGTCGTGTAGACCTTCAATAAGTCACGCTTTTTTTCTCGGGGGGGGGGTTGCCGGGTGCTTACGCGTTTCACTAACCTTCTCTCGAGTTCTTTAAAATGTTTTATTTATTTCAACCAATCTCCTCCGAGAGCCAAAAAGTGTGACTTATGCAAACGAGATATTTTCGGGTTTAGCGAGTTCGAAAAGGATATAAAAAGGAGAAATGAAATGAAGAGGAAAAGGAGATTTTGAGAGAGTTGTTTTTCTAGTGGAAATATATTCGTCGGGAGAAGTCTATTGAAAAGTATTCATTAAATCGGTTCGGGACGGAACTGAGAGATAGCTGAGATTGAAGCGCTCATTAAAGCAATCCAGATATAGAAGAACCTGCCTTAAGAAAGGGTATCAGGTCAGTTGTTTTCATAAATTAAATATAAATGTGTAGCTTGATTGTACGCGTCGTTCTCCGTGGATTCAGTTAGGATTCCGTCGTTCATAATCGAATTTTTCTCATACTCCACTGTATTTTGTTGATCTTAAGGTTTGAATAGTATTTGTATAATCTCTCAATTAAGAAAGGTCAATAAATAAGATTGATTTATTAAATAAGTTGTAATTAATTATGGATCCAACATATTCAGATTTAGATAATACGCGAAGGGGAGTTAATAATCTTAGAGGTAGTGATAGACTACGACAAGTGAATTGTGAAGTTTCAGGGCACTTCTCAATATATTTGAATTGTGAATACTTAGGATTATATCTATTTGTATACATTATCATAAATTATATATATATTGGTGGTAAGCAATCCTAACACCCAAAAGGTGTTGTGCTAGATAAACGAAATTTGGTATACGTGTTTATGCATGCAAAGATGACGTCGCTTCAAATTATGTACTAGGAGCATAAATATGGAGTTAGTAGCGCCAATACATGAACATGCAAGTCGGGTTTGCTTTAAATGCAAGGGGATTTCCTTTACGCGATACTGCAGAAAGACTTGGAAGGAACGTATCCAATGTACATGATTGTTAGCAGCAGAGGTCAAGGGAAGATACTGTTTTGATGAGATTTGGTTCCAGTTGGCCACTTGGCACTACTGAGAGGGAAGACCATCGCGTTTGGCTAATTCTGCAACAGAAATTCGAGCTGCAGTTTGCAGAATAGTGACTCAACGAACTGTTACAAACTCGTTACTTTAAGGCTGCTCCGAGTCAGCCTCTATGTAGCATGCATTCCACTGACACCAAATCCCAGTGGTTTGCAACGTCTGTAGTGTCAAGCTGGGGCTCATTGGAGGATGGAGTAGAAGTATGTTGTTTTCCTTAATGAACGCGGTCCTGCCTTGTTACTATTGATTGCTGCTTGTTGGTTTGAAGAAGGAGAGGTAAGTACCTGTAACTAACCTTTCTGTAGCCTAGACACACTGTACCTAAACCTGAAGTTAATGTCTGAGAAGCAATTTCCTATGACAGCATTACCATATGTCATTTGCGAGCAGCAATTAAGATGGCATTTTCCAGCAGGATAGCGCGAGCTCTCATACTACTGCTACAATCTAAAATGCCCTACATAGTATGGAACATATAGCCTAGGCCTGCTAGATCATCAAATATTTCATCAATATAGCTCGTAAGGGGACAATAACTCCACAGTCATCCATAACCAGCAGAAATCGTGTCTGTATTGATCGACGAAGTGAAATATGCATGGAACTTGATCCATCAATTGACACCCGCACCTAAATGCAAAAAATGCATTCAAAATTTTGGAGCAAACCCTCGGCCATCATTTCACATTTGAAATAGTTTTTCTCACATTTACCTGTGATCTGAAACTTGAATCAATTAAATATATTACGTGGGCAAATGTATTGCCGAAATTTTTTCCAGCAGTGTATATATATTAATAAAACCTATCTATAATCTCTATAGTAAGTAGACCTATCTATAATATCTAGAGAATTGAACCAGTTAACTTTGTCGCCATCGTTTGAGAGCACGCAATTCTGTGTGTCACAGAAATGGAGCGATAATGAGCAGACTCGTGAAAAGCAGAGTGTCACTTATTAAATATTAGATCGAAATAAATTGTTTATTTAATAAATTTCCAAATTTTATTATTGATTCTTATTTATAATTTTATTATAAACATACGTTACATATATATTACATGAAAAACTTGAGAAAAATTCTATACACATGAATGTAAGAATTCATGAACGTTACTGTTCCTATGGCTGACCGTACCTGAAAGAATCTTATTATAATTCAACTTCTCGACTTTTGCATTTGCTCTTTTTATATACATTAAAATATTATCATCGCATATAAATCAATTCGTTCTGCGAACTTACTATATGTTGTTTCAGGCGGTGCATATGGGGACGCAGGAGTTGATCTTAAATATTTTATACTTTTTATTAATTTGTTTTACTCCGGTCTGGGCTCAAAATATTCCAAACACCTTGAATTTTCTCTCAAAAATTACATTTTAATTGTCAATGGTTACTACTCTTTACGCTTGACACAAAATCCTGCAACTTGTGCAAGATTCCACGTCAATCACAGTAAATTGCTTAAGCACTGCCTTACTTAAATTGACATTTTATCAAAAATTTTCAATAAGTTTCAGTTTATTAATTTACAAAAAAATTATTTTCAAAGCATTCTTTTTTCAATTTAAAAGTAAAACTCAATAGTATTTTTTAACAGTCTAAAATAAATATGAAAATTACACACCTATAATTCCAGCCTAAAACTTGCTAAATCTCAAACATGCATTTCTGTATCCTAATCCCAAACTGCCGTCGACACTTTAAACATTTTGAGTTTCAACTGAACTTTCTATTCCTAGATAGTAACCGTGGGACATATTTTAGAAATAATAACGTTCGTGAGAGAGAAGTTATTTTATCTTCTTAAACGCACTTCAACAAAGCTTCCTTTCTGTAACACTCTTAGGATGTTTGGTCACGCTCTCAAGAAATTGTTTGATGATCACTACAAAGATCATTTCAACTATTTTAACTTGAAGGAAATAGGCTTTAAAAATGGCTTCACAAGAAAGGTTTGTGTCCACGAAGGAAAAACTCTGTTTCCTAAAAGAGTTTAAATTGCCCTTTAAAATATCGATAGTGGGGTATATTTTTTTAATGGATTGATAGGAAATGTTTGTGAGAAAATCCCTATGCATGTTACACAGATTTAAAAATTGAATGAATCAACAAAAAGGAAGATACTCAATGTATCACTTGGTAGCTATTCAGAAAATAATTTTTGTTTCAATCTTACCTTTTATTCAATATAGGTAGACTTAAATTATCGAAATTCGTTAAATTCATGGCAAAAAATTCTTTTCTTTTGTCTTACATTTTGTTAGTTGCCCAATAGTAAAAAGAAAAAAAGGACGACTCAAATTTTTGTAATCCTTTTGGGACAGTCTTAGAAGAATTCTATTCAATTAACTCCTTCTGGTGACAATACTACGAGCACAAGTATTAAGTTTCCGAAACACGGAGTCATTTCTCATAATAATTAAGCGCATCATAATGTGCACTTTTTTCTGGGTTGCTTTTGCTCCTTTGGTACATAATAATATATCTGTTTATGTTTTGTGAAAAGAGTAAAATTTCAATTGAAATGTCAAGTTAAGCAATTTTTAATGAGTTCATTCTAATTTTACTTACCGTACTTACTCGAA